>CAHIKZ030000818.1:467500-687500 GCA_903632075.3 Acanthosepion pharaonis
AGCAATATCCTTACCGACACAACTCTAGAGAATATCAACTTCTGGTGTTTATCATAGCCATTAAACACTTACGCACCGCTATTTTTTTTTAATAAATCAATCTTATTAAGGCGAGAATCGATTCATTAACCTAAATTTGATCGCCTGTATTTTCAGGCTTCGTTGCTTTAAGCTCTAAAAAATAAATATTTAAAGCCGAATCGTGTTTACTGTTCGATTACATAATCGATAGTGATACGATTCTGATTACAAATTGTTTATGTTTCAGACTTGGAATGATTTCAGGAAGAAATGCAAAGAGATGAAAATTATTTTTTTTTCTCCACTATTTTTCAAAATATCGTCAATCAGATATTAGAAATAGAAACAAAAAGCTTAGTACGTTTTCCGCATTCACATAATTCTTTCTAATTTCCTCGATTTAAATCCACTAGGATTTAAGAGTAATACTAGTCCTCCTATAGAATCGCCTCATAGAAAAAAAAATAGACTTGCGATAGCAGAAATGACGTTCTACAGAAGGATGATGAGAATACCCTGAACTGGATATGTGAGCAAAAACCAAGATTTGGAAAACTGGAAACCAAATGTCCCCTTAGAATCAGAAAGAAAATGTTGTAATTTCTTATTGACCATAATGAGGAAAGAGGGATTGGAGAATTTGATAATTAGAGGACATATACATGGCAAGAGGTACCGTGCAAATCAGCGTGTAACCTATTGAACGAGCGTCTTTAAATGGATGGTAGAACAGAGATTAGTGAAAGATAAAAAAGAAAAAATACTAAGAACTATTGTTATACCATAATACCTATTCTATTGTAATAGACACTCCCACAGATAATAAGTAGTAGTAGCAGTGGCTAGTGGAGCTGAGTGGTGTTGAGCGAGTCAGTCGATGTCGGACATTGAAGTACCAACCATCACAACTAGATTGCTGCGTCATTAACTCTTTTTTCAAGTTCCTAACGTTTTGTACGTCGAACCTAATTTATGACGACTTATTGAAATACAAGCCTCCACTGTGAAAACTACTCTACAACAACTATAAAGACAGGAAATTGTGGAGAGCCATGATCGCCTAAAGAAACATTGCATAAAGAAGTGAAAAAAAATCAATTAAATTTTACATTGACTTATACAAATCTTGTATCATTTTGGCTGGGATAGTCACAAAGTTTCGGCCAATGTTGCCATCATCCTTTTTTGTTACTAATTATCAAGCAATAAAAGGCCCAAGTGTCACTCAGAGGGATACTGAATGACGTCATTGCATGTGAGTAAGAGGAGGGGGAAGAAGCACTATATATGCTAATATAGGAGATACAACTGTCTTAAACTTAAAGCGGTTAAGAACAGGAAAACATAATCCCCGGAGGCTAATCTAGAAAGTAGCAGTTATCGGTAAGAAGCTATCTAGGTTGGACTACTTTCATACTAATGGAATACAAAAAAAAATGTGAATACAACATGGGGAGCCTTTACTACAAAGTTCAGAAGGTTCAAGGAATGTAGCGCGCCAGAACTATTCTCATGGAAATAAAGACAGAGAGGCTATCGCCTCTTTCATCTGTGCAGAAAAGGGGTTTTAGGGTGGAAAATAATTCATCACCCACAAGGCCGATTTTTTTTAACTCAATCAAAGCTTTAAATTAGTTGGACTATTGTCCTCATCTTTGTCGCCATATTTGTCACAACGTTTCGGCCGTTGTACGCTCCGGCCTTCTTCAGGTGGTTGGAATTTCGAACTGAACCCTTTATTTCGATCACTGGGGTAGACTGTTCTAGTTCAACGTGCCATGTTTCCTCAAGGACACATGGCACTGTGGATAAAGGCGTTGGTTAAATCCAGTGACAGACCCAAAGAAGGTGAGTTCAATACCTGGTTAAGGCAGTGGAGAACTTTCAGAGGGAAAATTAGCAGGAGATAACTGATAACTGACATCCATCAAATTGCACGTGGAACTAGAACAGTCTATCCCAGTGAGCGAAATAAAGGGTTCAGTTCGAAATTCCAACCACCTGAAGAAGGCCGGAGCGTACAACGGCCGAAACGTTGTGACAAATATGACGACAAAGATGAGGACAATAGTCCGACTAATGTAAATACTGTACATAATACCTCATCTCAGAAATATAGACAGACTCAATCAAAGCTGGCCATTGAGGTCTAGTCCAGCCCAGATATAATATTTTGTTCTGATCTGGCTCTTGTAAAGAGGGATCATAGCGGATACTGGTAATAATAGCCATTTCTCTACATTTGGCCTTCATTGATCGAACAGCTAGTCCTGATTTTGGTTGGAATTTATAAAAAAAAAATCTTTCTTTTTAAAAACTTTTTAGATTTAGTTCGTTTTATTTTGTGTTACGGAACACCAAGCTCAATGGATTATTTAATGCCGACAAGATTTTTAGAACAGGTTCGTATGAATTTGTATTCTTTGTGATAAATCAATTTGTAGCAGATCAGATTTCATTAACGTATTTTTGTAAAGTGGTACTTTGTTAAGAGTCAAATGCATCGCTGGTAATATATATTTTTTAAAAAATGTATTACTGGTAATACTTTTTTCGAAAAATGTATTGCTGGTATTTTTACTACAAAAACCTATTTTTATACTTTCATAGCGTTTTGACCCAAGATTAGAGGTTTACTATTCTCCTACAACTGGTACCCCTAACAGGTGGACCTGGGAACAACAGCAATTAAAAAGTGGTTCTACGCCCCCCAAAAACCCCCTGATCACAGACCTTACTGCCAGATGTAGTTTATCGTCATACCCAGGAAGGTACATTTTTTTCTCTCGTCCAGAAGCTGTTTTTGGTATTTCCAGTACTGATATGTGTTTCCTTCCTGAACTTTTATTTGATGTGGTGTGGTAGGGTAGCATCTAGATATCTTTTCGTGTCACATAGGCTATCAATTTTAGTTGTTGCTGCTGTTGACAGTCACCAAGTGATATGGTTTCTCTTTTTTGGTACAGTTCTTTGTTTCCACTTCCCACAAAAAATGTTCATTTTTTAAGTCAGTTTATTTTAAAGTTTGTTCTTTCTTAAGAACGTTACTGTATCTTGCGATCTAAACCTAAAAAGTTTTATTATGTGTATTACATAATCTTTCTCTTCCAGGAATGAATTCGTATCATAGTAATGCTAACATTAGCCGTTTTCCTAGAAAGAAACATTTGGTATTTATTGCCTGAGCACTCAGTACTGTTTTCGGTTGAAATTTATAAAATCTTTGAATTTTTCAGGAAAACACGTTTTTCATGCCCAGTAGCTGTTATCACTCTTTCCATTATTGATGGAGAATTTCCTTCCAAACCTTTTGTTTGAAGCAGTATGGAATTGCAAAATCTTGATTATATCATTATTTTCTTTTCTCAAGCCCAGTAGCTGTTATCGCTCTTTCCAGTATTGATGGGAGTTTCTTTTTATACCTTTTGTTTGAAGTAGTGTGGAATGCAACATCTTGATTACGTCATTATTTTCTTTTCTCAAGCCCAGTAGCTGTTATCACTCTTTCCAGTATTGATGGGAGTTTCCTTCCTAACCTTTTGTTTAAAGTAGTGTGGAATGTCAACATCTTGATTATATCATTATTTTCTCTTCTCAAGCCAGCTGTTATCAATCTTTCCAGAGTTGATTGAAGTTTCTTTCCTAACGTTTTGTTTGAAGTAGTGTGGAATGTCAACATATTTATTATGTCATTATCTTCTCTTCAATTTACATGTTTACTTGTTGCAGCTGTTGGTTGTCTTCAAGAAATGTGGCTTCAGTAATGTGGTACAGTTCTTAGTTTGCGATTCTTTAGTGTCAGAACCACAATATTCAAAGAAGCGTGCTCTTTGGCTAGACCCTGAAGCTTTATACGCGCAAAGCCTTTTTTTCACCATTAATCATAGGAACCGGTCGTATATATCTGATATTTTAGATATGTCTGGACGGGTTTGGCGCCATGCATAGGATCCATATTGAAAGTTTCGACCTGACGACATTATTTAAAAACATGACTCGAGAGTTCAGCTTTTGGTTTCGTAGCAATTGGAGGTATGGAGCGAAACTACCTCTGGTACAACCTATTCTATATTTATTCTATTTTTCTCTTTTACTTAATTTGTTTATAATTGATTGATATGTTAAGATATCTGAACTGTTTAGTATTTACTAATTCCAAATTGTGATTTTTTTTTAATTTCAGGGTGGTGTGCCATCGCTGCTTTCACAGGAGGAGTCAGATATTTACTGGAGTGGTACAAGGGAACTGATAATTTTTCTAGGTTCTTTAGTGTTGGATTGTCTATATGAATTTCATTTGAGATCACGACGTCGTAGTCTTATTAGATGTTACTAATAGCACAATAGGCTTACGGCATTATAAGGTTGAAACACCGGTTCACGTACGATCACCGAAATATAAGAAAGATCGAGCCTATACAGTACCCTAGATTGTTGACTGCATGAGAAAAACCAAGTGCTTTAAATTTCGATGTGCACGTGGGGTAATAGATAGCACCACGGAATTGGGAGCCAAAGAAGATATCCAATTGCTAGGAGGTTCGTTATATTTACTTCCGGACTAATAGCCTCGGGAAAGATATGGATTCACCGCTTATCACCCGTGTTATGGGTTAATTAACAGAACTTGTATCAGTAAATCATTATTATCTCCAAATAAATTCTCATAATTTAAAAAAAAAATACATTTTCTGGCTTTAAATAACCTGAATAGGGTTGATAAACCGTAAAAAAAGAAATCAATCAATAAAAAAAGTATTACAATATTATGAAAAATTTTATTCAATAGAAATCAACGATATTAATAGAAAAATGTTGTTATGCTTTCATATAATTTAATATATATATTTTTTATGGCTTTAAATAACCTGAATAGGGTTTATATACCGTAAAAAAAGAAATCAGTCAATAAAAAGTATTGCAATATTGTGACAAATTTCATTCAATAGAATTCAACGATATTAATAGGAAAATGATGTTATCCTTTCATATAATTTAAAATATATATATTTTTTCTGGCTTTAAATAACCTGAATAGGGTTGATAAACCGTAAAAAAGAAATCAATCAATAAAAAAAGTATTACGATATTGTGAAAAATTTCATTCAATAGAAATCAACGATATTAATAGGAAAATGATGTTACCCCTTCATTGATCATAGAGGATATATTTGTATTATCGCGAAAATTGAGATTAGCATGTCAGGTTCAAATTTCAGCTGAGGCATAGTCTTCGCTTTTGCACAAATAGGACACTATGTGCAGGTCAAAAAAAAATAATGACATAATCAGGATTTCGAAGTTTCATATAACTTCGAACAAAAGGTTGGGAAGGAAATTGCCAAGAACGAGGAGAGTGGATGTGAGAAACTTATTTTCCATAAACGTTGTTTTAATACAAATAATTTATAAGGAACAGAACGTGGTATCGCTTCTCGGCCAATGAATGCCAAATATTTTCTTACTAGCTTAAAAGACACTCTATCGGGGGGCATTGAAGCTAACTCCTGTGGAAAACACATGATTGGGCCTTCATCAAAACTGATGGCTACATTAAAATATTGCATTAATATTTAATCGTACATTTTAAAAGTTCAACAATAATTCTTCAGTCGCTACTTAATTTAAAGACAATTTGATGTGCGTAGGTCCTTACTTTCCGTACAGACAATTATTTTTATTTAATGGGTGACTTTCGCTGAAATTCGAAATTGCGAATATTCCCAAATTTATTTCCAAGATATAAATATTGGTATTGTACAAAAAAAAAATTCGTCGCAAAAAATCACGCAAAAAAAATCGTCGAAAACAATGGCAGTAATGAAAACTTGGGAATCCAAAATTTTAGAACTGCGGCCTCGGATCCGATTCGAAATATTTTTATTTTGCTCCGGGAGTCAGCACGATTCAAAAATGGGATGATATTTTAGGATTAAAGAGGAAAAAGTGTGACACAGTGACACACTGACATTGGCATTTATTATATAAAGTGAGCTGATGAGAATCATGACCCTTTAATTAAACAAAAAGTGTAACACGCAGCCATTGACATTTATTATATAGAAAGAGATGAGATATTGAGAGTTGTGTCCCTTTAATTCAAATAATGTGACACACTGACATTGGCATTTATTATATAGATAATATAGACTATATCAATGAATGCCGAATGTTTCCTTATAAGTAAACCGCTAATATTATCATTATCTGACCTCATCTTCTCCACCCGCCTAGAGGTTAATAGCAAGTCAAACAGGGCTAACTAGTTAGGCTGGCCACCAATCTAAAATAAAACTACTCTAAATCGAAAACTGGTCTGTAGTGGAGT
This sequence comes from Acanthosepion pharaonis, assembly GCA_903632075.3. Taxonomy (NCBI): domain Eukaryota; kingdom Metazoa; phylum Mollusca; class Cephalopoda; order Sepiida; family Sepiidae; genus Acanthosepion; species Acanthosepion pharaonis. The sequence goes on from CAHIKZ030000818.1 coordinate 473,850, forward strand.
AAAAAACTCCATCCCGTATAAATGTATTAGGTTGGTGCAAAAATAATGACGTAATAATGTCGTTTTTTGAGGTATTTTTTAACGTCAAAAAACGACATTGTTACGTCATTATTTTTGCACCAACCTAATAATTACTATCACTTGGCAATGTGAGGTAGTGGTTGTCTACACTACAGGGGAGTTTACATGATTAATGTGACTTTCAGGAGAGAACCGCCCTGTGAACTAGGACTGTAGAATACGCCAACTACACCTCTGCGGAGGGGTAAGACCCCACCCCAACCAAATGGGCTTCCTGGGTAAGACGATAAACTACATCCAACAGCACGACCTTGGTCAGAAGGATTTGAGGAGCGTGGAACCACCTCTTAATTGCTGCTGTTCCCAGGTCCAACTTGACCCGGGGTGGTAGCACCTGTAGGGTTCAAGTTATGGGCAAATAGTTAAACGCGCAAAAGGGCTAAAAAAACTATTAAACTATAAAAATAGTTTTTCATACTGGTAATACTTTTTTGAATTTTTTTTTTTTTACCAGCAATATACTTTTTAAAAAAAAAATTACCAGGAATACATTTTTGGAAAAAATATTACTAGCAATACATTTTTGAAGAAAAAAATACTAGCAATACATTTAGAAAAAATAAGTATTACCAGCAATACATTGTTAAAAAAATACCAGCAAAACATTTAAAAAAAAATATTACCAGCAATACATTTTTGAAAACAAAATATTACCAGCAATACATTTTTGAAAACAAAATTTTACCAGCAATACATTTTTGAAGAAAAAAAAAATTCCAGTAGTACATATTTATAAAAAAAATAATGCCAGCAACACATTTTTTAAATATTACCAGCAATACATTTTTGAAGAAAAAAATGACCTCCAATATATCTAAAAAAAATATCAGGTAATAAATTTTTTGAAAAATATTACCAGCAATACATTTAAAAAAATACCAGCAATATATTTAAAAAAAAAAATATTACGAGCAATACATTTTTGAAAAATATTACAAGTAATACATTTTTGAAGAAAAAAAATTACCAGCAATATATTAAAAAAAAAATATTACGATAAATACATTTTTTGAAAAATATTACCAGCAATACATTGATGAAAAAAAAACAAAAAAAACAAACAAACAAAAATAACATGACCAACAATACATTTTTAGAAAAAATTATATACAATATATTTTTTTAAAATATTACCAACAATACATTTTTTTATTAATTTTTTTACCAGCAACACATTTTTAAAAAGAAATGTTACTAACAATACATTCTGAAAAAAGCATTACCAACAACATATTTTTAAAAAAAAAAATATTACCAGCAATAAAAACCTTGTCGGCATTAAATAACCCATTGAGGTTGATATGCCGTAAAACAAAACAAATCAAACCAATATATACTGAGATAGATAGATTAAAAATATTACCAGCAATAAAAATCTTGTCGGCATTGAGGTTGATATGCCTTCAAACAAAACAAACCAAAGCAGGAAATGACATTTCTCTGGAAATATCCCTCGGATTGCAAGAACGTAGGTGATTTGAAAACTGTTCAGAAGAGAGTTTCAATCAGATAAACCAACGCAAGTCACAAGAAATTGCTTACTGTTCAAGATGTTTACAATTATTTTTTCGGTAGACTGCAGCTAGCCTCGGATCCAGAAGTAGGGATGTGAGCTTTCTGTAAGTGAATCTCAAATTTGTAAGTGAGATTTATAAAGAAAGTTCCTTTCATGCCTCTCAACAGATTCCATTGTGTGTATTATCTATTAATTGCGTTGCATTCGTGAGAAAATTGTGGATTGGTCTCTCGTTACAAGCTCGGGGGTTTGGAATTCATTTAGATTCCCAGACCAATCTAGAGGGATTGATCTACCTTGCTGTTACTGGAGTGAAGCTTATGAGATAAGTACTTTAAGATTGAATGTCTATAAGTGCGCCTCTAAGAAATCTCTTTACACAGTTAATCTATTCCCCCTACATAAGAGGATCCTGAATTCTGCGTTGTGAGAATTTGTCTTAATGAAAATTCGCCAGACAATATGTCTGGGTGAAGACTTAGCATAGAAAGCCAATCGGGTTCATTCACGTTTTTATAAAAACACGTCAAGGAGAACGGGTGAATTCAGCAACAATCAACCAAATGAAAACAGTTACTTTCTTTTACGATGATAGCCACCGTATACAAGGGCCAAGTGCCACTCAGGCTATAGGGTTACAAAGTAAGAGGCACATGTTATAGATATATGTAGAGAAGATAACGATTTAGCTTAGATTTAAACAGGTTAAGATTGCAGTTATCGGGAAGCGTTCTTTTGAGTATCGGTTCCACAAAGCACCGTTTCGTCAGATGAAGCAGCTCGAGTGAAACTTATATCTCACAAATGGAATATGAAGGGAATGTTCGCTACAATGTGCCTGGTATGACGGGTCTTAGATATAAAGATTAGAACTACTGGAACTAAAGAATAAGGTTCGTCTTACGACTCGACAAGGACATAGCAATCGAGCAGCGTGGGGCTAGTGACATTTTGTTTATGAGAAAGTGTTTGTAGGGTGAAAAAAAAATTGGTTGAACCCTAGGAAGCGGAGATGCTTTTGGCCTCCATCGAGACTCGAAAGGGAAGACTGTGCAGCTACTGTCCATATATGTTTAAAGGAAGAGGATAAGATGAAGAGTCATGGATACGTGTAGAGGACAACCGATCATATGAAGAGACAAATCCAAGCTGGAACTAAAAATGATTCGACGTTGGTTTTCTTTAGTTTGAATTATAAAACATACTGTCTCTTCGTGAATGATAATAATAATAAAAAACAAATGTAGAGTATATGTTATTCTTTAGTGGCCCTTTATTCTTTTGAAGCGAGGCATCTCGACACATAATATAAGGAAAATAACATCGATGTGATGTGCGAAATCAAAGAACATTCTTCGTTTCAAGAGTGTGACGTTAAAAGTAAAAAAAAACATATTTAAAATTGTGGCCATCATTTCGCTGTAAAGAGAATGAATGAAACAAAAATCGAAGGTTACCTGAAAATAGTATGACGTTCGCCTTAGCGCTGATAAATCGATTTTCTTTATTCTCACTTTTTTTACAGGACTTAAATTCGAGATTATAGGAAATTATAGGTAGTTATAGGAGTCATGGAAACTAAGAAATAAAGACAGATTGTTTTAAATTTATTTCTTTCACTTTTAAATGCTCTCGTTTTTCCCACAAATAAAAAAGAATCCAAATCTATTAAAGTACCGTGGCAACATCAGCGAAACTGTCTTCCACGTCATTTTGGCATTGCACTCAATATCCTGGAAGTAATAATAACAGGGATGTGCGCAAGTTACCTTAACAGTTAGACTGCAATTCTCATATTACTAACCCATTCTCAAATGATCTTTCATCTTAAATTCGACAATTTATTCGGAGTTACAGAATTTTCAGTCTATCTATCTATCTATCTATCTATCTATCTATCTATCTATCTATCTAATTCTCTACATACAACGCGTGAAAGTACGTGCGACACACTGGCCACGTCAGTCGCCAAATAGGGGAGGCAACACAGTTTCGGTGGCTAAGGTAGTACTGCCACCCTTGGCGCCACCAGCAGATTTTGCCATCGAACACGTTTCAGTCTCTTGCAATTTATTTATACAACTGCAAATGAAATTTTCACCGCTGTGTTAAAATAAACAACGGGCTCGTAGCGACAGTTATTATAAGACGTAAAAATGGAAAGTAAAACAGATGTGTTTCACGTTGAAGTAGCATTGTGTTGCGAGAGCATGGTTTTATTTGACTCTATCTATTTTGCATCTTCACCAGATCAAACTCGATGTATCTATCTAATGGCAGTCCCTTCATATCTATCTATCTATCTATCTATCTATCTATCTATCTATCTATCTATCTATCTATCTCAATCTACTCTTATCTAAATCTATCTATCTATCTCAATCTACTCTTATCTAAAAATCTATCTATCTATCTATCTATCTATCTATCTATCTATCTATCTCAATCTACTCTTATCTAAATCTATCTATCTATCTATCTATCTATCTATCTATCTATCTCAATCTACTCTTATCTAAATCTATCCTTATCTATCTATCTATCTATCTATCTATCTATCTATCTATCTATCTATATATCTATCTATCTATCTATCTCAATCTACTCTTATCTCAATCTACTCTTATCTAAATCTATTCTTATCTATCTATCTATCTATCTATCTATTGGGGCCTTTTTAGAGGCCAGAAAGAAAGACACCGAAGACGAAGGTCGGTTGAAAAAGTATATTGAAAATATATACAAAACAATAGTGTTAGTAATAAGTAGGTTAGCACTGCGTCTACTACTCCACTCCCCTCCATCCGACTCTCGCAGTTTGTATTTCTGAGAGGAGGAAGAGTTCATTATACTGTAGGAGGGTTTACCACAACACTATCTATCTATCTATCTATCTATCTATCTATCTATCTATCTATCTATCTATGTAATTGCAGCTTCCTTTTGTACGTTCCGGCCTTCTTCAGGTGGTTGGAATGTCGAACTGAACCCTTTATTTCGCTCACTGGGGTAGACTGTTATAGCTCCACGTGCCATGTTTAATGGATGTCAGTTAGTAAGGCCCCTCCATAGAGGAGAACATGAGTAAAGACTGTGTGTACGATATCCTGTGCAGCTGCGGGAAGAAATATAAAGGGGAGATAGGCCGCCCCTTTAACGTAAGGCTTCAAGAACACTAGAAAGCTGTAACACGAGGGGAATTGGAAAAACCAGACGTGGCTGACAACATATGGAGAGAGAAGGGAAATAATTGATCTCTGTGGGATCAGGTTGAGATCATAGACAAAGAGCACCATTGAAAATTCGTAAACTTAAGGAATCAGCACATATTCTAGGCCACAAAAATCTTATGAGCCGACCAAGCATAGAAATGAATACAATATGGGAACCAGTCATAAGCATTGTCAAAGAAAAGATAACAACAAAAATTGCAATATGAGCTCTGGTAAATACATGAAATGATAAGATCAAAAATTGCAATATGAGCCCTGGTAAAAAAGTGGTTACTGAAGACAGGTTTATAATACCCAGAAATCCATACAAGGACACATGGCACAGTGACGTTAGTTAGATCCAGTGACAGGCGCCAAAGTGTGTGAGTTCAATACCCGGCTAAGGCAATGGAGAACTTTCAGAGGAAAATTAACAGGAGATAACTGACAACTGACATCCATTAAAACATGGCACGTAGAACTAGAACAGTTTACCCTAGTGAGCGAAATAAAGGGTTTAGTTCGACATTCCAACCACCTGAAGTAGGTCGGAGCGTACAACGGCCGAAACGTTGTAATAAATATGGCGACAAACATGAATGACAATATCTGTCCGAATATATCTATCTATCTATCTATCTATCTACTCTTATCTAAGTCTATTCTTATCTATCTAATTTCAGTTTCCTCATATCTATCTATCTATCTATCTATCTATCTATCTATCTATCTATCTATCTATCTAATTTCAGTTTTCTCATATCTATCTATCTATCTATCTATCTATCTATCTATCTACTCTTATCTAAGTCTATTCTTATCTATTTAATTTCAGTCTCCTCATATCTATATATCTATCTACCTATCTATCTAATTTCAGTTACCCCATATCTATCTATCTATCTATCTATCTATCTATCTATCTATCATGCCATATACACTTGTATCTCATTTATCTTAATGTCTGCAAATATTTGATGCACACGATTTATCTCCCTTAATTTAATGGCACCACATGACCGACTGTTCGAATATGTTCTAATGGCTACATTATATAATAACTGTAAAAATATATCTAGAGACCCACATATGAAAATCTTTCTACAAGTAGAACGGACTTATTAAAATATGCCGTCATCTTTTATGATAAAGCCAGCTACTATTAAGAAAATAGTAAACGGCACATAAAACGGGGTTCGTTTTTCTATCGTTATTATATAATAAACTGATCCCCGAGAATTACTTAATATTATTGGAAATTATAACTAATGTCTCACGCTGGAAAATCTAATCACAGCAACGATTTATTAAAGTATGTCTAGAGTTTTGATTGCATGAAATATAATGGCAGCTTTGATGTCACGAATTATTGCACTGGTTTGGTATGGGAACTTTTAAACCAAGTCAGTGACATTCACTCTTCAGCAAAATGGAAAACGTAACCAGAGTTTCGACACAAACGGCCAAAATTTTTACAGTGTTTATAACAATCATTACACAAATAAGCAACCAGTGGCACCACGCTCACCACTTGTTGATGAATGCAAAGTCAAGCTTTATTCAGACAACCTTGATTATATTCGTTGCTTGATAGTTTTTGTATGATCATCTTTTTTTTCTGCTAGAAATAGTCATTGCATTTCGAATACATAAATTCTCCAGTGATGTTAAGTTTAATTGCCAGTGCCTCTGTTTGTAGATGTTTTGTTAAATAGGAAACTATTGCCTAGAGGCATTATCGATCTGTAAAAAACGATAGAATTTACGTATATATGAAACCTAATATCTTTAGTACGAGGTAAAAAAATGGCCGCACCCATAGAAAGTCGTTTTTTTTTTATATTTTTACCAAGACAAGGGAGTAATAGAATTAGTTTTAAATTGCGAGAAAATCATCTTGTGTGTTAAATTTTCTATTACGGGTACGCTTCGTCGAAAGGTTTTCAAATGGTTTATGGTCAGGACTTTTTTTTGCAAATGAAAGAAATGCTGGGAAAATCTGGCGAAGAACAATGACTTACTAAAGAATTTAGTCTATAGCATGCCACGAAGAATTAAGGCCGTTATTAAAGGAAATGGTTACCCAACAAAATACTAAATCATTTTTTGACTTGTATAATGGACATATTTACACCTGTATTCATTTAAAACGAATTCTATTACTCACTTGTCTTGGGAAAAATACAAAAATCAACTTTCTATGGGAATATCTTTTAAAAGAGGAAACTATATATGTCATGTATTATATAGTTTTGTACATATATAGGTCTATTGTTTTCTGTATTTATATCGGATGAAACTGGCATGGCTCTATGTTGAGTGGAGTAATACCACGGACTGATTGGCATTGGCAATCTTTGCACACATGGTGGACATTCCCAGGTATCTCGATGTGTTCTTTATTTTCGAAGTCTTTGAGTATTGTATGTTAAAAAATGATAGATTTAATAGCTAAATGTTACGTATTTGTGAATATACCTGTACAAATATATGCAATTTTACAATTTGCTGCCTAAGTATCTCATTTTATTATATACGTAGAGATTTTAATTGCTCCTTCTTAAATGCATTATTTTTATACATACATACATGTAGAAAAAGTTTATTGTTTACTCAGCTTACTATAAGTCAGTCCGTGGAAATTCCTTGGGTCCCGCTAGTTGCTATTGTTCCCTTTCACCATGGAGAGAACCCAGGTTCCTGTCTGGTTCTCATATGCCATGACTATTAATACGTCACAGGGGAAGACATTTGAGAAGATTGGAACTGTTCTTACCTCAGCCAGTCTTTTCAGTCAGGGCAGTCGCATGTAGCATACTCTAGAACTGGCAAACCCTCAGATATAAGGGGTAAGGGGATGGAGAAAGAGAGACAAAGGAGGAAAAGGCAGCGAACTGTTATTAAAACCATTGTCTCCCGAGTGGTACTAACTTGAAGTGGGTGGTGTGTTTTCTGTAGACCTTCACTGCATTAGGTGTATGTCTTTAGAGTATATGTCTACATAATAAATAGCTGTCCACTTCTATTCAAGGATACTCGTCTACTAGGTAGGCTAGCCAATCCCTATCGCAGACGCTCGCTCAGTCACATTTATGCTTGCTCAACACCCGCACAGCCCAGCAGTAGTTTATACTGCAACGATGCTAAGCAGACCTTAGTTACACGTTTCTGGGAAAGAGCGTGTTATCTTGCGTCATCATCAATTTGAAGAAGGTAAGCACGCTCAAGCCCTCGGCCACGATGACTAGTGGCTTCGTGCTAACAGAGCTACCGTCGGCCCACAAGAGTTCCGTCTAGCAAATTTCACACACAAGGTTTGGGTCAAACCGTGGTATGATTTTCAGGCACTTTCCAAAGGTGACGCACGCTGGGATCGACTTCGATCTATTCCGATAACATCAGGAATCATCATCACAACAAAGCGACCATGGAGATTTTTTTATATATATATATATATATATATATATATATATATATATATATTATAAATTAATTGATTTAAAATATGTTTTTTTTCGCTTATAAATTAATTGATTTAAAATATGTTTTTTCATATATATATATATATATATATATATATATATATATATACAAATTCATGAATCATTCATATAAAAAACAAATCTAGAGGTTAATGATTTAAATGGCGAGAATACATCGTCTCAAACAATATAAATCAGATACATCAACCCCGAACCTGTATATGACTGATATGATCTCTGTTTACAAATTCAGTTGCAGAAGATCTTTTTAATTTTTTACAAGCTTTCGTCTGTTCCTACAGACATCCTCAGAAAACAACATAATATACAGGATGTGTCTGTTGTACTAACCTTAAAACGCCTACCTAACTAGCTAACGAAAGCGAAATACGATGACATTCAAAAGACCTTCCACTTTCTCTCATTTTATATATATATATATATATATATATATATATTTATATATATATATATATATATATATATATATATAAATAAGTAACGAAAATCTTGGTAATCCGTAAAGATAATAGCAAGGAAGATGAAATCCGGAGTGCTCAATATTAAGTAAGAGCGAATAATCTAATTTAAATAAAAAACTTTAAGGTTCCTCTGTTATAATTTATTTCACCAGAAATTTTATTTTTCTCTGGATCTTCAGACTTTACTTTCAAGGGCGAAAAAATGAATTTAAAATTTCCAATTTTGAAGGGTAGTATTAAGCTTATATAAGGTGACACAGAGGGTGGTGAGGGATAGTGTGATAGACATCTTCGAAATTAGAGATATATATATATATATCATTTTGTATACATGGTCTGAATATTACATTCAATTATGATTATGAGTCGACACTGGTGTTCACTGTTATATTTACGCAAGATCCATACGTGAGCACATTTTCTCATAAATATAGCTTACCTTAAAACTGTGTATATATATATATATATATATATATATATATATATATATATATATATATATATATAAATATATAAATATATATATATATATATATATATATATATATATATATATATATAAATAAATATATATATATATATGAATATATATATATATATATATATATAATATATATATATATATATATATATATATATATATATATATATAAATATATATATATATATATATATATATATATATATATATATATATATATATATATATATATATAATGATATATTGTTAAGTATAACAGATTATGACTGTCTTATATTTTAATTAAACTCCGTATATTTGTTTTAATTTGTGAATATAAATAAAAAAGGCCAACATTTGATTATTTTTTATTTAGCCGTTCCTTGATGTAAGCTTTCGAATCACATGAGTCATCTTCAGAGTTGTTATACGGACATATGATCACGGAACACTAGCATTTAATATAAATAAATACAAATGTTGAACATTTTTTGTCTTTATTTTCACCCGAAATTAAAGCAAGTTAACAACGGCTCATGATCAAACATAATAGACATTCATTGTCTGTTATATTTAACTATATATGTTTAAATAATGATCTACTTCCCCCACTATATATATATATATATATATATATATATATATATATATATATATATATATATATATATATATCTGTGCATAATTTTAAACATTTTTTTCTCAAGTAAATTAAGATAACTTTTTTTAATCTTTGAAGATCAATGTAACTTGGTAAAAATAATCCCCAATTTATATGCACACACAAAGATTTGAATGCGCCAGGGATGATTGTTTTATTTTTCGGATTTTCAAATTTTGGTAAATATCGGAAAAATCGATTTTCTTCTGCTCCGAGCTGATTCTGAAATGTTTCCCCAGCGGGAAAATATCATAAGCAACTTCGGTTAAAAATGAAATCGGCATCAATTATGCAATCGAATACAGAATCTCATCTGGCTTTGAATATTTATCTTTTAACGTAAAGATCGCATGCAGCCCGAAAATACAGCAGATCAATAAAACAATTTAGGTTAATTAATCGATCCTCTTGCTGTTCAGATTAAAATTTCCAGAGACAAAGGAAGTGTACAGAAAAATAAACGATACTTCTTTTTTTTTTTTGCAAGGCCGAAGTGCCACTCAAGTCAGAGTGTTACTGAGTGAGATTGTTGAAAGGAGAAAGTAAGAAATGTATATTATGAGGATATGTAGGTTGACAATAGATATGAAGATGTTAAAATTGTAATATTCAAGGAAGCAACTCTTCAGGAGCCCATTCGACAAAGTAACAGTTTTGAATCTGTCTATATTTTTTACATAGTAGCAGTTTTGTGAAAGAATCTCTCTGGGTTAAACTTATTCCTCTGGGTATTATATAAATAATAATAATAATAATAATAATAATAATAAGCGGCCAATCGTATTCAAGGAGACCCCTGTACTAGGGCGGCTAGCCAATCCCTATTGCAGACGCTTGCTCAGGCACATTTATGTTTGTTCAACACTCACAGGGTCCACTTGTTATTTATGCTGCAACTATGCTGAGCAAACCTTAGTTACAGTTTCTGGGATAGAGCGTGTTATCTAGTGTGATCAACAATTTGAACAAGACCAACACATTCAACCACTCGGTCACGATGACTTGTTACTTCGTGCTAGTACAGCTATCGACGGTCCCCAAGTGTTCCGTCTCTCCAATTTCACTCACAAGTCTAAGAGCATTGATATTACTTAAACGTTCAGTACGCTTTTTTTGTGTCTAACGAAATTTCTTGTTTCTTAATACTTTGCTTAGTTTCTTTGAATTCATCTTTCGCTAACCAAATGCGTTTCCAAATTTCGGTGTCGCTCTTTCCATCATTTGTTAAAACATTTTCAAGATATTTAATTTTTTTCCTTTACGTTACTATAAGAGCTGAGATGTAGCGAACCGTACCACAAACACGTTCAGATTAGAGTCGTGTCTGAGAGGATATTGAGAAAAGTGCTGGAAATGGACGTATCTTGTATGAATATGCATCTGCATAAAATAATAATAATAATAATAATAATAAATTGTTAGTCCAAAATGCAGATTTTGTGATAAATATCCAGAAACAATTGTCCTTCTCAGATTGCGCGGTATTTGCACCCGCTGAATATAAAACACGGCACAACAGAGGGGGGGGTCAATATCTGCACTGGAAAATCTGCAACATTTACGGAAAGGAAACCGTGAGAAATTGCTATGAAGACCGCACAGACCCGGTTAGGGAGAAAGGACATGTAACAATTTTATGGGGACTTTACAATGCACACAGGCATAACAATGAAAGCTGATCAAACAGTCATTGTGATTAGAGACTGCAAACTTAAAATGCGACTCACTATTGGCAATGCAGACTGCAATGTATTTTTGAAGATCTTCAAAAAACTGTCAAATTACAAAGATCTTGAAATCGAAATCTCAGAAATATGGCGCATGAGAACATTACCAATTCCAGTTGTATTTAGGGCCGTCAGATTGATTAGAAAATATTCCCACAGACTCATTTAAGGAATTTCTGGTAGCCTATGCCTTAAAGAAATACAAAGAAATTGTACCCACAATTACATCCCAGACCTTACGAAGGGCTTTATCGATGTAAAATATGTGTGCGTTTTTTTTATTTTTATTTTTTTAATTGGTTATTGAAAAATGTCATGATGACATTTCTAACCTTAAGCCTCTGAGCTGGACCCGGACAGAAATGTGTACACACCAGAAACCAATGGAAATAAAATAATAATAATATTTTGGGGGATATTTCACCACCAAGAGATAAGAACTGGAGTGCAACAACCCGGCTATATTGGTGGAAAGAAGCGTTTATTACTGCTTCATCGATCAAGGATAACAGAAGAGAAATAGAAAGTAATCGGTAATTAGCCATTGAACTTTTAACTCACATGACTTTGAAAGTCATTATCTTACTATCATTGGTGGACTTGGTATGGTGACTGAGGGAACAGAAATATAGACAGATACTGAAGGGCTCAAACATGTCAGTGGCGTATTTGTTTCTGTTTAGCCGCATATCAATCTCTGTGGGTTATTTAAGGAATTTTCGGATATTATATGGACTAATGTCATGAAAGAGTTCATTCATATTGGTAATTTGATTTTGTTTGGCGGCATGTCAACCTCTATAGGTTATTATAATGCCGAAATCTAAATATTTTGTACATAATTTTATACTTTGAGCTAAAGGTATTTGCTTTGTTTTGTTTTACGGTATATCAACATCTCAATGGGTTATTTAACGCCGACAAGAATTTTATTGCTGGTAATATTAATTTTAAATGTATTGCTGGTAATATTTTTTTCAAAATGTATTGCTGGTAGTATTTTTTTAAAAATGTATTGTTGGTAATATTTTTCAAAATGTATTCCTGGTAATATTTATTGTAATGGCCGGAGTTGGGTTATTTAAGGAATTTTAGGATATTATATGGACTAATGTCATGAAAGAATTCATTCATATTGGTTGTTTGATCTTTTTGGGCGGTATATCAACCTCTATGGGTTATTTAATGCCGAAATCTAAATATTTTGAATGTAATTTTATAGTTTCAGCTCGAGTAGTGGGTCCCAACCGATTTAGGGCCATGCCAAACTTTGATATTTTTAAAATTCTGGTGCCCCCCCCATAATATTTAATTCTTACATATTCAAAATTTTACTGCAATTCACGTGAAGGAAGATTAAAAGACTATTAACTTGGTCTCTAAACAAGCCTCGAAAAACATGGCGTCCATGAAAGAGAAAAATTACAGATGAAGAAGAGAGACAAGTAACGGATTAATGGCTTTCTCATGGGCATTAGTGCAAAGTAAACGTCAATGTCTCAATCGGAATTTGAACTCGTTAGTCGGATTTCATTTTCCCGCGCCAGTAGCCATTATTTCACTAGATTTCTTCTTTCGTTAATGTTTCTTTGCTGCTAAAAAGCAGTATTTTTGGTTTCACCCGAGGCAACGACTAAAAGCTCCACAAGGCAGAGGTAGGGTTGCTGAATGAGATTTTTGTATGTATGTAGGGGAACCGGAAGTAGAAAAAGGTGCCTATTTTGACAATATATAGGATACATATCAGTTGATCCTTAAATTGAAGAGGCTTTTATTGTAATGTCTGGAGGAGTCTGTTCCACAAGTAACAATGGTTGGTTGATTTTGTTTAGCGTTATATCCATCTCTATGGGTTATTTAAGGAATTTTAGGATATTATATGGACTAATGTCATGAAAGAATTCATTCATATTGGTTGGTTGATCTTTTTAGCGGTATATCAACTTCTATGGGTTATTTAATGCAGAAATCTAAATATGAAATGAAATTTTATGCTTTCAGAGTCGTGGGTCACAACTGGTTTCGAGCCATACCCCACTTTGATATTTCTATAGAGCTCCTCACCGTAATATCTAATTCTTACATATTCAAAATTTTACTACAGTTCACGTGAAGGAAGCTTAATAAGAAGGGCTAAAAATGACGTGAAGCTGGGGAGAGCCATGATCGCTCAAGTCTTGAACGGACACGTTACAGAAGTTAGGCAAGTGGCTTTCTCGGGGACATTAGTGCAAAGTAAACGTCACTGTCTCACTCGGAATTTGAACTCGTTATGCTGATTTCATTTTCCCGCGCCAGTAGCCATTATTTCACTAGATTTCATCTTCCGTTAATGCTTCTTTGCTGCGAAAAAGCAGTATTTTTGGTTTTACTACTGTTCACCGGAGACAATGACTAAGACTAAGAGCTCCACAAGGTAGAGGTGGGGGTTGCTGAATAAGATTATTATAAGTGCGTAGAGGGAATCGGAAGTAGAAAGAGGTGCCTATTTTGACAATATATAAGATACATATTGGTTGATCCTCAAATTAAAGAGGTTTTTATTGTAATGTCTGGAGGAGTCTGTTCCACAAAATGAAAATGGCTGGTTGATTTTGTTAGGCGCCATAATAACCTTTATTTAAGGAACTATAGGATATTATATGGACTAATTTCATGAGTGAGTTCATTCATATTGGTTGTGGTATTTTGTTTGGCGGCATATGAACCTCTGTGGGTTATTTAGTGCCGAAATCTAAATATTTTGTACGCAATTTTATTGTGGACTTTTTGTCTGCTATTGGTGTTTCTTGCTTTATAAGTAATTCGGATAAAGCACTCATGATTTACGAACACGATTACTAATAATTGCTTTATGTGTAATACGGTATAATTAGTACTCAGGACTAAATGACGATATTATTGATTCTTGCTTTAGATGTAATTCAAACTTAGTATTTCCGACGAATGACCGTAATTATTGTTCCTTGCTTTGTCCGAAATTTGGACTTTTTATGACTAAAGAACGCTATTACACAATGTCCCTACGCGGAAACGGACATAGTTATTGGCAACGCACTGCGTCAGACATTTTGGTGGGTTTATCAATCGTTCTATTAAGATATATTTAGGATTTCGAATGAATTTCTTAATGTAGTCAGTTTTCTTTCTTCCAGTTAATGATCTTCAATCCTAATTACCCTCCAGGCAGCTGTAGCTATGATATATACTGAGAGATTGCATAATATATGATTACAGTATAGTATTGTCAGTGGACAAGTTTTAATGCTATTGTTTCTAACAATGTAATTCAATTACATGTATCATAGAGCAATTTTGATGGCAGTGTACGCATACAAACACGAACAAACACGCTGTTAGCTGAAACTTGTTTCGATGCTGATGGTTTACTATAGAAAATAAGAGAGAAGAAAATAACAGTGACGGTAATATTAGCAGTTTCCTTATAAGGAAACATTCCTCATTACTGACCAGTACTACTAGAATGTTTTCTTCGCTCCCTGGATATCAAATTAGGATCAAAGTGCAGTAACTGTTTCTGACTGTTCACCTAATATATAATGTTAATATTAGCAGTTTCCATAAAAGGAAGCTTTTCACATTTACTGACCAATGTTTTCTTCGCACCCTGGAGATCGAATTGCGATCAAAGTGTAGTGACTGTTCTCTTAATCTCTAATGGTAATATTAGCCCTTTCCTTATAAGGAAACATCTCGCATTTATTGGCTCAGTAGCCAGTGCTTCCAGAATGTTTTCTTCGCTCCACGGACATCGGATTGGGATCAAAGTGTAGTAACTGTTTGTATCTGTTCTCCTAATCTCTAATGGTAATATTAGCCGTTTTTAAATGAGGAAATATTTGACATCCATTGACCGAGCAGCCAATGCTACTCGTATTGCAGTTTTCTGGCTATCGGGCTGGAATCAAAGTATATTATGTGCTCTCCTCATTTCTAATGGTAATGGCAATAATAGCCTTTTCCTTAGAAGGAAACAATCCACATTTTTTGGCCCGGCAGAATATTTAGAATATATTAGAATATTCTAGAATATTTCCTTCGCTCCTTGGACATCACATTGGGATCAAAGTGTAGTAACTGTTTGTATCTGTTCTCCTAATCTCTAATGGTAATATTAGCCGTTTCTTTATAAGGAAACATTTGACATTCATTGAATCAGCGGCCAGTGCTACTATAATGTTTTCTTCGCTCCCTGGACATCGGATTGTGATCAAAGTGTAGTAACTGTTTCTGACTGTTCTCCTAATATATAATGGTAATATTAGCAGTTTCCTTATGAAATAAAACATTCCACATTTACTTACCAGTGTTACGCGAATGTTTTCTTCGCTCCCTGGACGTCGGATTGTGATCAAATGTAGTAACTGTTTCTGACTCCTAATATATAATGGTAATATTAGCAGTTTCCTTATAAAAAAACATTCCACCTTTACTGACCAGTGCTACGAAGATATTTTCACCGCTCACTGAACATCGGATTGGGATCAAAGCATATTAAATATCTGTGACAGTTCTCCTGACCGCTAATGATAATGTTAACCGTTTCCTTATAATAAAACATTCGACATTCATTGAATAAGCGGCCAGTGTTACTAGAATGTTTTCTTTACTCCCTGGACATTGGATTGTGATCAAAGTGTAGAAACTGTCTGGGACTGTTCTCCCAATATCTGCTGGTAATATTAGCCGTTTGCTTATAAGGAAACATTCCGTATTTATTGAACGAGCAGCCAGTACTACTAAGGTGTTTTCTTCGTTCACTGGACATCAGATTGGGATCCAAGCGTAGTAAATGTCTGTGACTTTTCTCTTGAATTCTAATGGTAATATTAGACGTTTCCTTATAAGGAAACATTTAGCATTCATTGAATGAGCAGCCAGTGCTACTAGAATGTTTCCTTGTTCCCTGGACATCGGAAAGTAATCAAAGTGTAGTAACTGTCTGTGTTTGTTCTCCTAATGGTAATATTAGACGTTTCCTGATGAGGAAACATTCGAATTAATTGAACAAGCGGCCTTTACTACCGTCTGTTGAGATTTATAAAATCATTCTCATAAAACAATGTTTCAGGAAACTAACTTCTCAAGTTAATATTTATGCTGCTTTTCATCTTTAATGGTGGTTTCCTTCCTAATCTTTTATTTCAAGTTGTGTCGAATATCAGTATCTTGATTATGTCATTATTTTCTCTTCTCAAGCCCAGTAGCTGTTATCGCTCTTTCTAGTATTGATGGGAGTTTCCTTCCAAACCTTTTGTTTGGAGTAATGTGGAATGTCAACATCTTGATTATGTCATTATTTTCTCTTCTCAAGCCCAGTAGCTGTTATCGCTCTTTCCAGTATTGATGGGAGTTTCCTTTCAAACCTTTTGTTTGAAGTAGTGTGGAATGTCAACATCATGATTATGTCATTATTTTCTCTTCTCAAGCCCTGTAGCTGTTATCACTCTTTCCAGTATTGATAGGGAGTTTCCTTCCTAACCTTTTGTTTGAAGTAGTGTATAATGTCAACATCTGGATTATGTCATTATTTTCTCTTCTCAAGCCCAGTAGCTGTTATCACTCTTTCCAGTATTGATAGGGAGTTTCCTTCCAAACCTTTTGTTTGGAGTAATGTGGAATGTCAACATCTTGATTATGTCATTATTTTCTCTTCTCAAGCCCAGTAGCTGTTATCGCTCTTTCCAGTATTGATGGGAGTTTCCTTTCAAACCTTTTGTTTGAAGTAGTGTGGAATGTCAACATCATGATTATGTCATTATTTTCTCTTCTCAAGCCCTGTAGCTGTTATCACTCTTTCCAGTATTGATAGGGAGTTTCCTTCCTAACCTTTTGTTTGAAGTAGTGTATAATGTCAACATCTGGATTATGTCATTATTTTCTCTTCTCAAGCCCAGTAGCTGTTATCGCTCTTTTCAGTATTGATGGTGTTGTGATGAGATAACCCAACTTCCCCATTCACGATAATGGACGGACTCGTTGACGATAAAGTACGACCGCAGTCAAGAGTAGGAGAGAAAAAGAAGGTCTTCGTTTACTAACACCGTTGCGGTTAGCTTACTCCTGACTCTGTCTCTGTATTTTGACATACCTACATCCGATTATAAAATTATTATTGAAAACCACACTCGGGTTTACTTTGTTTATTATATGTTGCATAATATTCCTTCCAAACCTTTTGTTTGAAGTAGTGTGGAATGTCAACATCATGATTATGTCATTATTTTCTCTTCTCAAGCCCAGTAGCTGTTATCACTCTTTCAAGTATTGTTGGGAGTTTCCTTCCAAACCTTTTGCTTGAAGTAGTGCGGAATGTCAACATCTTGATTATGTCATTGTTTTCTCTTCGATTTACATGTGATGTCCATTTTAGTTCATAAAAACCATGAAGTAATACACTTTCTGATATCTGGTACAGTTCTCTGTCGGCGATTGTGTAGCGCCAGTCCAGAATGGTTGAAGAAGGATGGTATTCACCAAGATGCACAGCTTTCACGAGCTCAAAACAATTCTAACCATTTATTTGAGAAAGGTGATCCAGACAACTGGCAGTTTCTGTATTTTAGAACGAGTTTGGCGCTAAGAATGTCATTCATAAAAATGGTGGTGAATAAAGGTAACCATTAATGATGGAATGATATAATTTTTACTATAGAGAGATAGTTTTACTAAAGAAATAAAAGGGTGTTTCAATAACTTGGAACGATTTTAAAAAAGTAAATTAAATTAAGCGTCTAATTATTTTTTTCTTTTTGTATTTCAGATTTAACAACTTAAGTCTTTGGCAATTTCAACCATGGAAAGATTAACAATCAAACAACGTGTTAAAGTTATCGAAGCCTGATACGAAAATGGACGTTCAAACAGAATTGGAATGAGAAGTTCCCATGTTGTATCGTCTCTTGAAACAGCGAAGTAAATTGGCCAACATGTACGGCTTTAATTTTCTTCCTTTGGAGTCATCTCAAAGGTAAGGTCTATCGCAACAAGCCAACAACAATTCAACAGCTGAAGGAAAAGGCAATAAGCCAATTGGTGAGATCGAGGAGCATCCATGGAGAGACGTCATCAAAAAGTTTGACCATCGAGTGAAGTTGTGCCGCCAAGTCTTGGCGGACATTTAGGCGATATTATTTTTTACACATAATTGCCATGACTTAAATAACAATCGAAAAATAAATAAATTTTCACCAATAACACTGACATATTTACTTTGATCCGTCTTAATGAAACACCCTTTACAATACAATTCAGGTAAAAGTGGTCACATATACGCTACAGCGAGAATATATTATATGGTGAATATATTTTATAAATGTATATTACTAGCGAATTGCATTACCAATAGTTTTACTATAGTGATGTATAAAAAATCATAATATTGATCGAGAAATGCATTCGATTTTACAAACTGCTGTTAAAGATCAGGAAAGATTTATTTTATTTATAACATAAATTAAATGTTTTTTCTAATAAAATGCATTGAAATTCATGAGAAAAATGTGTTTCCCTGATCGGTGGCGTCATAATAGTTTCTTATTTTGTTCAATAAAAAAATCTATCTTGAATCTTTATTTAGATAAACATGCAATTTAATTAAAATTCTGTGAATACAACTAATATACCAGAATTCCCCGTGTACAATACACCTTAATCCATAATACGCACACGTAAATTTGTGCTGAAAGTATGGGAAAATGCTTCAACTCACGCATAATACGCACTCCTTTGGTAATTAAACTCTATAAATTATACCTCTCCAATTTCATTACGGTCAGCGTTTTCTACTCTTATTTAAGCTGTAATTGAAAATATTTATCAAAATTTTCAGACCTCACGATTCTAAAAAGAAACGGAAATATCTATATTGTGCCTACTGCGCAAACTCATTAACCTGTTTTTGTTCCATAAAATGTGCAATCTACCGGATCTGTATGTAGTTTTTGACAAAAAGTGGATTTAAAGATAGAGTAATAATATTCTAATTTAGTTTTATGATAATTCTTATTTTATTTTACATTTGTAAATATTGTTAGGTACATATGATTGAATTTGACATCCTTATTGGGTCACACTCGCCTAATGTTAGTGTCAAATTGTCGTATGTTTGTGGTGAGTAGTCATTTCGCAACTGAAATCGACCCATAGAACGGGAATTTTTAAAAGATTTTTGTAGCTCTGCATAATACGAAGCCTTAATTTTGCTTATTATTTTAAAAAAATGCGGATTATACACGGAGAATTACGGTAAAAAACACCACATTGTGGAAAAATGGAAAAACTGAACAGTTCAGAACAGATAAACAGAAAGATTTCTGACGCCAGAAATTATTTAAAAACACTTTTCCCAAACACGCCAGTTCTTTTTTTTCTTAGATTAACAATTTCTGGCCTTTTTTGGTACATAATATCATCATGGATGCAATTTTTCTTTCCGCACTACTAACCTTGAGAAAAGCATGACTCCATTTCTTGTCCGTGGCTAGCTATGGATTAAACAATAGATTAGACCAAGCTATCTGGCTATGGGTGTTAAACAGGCTAACACGAAGAGTGATTCGAAATTTAATTTGAAAATTCTGAATGATCCTGAAAGAAGATGGCATTAACAAATGAGTTTTGTTTCGTTTGTGAAAATAAGGAAATTTAATCGAGAAAGTAAAGAGGTACGTAATTTAAGCTTTATCAACGCGTAAGGTGGAAACTGTGAGACTCGTTCCACCTCCCGACTCGTTGGTTGAATTCAATTCAGCACAAAAGCCACCTTAGCAAAATAATGACCTGAAACTCTTCTCCAATCTCTTCAAGATTGAATAGCAGGACAAACTAGGAGCCCTGACCTGGGCTGGTTGCCGTTTTAGGACAAGGACTACACTGAGCGTAAAGACCGTAGAAATGCTAACGGATAACCATTCCACTATCTTCCACACGAACACAGATCATGAAAAACGGAATCTGTGGCGACCCTGATTTATTTTTCTGCATCAAATGATGTCATTGACATACGGGTAACGTGAAGAACGTCGAGACGAAATGTAGTTCTGCCCTAATCCGCTGTGTAACTTCCGTGTAACTGCTCTTAGGAAAGGCTTGAGTCCATTCCAGGATGGGTGCACGCGTGAGAAATGGACTTCTATTTAAAACAGTAAAGAAGGCAAAGGAAATTACTACACTGTCTTTCCTTTAGAAGTCATAGTAATTCACAAATAAAACAACATTGAAGACTAATTACATTTAAACCCACGGACCAATGATTTTTTTACAGAGAGATGGCTGGTAGGACTTGATACCAATACTCTCAAACGCCGGGCTGTTTCACTTGAAAGTGTCGGAATCAGTGTACATTAAGTGCTACCAGCAATTTCTTTGTAGGCAGAAGGAATGGTTGATGGTTTTAAAGGTTATTAATATTTAGTGTTAAATTCCCAGATAAGAAAGAAAAGAAAATTATGGATAGAGATAATCAACTACGTCCTGATTGGAGGATGAAATTGGATTCCAAAGCGAAGCGAAGGCAATAGAAATCCATTCGATTATCTTTTGGAAGAGATCATGGCATCTCACAGATAATAAATAAGAGATTATCTCTGAGGAAACATGAATTCCGGTGTTCAGAAGAGAGGAAGATTCAAAACCCATGGAGACGGCAGCGAGAAAACACTCTACTATTTTCCCCAAGAAGGTGTGGACTGTTCCAAGATCAAATCCATGGAGAAGAGTGCGGGTAACGTGAAGAACGTCGAGACGAAATGTAGTTCACTATTTATTCTCAAGAATTCGTGACGATTCACAGATAATAAGGAAAATAAATCTGTGGAAAGCCATTTAATAGGAGTAGACCGGTTCACCTGTCATCCAGTTCACACTCCTCCGTGGTCTATTGAACAGGAGTAGAGGTTTACTGTCTGTTTCCTATTTAGAATTGGATTTTCAATTCCTTCTATAGTCTTTTGCTTCGCTTTCACTTCCAGTAAAACCCTTGTATCTTAGTGGCATTATCTCCTTTCTTGGGGTGAACTGATTAAAAAAAAAACGTCCCGAAGACAGAAAGACTAAATACATATAATAAAGAAAATACATTTTTGCGGAAACCCATTATCTTCTACGTGCTGAAGCGAGATGTGATTTTTTAAAGCTTCTTAAAATGTCAAAATCGGATCTTGGCAACTGTAAATTGTGTCTGCTCTTTTGATAATAGTAACCAAAGTTATATTATATTGCTTTTTTATTGTCCACTAATTCCTTCACTAACCTACATTGTTCTGGAGACAACATTTGCAACGTTTTCAGAGGTAACATATTTTCACTTTATATTTTTATAGAGAACTAGCAGTAGAGCTCCGCGTTGCCCGGGGATGTAACATTAAGAGATAGATCAAGTATCGACCATCATAAAGACTGAAAAATAAAATTGACAAAGATTATTGTTTAAGGTTGACGGACACGCATCTCCTAATTAGTTTTTTTTTGTTTTTTTTTACGGATTGGTCAAACCCAAACTCAAACAAAAACATTGTTTTCAATCGTTATGAGTCTACCGATTGAATAGAATTTTATTATAAACAATTATCTTGTAAATGGAATTTTTAAAGCATTCTGAATGTAAAAATAAAGAAAAAAGTGTGCAAGACAATAAGAAACACTACCTGCCAAAAAAAGCGAAGTTTTGTTAAAATCGGTTGGAAAATGTAGGAAATCCGATCCCATATATAAACGAACACACCCACACACACACACACACACACAACCTGGGTTTTAAGTATAACTCGATATGAGTTGTCACCCTTTCCTTCTCGTGATGCCTCTTAATCGTGTTTTCAAATTGATTTCTTGCAAAAACAATTGTGTTTTTCCCATTTTTGGCGCTGTCAGAACCACCGCAAGGTAATTGTACATAGTCCTGTGAAGTTTTGTTGAAATCGGTTGAAAAATGTAGGAAATCCGATCTAATATATAAACGTACAGACACACACACACACACAATCTGCGTTTTACAATAAGTATGATGTCGTCATTACTTTCCTGGTGGATGGCATGCATTTAATTAAATATTGAAACAAAGCCGACTAACGTATAACAGGCGAAAACAACTTCACCTCTTGCATCATAAGGATACTCTTTAATTAAATTTGTTTAAATGAAGACTTATTTCATGTAGATATTTAAAGATTATATTTCAATATTATTTTTACACGTCGGATACATTTACCTAAGTCAATGTTTTTAGAAGAAATGCTATTTGTCAATAATGTTGATTTAGTTAGATTTTGATAAAACTTGTACTTATATGAGCAATATATAATTTGATATTCACATTATTATTTAAAATAATTCCAATCCCAGAGACATATTTGAGCAATGCAGTAAAGCAATCTAGATGCAAGGGGTTACTGAGTCGTGAAGATTGGTTTGGTTTATTCGTTTCCTACGGCTTATGAAACTTTTACAGGTTATTTAAAGCCATGAAATATTTTTAGACTGTGAGAACCCTTTTGTGATAATAAGATAATATCTTACTAATTAATATACACAAGATATGATAGCAATAACCAGTGCATGGAGGAATAATATAATATTGAATGTAACAAAGCAATATTGTATTTTATATGATGATGTAGGTGCCTTGATATTCAATATAGTTCATCAATTTTATATTCATTTCTTTTATTAAATATTCTACTGTTTCGATTTTAACATGACTTGTAGCAGTTTTATTGCTTCTAAGATATCAACTTTGTGTGATTATAGAGTTCTGTTTAGGAACCTATCCGTTGTAATGATGGACCACAAGAAATGATTGATTGATTTTTATGGATTATCAACCCTTTGCAGGTTATTTAAAGCCAGAACATATTTATAGATTGTAAGAATCACATTGGGGTAATAATGCTTTCGTGACAGCTGGAAGGGAGTACAGGTGTAACCAAATTTTCACAGGGTTATTGGCACGTAAGTAAATATAAAAAAACCTAACTGGAATTCGAATCCAGCCCTCTGATTAACAATTCCAAGCCGGTCTCCATTACACCACCCACACCTCAAAGCTTACAACATGTTGTATTTCTTAGCGGTCACCCATCGAGGAATTCACAAGGCTTGACGTTGCTTAACTTCGGTGACCGTACGGGAGCCGGCGTTTCTACTTGATCTGGTCGTATGTTCTCCAAGTTTGAAATAATATCAGAAAACGAAAAATATCATTAAGGATCGAAAAGAATAAAAGAAGAGGAATCAAGAAAACAGTAGATAGCAACTGACATTGCATTTAAATCGGAGTTCACTAGAAAGCATCAAATCGGAAGAGAGTTCCACAAACGACATGTCGCCATATTGACTCTAGAATGACGATCCCTTGTCGTCAATATAGTACTGAGCGTAAAGTCTAACTCTCAAAGAGGAAAGATCACAACAATTACCATCAAAATAATTCTAAAAATAGGTACAGTAACGCTAAGTAACAGTGGTGGAAAACTCACTGAAGATGAGATGTCAGGTCAGGACAGAACCAATAATATCTGTCTATATTTCTGAGATGTGGTATTATGTACATTATTTACATTATTTGGACTATTGTCCTCATCTTTGTCGCCATATTTATTACAACGTTTCAGCTTTTCAGTATCTGTCTATATTTCTGAGATGAGGTATTATGTACACTATTTACATTATTCGAACTATTGTCCTCATCGTTGTCGTCATATTTATTATTACAACGTTTCGGCCTTTCAATATCTGTCTATATTTCTGAGATGAGGTATTGTGTACATTATTTACATTATTCGGACTATTGTCCTCATCTTTGTCACCATATTCATTACAACGTTTCGGCCGTTGTGACGCACCGGCGTTTATCTTCTGGGCCATGTGACCTTGAGAACATTGGATAAAGGCGTTGGTTAGATCCAGTGACAGAACCCAAAGAGTGTGAGTTCAATACCCGGCTAAGGAAGTGGAGAACTTTCAGAGGGAAATTAACAGGAGATAACTGATAACTGACATCCATTAAACATGGCACGTGGAACTAGAACAGTCTACTCCAGTGAGCGAAATAAAGGGTTCGGTTTGACATTCTAACTACCTGAAGAAGGCCTGAACGTACAACGGCTGAAACGTTGTAATAAATATGGCGAGAAAGATGAGGATAATAGTCCGAATAATGTAAATAAAGAACCAATAATATTGAAAATCTTTCTTTGTCTTTTATCAAGTATCTCTATATACACTGCAGAAACCCTAAACAAAATGTAACAGCAATATTCAATACACGAACCAATAATATAATTATAAATATTTAAGATATATTCAGGCGATAAGAAATGTCTACAATGTAACCTTTGCCAATATCAAATATAATAGAAGTATCTTGTATTATTTTCACGTGATATTAATATTAATATTCTATAAATTTCACGAATTTTTAATTCATAGATTTTAATATATAGTCTACTGTTTCCACGTTAACATTCCTTGTAGCATTGTTTATTGTTTCAAAGATATATTCTTTTTGTAGATATCGTGTTCTGTTTACTAACACCTCTGTTTCAAAGATGGATCACACATTTTCCATTAGAGTAATATATAATTATTTACCCGTTGCCCCATGCAGCAAGATGTGGCACAAGG
The DNA here is from genome assembly GCA_903632075.3 of Acanthosepion pharaonis. NCBI lineage: Eukaryota > Metazoa > Mollusca > Cephalopoda > Sepiida > Sepiidae > Acanthosepion > Acanthosepion pharaonis. The sequence continues at coordinate 499,115 of CAHIKZ030000818.1, forward strand.
CCGAGTTTAAAGTAGGCTCGCACAAAAATTCCTTATAGACCACATAACAACAGCTTCCCGAGACAAGACTCCGCCAGTCGGCAGAGCCCCGTCCTTGCACCTCTTGACCTATGCCAGGTAAGTAATATATATCGTGCCTGAGTTACGTGTCTTTTAAGCCTTCTTTTGTCAACGTGGGCAACAGTAAATTTAGCAGAATATGATAGAGATTTAACTTATGTAAAATTACTGTATACCTTATTTATTCTTTATTGAAATGCTTAAAATAATCATCAATTTTGACCATTTGTTTTAAGCATGGATCACACATTTCCCCTAGAGCTGAGTTACGTGTCTCTGAAGCTTTCTTTTGTCAAAATTGGTATTAGTAAACTTTTCAGAATCTGATGGAGCTTTGCAAAATAAAAAAAATAAAAAGTAAAAATAATCTATACCTTATTTATTCTTTATTGAAAAGGTTAAAATAATTCTCTGCATTTATTTTGACACCATCATCAATTTTGAACTGATTATTTGTACTGCCTAAATAATTTTTAAGTTGTTCAGAAAATAATGTCCGGTTTTAGAATAAATCTTTTAAATTTACACTAATATATTATTATGATAGTTGCACAAAAACATATTGCTTATTCCTCATGATTAAAATGTCCTCTTAATTAATTTCACATCAATCTTTTTCAGAATTTAACTTAAAATATTATCCACCCCTCATCTTGAACATGAAAAAAGAAGCGATGCGTTTACTCTTTTGCATGCTTTGGTTATTGCTGTCGCATATGCTCTGTTGTTGCTGTTATATATTTATAGATACTTGAAAAAAAAAATCTAATGAAGAACCTGCAATATTACCGGTCCTGTGATGGCATCAGGTCTTTCGTTTCATTGCCACCGCAGTAACATAGATTTTGTGTGCTTTTTCTATAAATATTTTCATGGTAATTGTTCTGATGAACTTTCCTCTATGGCTAGCTTAGGTTTTTCCTTTTTGATGATTTAGTTTCCTTTTTCAGTTAACTTAGCTAGGTATGTATGCTCATTGGCCCCCTTTTATTTCTGTCCCCATTTGTTTTTTTCTTTGTTTAATTCCCCATCCCCTCCCTCGTTAGGTGGTCAGTGATGTCAGTTCGCTGGTGGATGCGGGGCGCCTTTCGTTTTCGTGTGAGTGATTTTTTTTTCGTATTTGTTGTTGTGTCTGAATGAGTGCATGTCAGTGTGAGTGATTGGAATGAATGAATGGTATATACTATTATAGTCCCGCATTGATTTCGGCCAGTGAAGTGATGTTTCTGTCACATTTAGTAATTGTGGGGGGTTTTATTACTAATCTTATTTTCTTTAGTTTCTTGTAAATAGTTTTTGTATTCATATTGTAAATACTCATTGGGGTTAACTTTTAGAATTGTTGTTTTATTCCCCTCTCCCCCCACAGACAACAAATTGTAAATATGGGGACTAGTTAGTATTTTCATAGAGACAAAGAGGTATTATGGTGGGTGTAGTAAGAAAGGTACGTATGAATGTGTTGTTTTGGTGTAAGGAATATTGTTTCGTAAGATTGGGTCAGTGTTTGCGGCTAGCTAAGTTATAGTTAAGACAGAAGAAGACCGTCCTTTCCCCAATCCCTTTTTCGGCCTTGTGCCACATTTCTGTATTAAACAGAATAAATATCACTTTCCTCTATGGTACCTAGACTTTATGAATTTAAGCACAGTACTGGATTGGTGGCAAAGTGTCATCATTTTACAGTTGAAATGAGTAGTCGTAACCATAGATTCTATGTTAACAGCTTCTTTTCTCGCATTCCTCGCTTGCGGAACTCTCTTCCAATTTCTTGATTTCCAGTGAAATTTGATCTTCAAATCTTCAAATATCAATCGTTATCTTCTGTTTTCCTGATTCCTGTTCTTTTATTGTTCTCTCTCCTTAATAAGGATTTAATTTTTGCTCATATTCTCTCAGACTCAGTAACCTCGTGTGTTTTAGTAGCGCTGTTGACTTTGGCTGAAGTGATTAAAAACAGGAATAACGCTTCTCAAATGACTCCCATTATTAACAGAGAATGGTTTTGAAGAATTCACTTGAGATCGGAGAGTATAGCGCTGGTTTCTGAAGTTCCCCAGTGGGGATACGAGACTTGCAGAACAAGGTAGTAGATGATGTTCTTCAATTGACAATCAACATTTGAAAATACTAGTCAAACAAAATCCACGAGCGTCTCAAGAAAATTGGCGATGTAAAGAAAATCGATAAATTGGATCCACATGAATTCAGTGAAAGCCAAACAGTTCGATGCTGCATCTTCGAAAAAATGTTAATGCAATATTCACTCGAAAAAAAAACAACTTATTCTTACAATCTAAAAAGTAATCCGGTTTTAAATGATTAAAAAAGGATTGATAGCGCGTAAAAAATAAAACCAAATTCTTCTGTGAGTAAATCGTCCTGCACTTTTTGTAATATAGGATTAGATATAACAAAATTTCAGTACCCTTTCCTTTATTTCGAACAATATTTTCGCATATCTTAATATTTTGTTTAGCTTCTTTACTTATTTACTGTTAGTACGCCTACTACGCTTATTAACTTATTCGTTGGTCTCACAAGCATCACACTCTCACGTAGGTTAACTTGTATCGAAATGCGTGCACATATAGAAGATCAAAATATTCAAATTGCCTGAATTAAGAAAATAGTTACGGATAATATCAAAATATTTTATAGCAAAAAGTTTGAAATAAAACTTAACAAAACTTGAATCTCGAAGTACATAAAAAGTCGTCTGTCTAAAATTTATAGGATTTTTTAAAAGTATAAACCGTAAAATATTTATGAGCTATAATTTTCGATATCTGCAAAAACGCAACACTATTGCATCTTTTAATCAAGTGTCTATTGTCGTCTTATCCGAATTGCGTTAAAAATGTATCCAACTTTATTTTTTCCCAGGAAAATTGAGGCTGTGTGAGTAAAATCCTTTACATGGAAGGCGACGTCACACTTTCTACGCATGAGGGAAAATTTTCGCGTCGCTAGGCCGCGTCAATTCCATGACTGTTACGTACAAATGTTTTCTTTTCACGCAAGATGACCGAAAGCATCTAGCAGAAATATTGCATCATGTTTTGACAAAGGCTCGGTGATACTGAAACCCAAACCTTCGAGGCGATTCAGCAGGCGTTTGGAGATGATGCCCTGGGCGAAGAAGTGGTACAATCGCTTCAAACATGATCGCAATTCAGTGGAGTGCTGCTTTCACTAGCGTGGTTTTATGCCTCGTGAATACGCACCCCAGAGCCAAACAATCGATAAGGAATACTACCTGGACATTATATCTCACCTTCATCATGCTGAGCGTCGAAAGTTGTTGGGTGGCAAAGAAATTTCACCAGGACAATACGCCCACTCATTCCCCGACAATAATCCAAAATTATAGGATATCAGTGCTATTTTCCATTTTTGCGTAATTTACACGACTATTTATCCATCCCTCTCTCTCCCCCTCTATACATATATATATATATATATATATATATATATATATATATATATATATATATATATATATATATATATATATATATATATATATATATATATATATATATATATATATATATATATATATATATATATATATATATATATATATATATATATATATATATATATATATATATATATATATATATATATATATATATATATATATATATATATATATATATATATACATATATATATATATATATATATATATATATATATATATATATATATATATATATATATATATATATATATATATATATATATATATATATATTATATATATATATATATATATATATAATATTTATATATATCAAAATAAATATATAAATATATATATATATAGACATATTAAACAATAAAAATAATAAAAAAAACAACACAACAAAAGAAATTTTCAGGGTTCCACAGGAGATTCAAAATTAAAACAGAAAATGTACAATAAGAATAGGTAAATAATATATATATAATATATATAATATATAATATATATATATTTGGTTTGCTCTACTGGTTGTATTGAGCTCTTTTGTTAGTTAGTTGTTACTCGTATCGGGGTTTTTTTCTTTGGGCTTCAGACCTTATGAAGAAAAAAAAAGAAATGTTTGTAGCTCTTTCTTTTTTAAAACCTTTTTCCCTCGAGATTGATTTGATTACAAATCAAAAATTGAGGGGAAAGAGTCTAGTTTTTCTATATATATATATATATATATATATATATATATATATTTGATTATGCAAGAAGGAACTAGAGTCAGATGACAGCGAGTCCCAGCAAACACTCACTTTGTTTACAAAAAGAAGGCGCCGGGACCTGATGATGTTAAGTGCCTCCAGAACCTGAAGATGAAATAAAGAGTGCGACCGGGCCAAATCTGCTATTTAAAAATGTTCCATGGCGGAACTGTAGGCGTTCGGGACGAGTCCATTCAAAGGCAGGGTGTAATTTTTTTTTTATGGTCGTGTTGCTTTATTCTCATGTCTAAGGCTGAGTTGTTTATATAAAGTTGTCCAAAATGTTTTATAAACAATTGAATTTATCAATTAATGAATCTTTCTTTTTGTGATCGAAAATGCCATTTGAAAAATAATCGGAACTTTTTTAGAAAAATCATTATGGAATTTTTATTTTATTTTGCATGTTATGGTCGAGCGTTTATTAAATATATTTTTATGTTATATAATGGATAATTGTGTGTGTTTTTGTCTTACCATTTGCACACCTGATGATGATTTCAGAAAGACATGGGAAGTGCTTGGCGAAGAATAACATCACTTGTTCAACATTTTTTGTTATTTTTTTAAAACCTTCGGACCAATCAAAAGTAGCGCCTAAAGGAAGCAATTTATTTGAGAGAAAATATGGGAAAAGGACAGGAGCGATAGTATTATAGATGGCGTTACAGAGGTGTTCACAGCAGAGGAGTAACTCTGAGATAAGTTTATGAACTCTCAATTATTTGAAGGTGATTAAATAAAATTTGTAAAACCTCTAGTTAAAATTTGTGAAATGAAATTTCTTTTTAGTTTTTAATTCCTGAAATGTCGGATATTATTTGAACGCACATTGTTTATCTCTCCTAAAACTAAAATTACTAGTTTAACTATGACAGAATCAACAAATGCTCAAAAAACACTTTTGTTTAAGTGCATTTACTTTAAACTCCCATTTAGTTTCGCTTAGATTACAATTTTAAACATTTTTCTCGACATTTTCTCGACTGGCATCTCTATCTATAAAAGGCAGGATGTGTGTGTGTGTGTGTGTGTGTATATATATATATATATGTGTATTTTGTGTAGGTATTTGTCACCGAAGTTTACATGCACATTAGTAGTAAACTCAAACTGACTGCATTTGTCAACTCCCATCGATAGTGGAAATAAAAAATTTTTTCATGCAAATAAAAAAGTTTTCTATGTAGTAAAAAAGGATTTGCTACTGGCCAATGATACTTTCTATAGCTGGCTTTTTCGAATAGGCAGGAAGATTCTATTGGCCAGCGTGAGAGCCAACAACTGACTGAACAAACTAGCATCATAAAAAAAAATCGATAATTGCTTCGTAGATTTTAGAAAAGTTTAAATTTATATCAAACTTTAACTCCCTTGCTTAAACTTAACGTTGATTCTGATTCCGCAGAACTTGGGTGTGAAAAAAAAAAATTTGTTGTTAACATTCTTTTTTCATTTTTTTCCAGTTACGAGTCCTTTTTCCCTTTGATCGTTTTGTGTTCATTTTTTTAGTTCTTTTTTCGTAACAGATGTAATGTTTAGTATAGAGCTTAGAAAAATCCACAGTGTGAGATAGGCAAGAAGTAAGGATGTAACAACATCAGCACGGCAAAGGGCGCTTTTTAAAGATAAAGAAGGGCAAAAATATTTTAAGTCAAGGATAGCGTTTGCTGTATGAGTCGTACGATTTTTTTGAATTCGTTACGGGCAACATATGGGCCATTTAGGCCCGTCAAAATGTCATCAAATTTATCAATCATATTGTTTGACTTTCGACACGGTGGAATAATGATTAGCCACTAGCCCTTTAAAAGGGCTGTGGTGATCCATTAGCGTCACATGGAATCCCTGTGAAAGGTATGAATGTTTTTTATCCCTCAAGATAAATATAGTTTTATAAATATATGGCAATAGTATAGGAGAAATATATATATATTTAAAACTGTATGTAGCCTTGGCATAGCATATATATTGGTGCTAAGGAAAGGGGGTTGATGATTAGAAACGGTCGAATGATGGTTTTCTATTTTAAATAAAATGGACGAAATGTATTCTAGGTACAATCACTTAACAATTAAATAAGTCCTTTTTAGTATAATGAATATTTATTTTTTCTATGTGCCGTATTCAGTTAGGACGTGGCTCTCCAAAACTTGTAGTTCTTTTTTTATTTAAGTTTGCTGTTTTTATGGTCTTAACCCCTGTTTTATTAAAGTTTCAATTTTTTTTTTGTTAGGGATAATCTACACTGTTTTGCTCTTTTTTGTCTTACCATTATATCCTTTGAGTATCAAATTTTCCGAACACTCCTTCCTCATTAAATGCCCTAGAAATTTCGATTTGTCTCTTTCCGATTCTAAGTATTCTTTTCGTTTCTATTTTCCTAAAAACCGCGCTAAAATGTTCAATTTGCATCGTAGAGAAACATGTAGAACGACATGAGGCGGACATCCAGTAGCATTTCATAGATGGAGGAATTTTCAGATTTGGTCGGCTAGGAGAACCTAGATAAGTTTATGAACGCCCTATTTTCCATGTTTTGAACGAAATTAAATAAAATTTTTAAATTACTTTAGTTTAAAACATTTGAAATGTAATATGTTGTAGTTTTTTAGCCATGTTTTTGACATATAAATCGAACTTTGATTATTTGAACGCACAATATAGATAGTTTACCTAAAAGGAAATTTCATAAACACCTACAGAATGTAAGAAAGGAAAACGAGAAGAAAATACTATTTTGTTTAAAATATATAACCGCTACCAAAAGAGAAAGCTCACAGATAACAAATTGAAGATGTCAACCAAGTAGAACAATTAAAACATTTTGAAAATCTTTTAACGGAATACGGAAAATATATCTGCAAATGTTTAGTCTTTCATATCTATAAATTAAAGAAATTCATAATGTTACAATTTGTGTTTCTAGATTCAAATTTATTTAACTTTAAAATCTAATGATAATTTTCTGCATTATTCAAAACTCCCATTATTAAAATGATAATTCCTTTAATTTTATTATGTTTTCTATATCAAAAATAATTTTATCCTGAAAAATAATTATATTATCTATCTGTCCATTTTCTGAGATGAGGTATTGATACACTATTTACATTATTGGACTATTGTCCCCATCTTTGAATATTTAGGAAGTTTCGGCCTTTCAGTATTGGCCATTTCTGAGATGAGGTATTATGTACACTATTTACATTATTCGGACTATTGTTCTAGCCATATTTATTACAATGCAAGTTTAGTATCTGTCTATATTTCTGAGATGAGGTATTATGTACACTATTTAACATTATTCTGACTTTGTCAGATCTTTGTGAAAATATTTTTGTTAACGTTTCTTTTTCATTCGTTCATTTTTGAGATTATTATGTCCTATTTACATTATTCGGACTATTGTCCTCATCTTTGTCGCCATATTTATTACAACGTTTCTTTTTCAGTATCAGATATATTTCTGAGATGATAGAGCTTAGAAAAATCCACATTATGAGATATTGTCCTCATCTTTGTCGCCATATTTAACAACGTTTCGGCCTTTCAGCAATCTGTCTATATTTCGATGAGGTATTATGTAGGGCAAAAACATTTTAAGTCATGATATCGATTCGCCATATTTATTACAACGTTTTTGAATCAGTATCTGGTCTATATTTCTGAGAACACCGACATTTACATTATTCGACTATTGTCATCAGTCAATATTTATTTGTTTGCCTTCATATCGGTGGAATTTAATGAGATGAGTATTAGGACTATTTACATTATTCCGGTCATTGTCCTCATCCTTTGTCGCCATATTTATTACAACGTTTCCTGTGAAAGTATCTGTCTATTTTTCCCTGAGATGAGGTAAATACACTATTTACATTATTCGGACTATTGTCCGGCATCTTTGTAGCCAGGAGAAAGTAACGTTTCGGCCTTTTAAATCTGTCTATATTTCTGAGATGAGGTATTATGTACTATTTACATTATTCGGAAATGGTCCCTCATCTTTATCGATATTTAATACAACGTTTGGCTTTGAGTTTTGTCTATTTTTGAGATGCATATTATGTACACTATTTACATTATTCGAACTATTGTCTTCATCTTTGTCGCCATATTACAACGTTTCCCTTTTAGTATAATGAGATGAGGTATTATTTACACTATTTACATTATTCGGACTATTGTTCATCTTTGTCGCCATATTACAAAAACTTTTCAGTATCTTGTCTATATTTCTGAGATGAGGTATTAGTACACTATTTACATTATTCGACTATTGTCCTCCTGTTTTCGCCAACAAGTTTGCATTTCTTATTGTCTATATTTCTGAGATGAGTTATTATGTACCCTATTTACATTATTCGGACTATATCCATTTTGTCGCCATATTTATTACAACGTTTCGGCCATTAAATATCTGTCTATATTTCTGAGATGAGGTATTATGATATTTAATTATTCGGACTATTTTCTCATTTATCCTAAAATTTATTACAATGTTTCGGCCTTTCAGTATCTGTCAACATCCTGAGATGAGGTATTAGTAACGACTATTTACATTATTCGACTATTGTCTTCATCTTTGTCTTCATATTACAAACGTTTCGAATTTTTTCAGCATTTGTCTATATTTCTGAGAAGGCATTATGTACACTATTTACATTATTCGGACTATTTTCCATGTTTGTAACGAAACAACGTCCTGTTTTTTCATATCTGTCTATATAGCTGAGATGAAAATGTTCATTATTTACATTATTCGGACTATTGTTTTCATGTTTTGTCGCCATATTTATAAACGTTTCGGTCTTTCAGATATATTTCTGAGACACATTATGTACAAATTTACATTATTCGGATATTGTTTCATCTTTGTCGAAATATTACAACGTTTCGGCCTTCAGAAGTAGAAAGGAAAACTGAGAGAAGCAAAATACTATTTACATTATTCGGACTATTGTCTTCCTCTTTGTCGCCATATTTATTACAACGTTTCGGTCTTTCAGTAAAGTCTATATTTCTGAGATGAGGTATTATGTAAGATATTTTACATTATTCGGACTATTGTCTTCATCTTTGTCGCCATATTTAAAACGTTTTTTTTCAGTATCTGGAATATTTCTGAGAAGGTTTAGTCTTTCATATTTATAAATTATTCGGACTATTGTGTTCAATTTCTTTGTCGCCATATTACAAACGTTTATTTAATCTGTCTATAAATCTAAGATAATTTTCTACATTATTTACATTAACAAAATTATTTCATCTTTGTTTATTTTAAAATGTTTACTTTCAGTATCTGTTATATAAAGATTATTATGTACACTATTTCATTATTCGGACTATTTTATCTTGAATATTACAACGTTTCGGCCTTTCAGTATCTGTCTATATTTCTGAGATGAGGTATTATGTACACTATTTACATTATTCGGACTATTGTCTTTATCTTTGTCGCCATATTACAACGTTTCGGCCTTTCAGTATCTGTCTATATTTCTGAGATGAGGCATTATGTACACTATTTACATTATTCGGACTATTGTCTTCAACTTTGTCGCCATATTTATTACAACGTTTAGGCCTTTCAGTATCTGTCTATATTTCTGAGATGAGGCATTATGTACACTATTTACATTATTCGGACTATTGTCCTTATCTTTGTCGCCATTTATTACAACGTTTCGGCCTTTCAGTATCTGTCTATATTTCTGAGATGAGGCATTATGTACACTATTTATATTATTTGGACTATTGTCTTCATCTTTGTCGCCATTTATTACAACGTTTTGGCCTTTTCAGTATCTGTCTATATTTCTGAGATGAGGCATTATATACACTATTTACATTATTCGGACTATTGTCTTCATCTTTGTCGCCATATTACAACGTTTCGGCCTTTCAGTATCTGTCTATATTTCTGAGATGAGGTATTATGTGCACTATTTACATTATTCGGACTATTGTCTTCATCTTTGTCGCCATATTACAACGTTTCGGCCTTTCAGTATCTGTCTATATTTCTGAGATGAGGCATTATGTACACTATTTATATTATTTGGACTATTGTCTTCATCTTTGTCGCCATATTACAACGTTTCGGCCTTTCAGTATCTGTCTATATTTCTGAGATGAGGCATTATGTACACTATTTACATTATTCGGACTATTGTCTTCATCTTTGTCGCCATATTACAACGTTTCGGCCTTTCAGTATCTGTCTATATTTCTGAGATGAGGCATTATGTACACTATTTATATTATTTGGACTATTGTCTTTTATCTTTGTCGCCATATTTATTACAACGTTTCGGCCTTTCAGTATCTGTCTATATTTCTGAGATGAGGCATTATGTACACTATTTATATTATTTGGACTATTGTCCTCATCTTTGTCACCATATTTATTACAACGTTTCGGCCTTTCAGTATCTGTCTATATTTCTGAGATGAGGCATTATGTACACTATTTATATTATTTGGACTATTGTCTTCATCTTTGTCGCCATATTACAACGTTTCGGCCTTTCAGTATCTGTCTATATTTCTGAGATGAGGCATTATGTACACTATTTACATTATTCGGACTATTGTCTTCATCTTTGTCGCCATATTACAACGTTTCGGCCTTTCAGTATCTGTCTATATTTCTGAGATGAGGCATTATGTACACTATTTACATTATTCGGACTATTGTCCTCATCTTTGTCGCCATATTAATTACAACGTTTCGAGCTTTCAGTATCTGTCTATATTTCTGAGATGAGGTATTATGTACACTATTTACATTATTCTGACTATTGTCTTCATCTTCGTCACCATGTTCATTACAACGTTTCGGCCCCTGTGAGCGAAATGGGGGGGGTCGATTCGACATTCCAACCACCCTTCCAAGAGGGCCGAAGAATACAACGGCCGAAAAATTGTAATAATTATGGCGACAAAGATGAGAACAATAGTCCGAATAATGTAAATAATATATATTATCTATATCAAAAATAATTTTGTCACGAACAATAATTAAATTATCTATATAAAAAGAATTTTTTTATGAAAAAAATTACATGATCTATATCAAAAATAATTTTCTTCTGTAAAGAAATTACTATATCTATATGCAAATTAATTTTCTTCCTAAAAATAATTACTTTATCTATATAAAAGAATAAATCCCACTTGAAAATAATTACATTATCTATTTGAAAAATAATTTTCTTCTGAAAAGTAATTGTTTATCTATATGCAAAATGATTTTCTATCTGAAAAATAATTATATTATCTATATCAAAAATATTTTTCACGAAAAATAATTAAATTGTCTATATCAAAAAATATTTTTTAACGAAAAATAATTACATTATCTATATCAAAAATAATTTTCTTCTGAAACTAATTCTTTATCTATATGCGAAATAATTTTCTTCCCCAAAAAAATAATCGCATTATCTATATAAAAAATATAATTTCCATCTGAAAAATAATTATATTATCTATCAAAAATAATTTTCTGATGAAAAATAATTACGTTATCTTTATCAAAAATAATTTCCATCTGAAATATAATTACATTACTATATGAAAATTAATTTTCTTCTGAAAATAATTGTTTTTAGTATTAAATATAATTATATATCATTAAATATATTTGTCTTTCTTAAAAATGATTGTTTTTCCTTCACTAAAATTCATTCTTTTATATCGCTAAATATAATTTATCTTTATTAAGAATACATATTTTCTCCGTGAAAATAATATTTCTTTTATTAAGAATAATTTATATTCTTAAAAATGCTAGTAAATTAATCTAAAAATATTCTACCAAAAATAACTTACTCTAAAAACGTGAGGAAATGGATTTTTTTTTTGTTCCAGAAAATCAATTAAAATTAATAATGGCGAATAATTGTTCAATATGTTGTGAAGGCGTACAATCAATTTAAAAAGCAAACAAGTACCTAGAACTCACACAAAAACCAACAAAAAAAAGTCTAAAATAAGCATACATATGAAAAAGAAGACATTTTCTTTGGCCATGCTGACATCTCTGTGCAAATACGCCATATCAGCGTAAATTGTTTGAATACTAATTTTATCTCGTGTTGAATTAATGAGATCCGTCGTTGTGTGTCGAGCCTGACTGTCTTGGAGAGTTCGTAATATTTCTAAATCAAGATATGAAACATCGTCGGCAAACAGAAACGTTCGCCTTGCCTTCGGCCGACATCAACTCTGCAAAGAGAAGATGTTCATTTGTCGGACTGGAAATTTTTGATTGTATGTTCGATCTCTGCCACCCAGCAGTTTACCATATTTTCCCTCATTATGCTCTCTATGTGTACCTTTACGGCAAATCAGCATATTAAGGCATAAGTCATTACCTTTTTAGGGACCCAGTTCTAATCACGAATGTATCATCCTGACTGGAAAATATAGGTAAGAGTTAATACAATTGGTGTACACTATGGATTACTGTCATGGGTCCTTACCGATAACTACAGAATGAACTCTTCCTAACACTATGTATACTACGTCTCTCAAGAGAGAGGGTCGAATCAAGCCGAGAAGCTCGGGAAACCCACGTTAAACTCGGCCTTGTGCCACATGCAACCCTCGTGGGAGGGTGGCTAGATACCGAATCAAGTCGATCTTCTCGGCTTGACGGTCGAACTCTCTGCCTCTGAGCAGAGAGGAACCCGGACGTAGCTTCGCCGAAGGGCAAAGTCTCGTTCGGGGAGGTTGCCCAATCTGATCCCGTTTATACGGGTTCTACGGGCATTTTTTGTCCGAGCCTACGGGCTCGGGAAACCCACGTTAAACTCGGCCTTGTGCCATATGCAACCCTAGTGGTGGGGTGGCTAGATACCGAATCGAGTCGATCCAATAGTAGTTCACTCTAAACCAGACTGACAGTCATACTAACACCTTCCACCTCTTGTATTATTATTTCGTGTAATATACCCTCGTTATTTCTACTCTTGTGTTCGTGTTGTTCTTCCTTGGTCTTAACCTGCACCATAACAGTTACTCAACTTGGTTTCACCAAAACACCCATTGGGAGGCGCTGTTTAAGTCTATAAAAGGAAAAACACGTTCTTTCTCTTTCTCATTCTCCTCTTGTTTCCAGATGTAGCCAGAACTAAGACAACGAATACGCCTCATCGTGATCGTGTACGTGATCTTCTACTGACTGAAGGACTTTTCCTTTGATTTTAATTGTGTTCACTTGCAATTCCTTTTGTTAATAACATACATCATCTGCCGTTTGTTTTAAAATTTACTATTTTCTATTTTTATTCTTATTTGGTCTCATAAGATTCCGCCAATATTGTTTGTGGGACAAATATTCGACGTTTTCATAATTATTTACTATAAAACGGACACACGTTTATTAGTTATCGGTTGTTTTAAAATTGAATATTTATCTGTTTTTTTTTTTTTAATTTTTATCCAAACTCACAATAGTCATTATTTGCGTGACCAATGTTTTAGGAGCCCATAAATGTTTACTATAAAACGGACACAAACTCATAAAACAGTTTTCGGGTGTTTTAAAATTGAATGTTTTTCTGTTTTTTTTTTTTTACCCAGAATCAGAAGAGTCCGAAAATATTGTTTGCGGGATAAATGTTCTAGAAGCCCATAAATATTTACTATAAAATGGATACACACACATACATTAGTTGTCGGTTGTTTTAATGTTAAATATCTTTCTGCTTTTATTTTTACCCGGACTCACAAGAATCCGCCAATATCGTTTGCGGGACAAATATTCCAGGAGGCCATGAACACTCATATCAAATGTGTTGATTCCCACAACAACGCTAGAAAGCCTTAGTTTATTCATGGTAGTGAAAGTGTATACGAGTGATGAAAAGAAAAACGTTCTCCACAATGACAATGCGAAACCGCGAATATAATGAATGACACAGGAAAAATAACATTGTGCATGTGGTGGGATCAGCGTGTAACTATTCTTTTCGATGTCTTAAAAGGAAATACTAATTGCATAGTCATAGGTCCGACAGCGGTAATATATCCCTGATATTTTGGTCGAATATAGCCCTGCGCTTGTCAATAAAAAATTACATGAAAACTCAAGGATACATACAGCAATAATAAGACAGGAAAATCATTTGGAACTCGGCTAGTTTGTTCAGCCCTAATCGCCACATTTACCTCAGCTTGCACGAAACAATTATTTCATTTTTTTCTCTTCATCGCTGTAAAACACATTGATGGGGGAAACTTTCTTTAATGAAAATCAAATTCAAAACATTTTCGTATCGAAACCTGCAGGATCTTGCTGAGAAGTTCAAAAGTGGAAAAGAGCCATTGCAAATAATGGCGACTATATAATTGAATAAAATGTATTTTTTGGAGAATACAAAATTGGAAAAAAAATCATGACCGTATTTAATATACAAGGTACCACCCAAAGAATGGTAAATCTAACTAATGCTAATATCTTACTGATATGTTCCTTAAAGGGATACATTTGAACGAAGTAGCTAAATGGTTTTGGCTACTATAACCAAGTAGAATAAGGTAGCAGTAATCGACTGGTAAGCGTCGTAGTCGCAGGTAAGAAGTGTAGATCAAATGGTGTAGTCCAATGGGCATAGTTATAGACTTAGCTCTCAGACTAAGGCTCTTGACTCTCCTACACGTCCGTCGGTATTTATGACCGGCACCAGTCAATCATATTTCAGTGACGGGGAACACAGGTGTATGGATATTCCATTATATCACTTACCATTATGTGGCATTTCTGGGATGGATATGTGGGTAGTTTTTCTACTGTACCCTTCATAATGAACGAATGTAGCATTACTCAAAGGAAAGGGTACAGAACGTTTTTTAAAACTATTTACACAAAAGAGTCTATTCCGGTAAGAGACAGTTACAGACAACTCTGAGTCTATCAGAAAAAACAAAAAAAAAAAAAACAAACCTACTATTCTTATCTGATCAACTTTTATGAGTAAAATGAGCGATACTTTCTTTTATGGTCTGAAATTGCTATATTAGATTATCCCCTGATCAGCGGGGGCTGCACGAATTTCGTATACTTAGCGTTGGGACCCAGCGGGTTTTGAGACCTTTTTTGAACGGATTTTACCCAAAAATATCAAAGTGCTACTTGGGAAGTAGCGACAAGTAATTGCAAATGATTGTGGATATCTAACTGAATAAAATATGGTTGTAGATATTTGAAGAATAAAATTGATAAAAAAAACGAAAAGTATTTATAACCCAGTCCAACGTTCAATTTTATTTTAAATAAATTCACCCAAAGCAAGGTGATTCCACGAAGACATAAAGGAGTGAAAGGAAATGAGAAGACATTAGGACATTAAAATGACAGAGTTATAGAGTTTCACAGAAAATATTCGACAGGGTTCGAACCTGTATCCTATACGGAACCGTCATTTAGCTTGACGTGCCTTTACCGATTTGGCCACAGAGGAGCGTTCGGTTTTCTCGGACATTCAGGCCGGTAAATGTTGTTTAATACTGTTTATTATAAACAGAGAATTTACTTAAATATTTGTATCTATAAAAAGAATGTATAAACATAAAAATGCCATTTTTTTAAGCATTACGCCCCGAGCAAGGCGTGAAGCCACTAGGATGCAGGGGGGTGCAGAAGATTTGGAGCAAGAGCAGATAGGAGTGATAGAAGAAAGTATGAGGAGAGGGATAGTGGATAGATCAAGGTAACTGGAGTTGTCGATTGACATTACATTTGAATACTTTGAGATTATAGCTCTCAGGGAAACTGTAATTGGGAAGAGCGTTCCACAGGGGAGAGGTGCGAGGTATGAAGCTATTGGAGTAGAAGAGACGGCTACATTTAAAAGTTTCTACAGTGTAAGGGTGAGAGCAGGATGCCAGCCTCGTAGGGCGCTTGAATTCATGGAGTCTTGGAACCAGTGTAAGCAGCTCAGCGGAGCAATTACCGTGAAAGTATTTGTAAAAAAGACAGAGAGAGGCGACGGCGCGTCTGTGAGAGAGCAACTGTAGACGAGATGCCAGATCAGGGCCAATTATATTACATATCCGTCTCTGGATCTTGTCAAGAACTCCGAGGTAAACAGAAGGTGCCCCAGATCATAAAAATTATATATAGAAAATATGAGAAAGCCCAATGCTTTGCTCTCCTGCTGATGGAAGGTATTCTATGGTGATTAAAAGTTGATTAAAATGTGTTAAAAATTTACAAGTCATTTAAAATTTACGATCCGTTTAACAACAGATGAAGATCACATCTAAAAGCAGCTAACAATTTTACTTTGTTGCATCGCTCCGGTTACTACTAAGACACGAGGAAATAGTTGTGTCATCGGTATAAATACTTAGTCCGGAACAGATGACGGCGCAAAAAATCATTTTGAAAGATAAGAAATCAACTAGGTGAAGGAGACAACCCTTGGGGGCTCCTGCATTAATGTAAATGGATCTAGAAGAGTGGCCGTTGTAAACACCCATCATTACATGAATTGATAAAATGATTGAATTTAACCAAATATTCGTCCAGAGACACCATACCACTTGAGCGGGTGAAGAAGGCCAGCCAAAACCTGTCGAATAATTTTTGAGATTTCTAAATCCATAGCCCGGACTCACTGTTCGTATATGAAGCCTGGCAGACAAATTCAGTAATAACCATTAACACAGTGCCGGTTGATCTAGAGAAAAGAAAGCCATATAGTTTATCCGAAAGAAGGCCGTGAAGTGAGATGCTTTACCAATTCGGCGTTGTTTAGAAAACTCTAGTACTTTGACAAAAAAAAAAAAGAAATGGCTAAAAGACTTATAGAGGAATAATTCTACGGTCCAGATAGTTTACCAGAATTCATAAAACCAGGAAATACAGAAAAAGGATTTCTGAGAACGTAGAAGTCAAGCAAAGCATTTATTGTAAAGTTTGAAGAGAACAGGAGCCAGTTCAGAAGTACATTTCCTTAGGGCAATTGCAGGGATACCATCAACTCCGGAAGAATTGTAGGGATCTAATTTGGAAATGATAACAGAAACAATGAACGGAGTTATGTGAATATCACTCAGTAGAGATTCCGTCCTAAAAGGGAAAACAGGCAAAGTAACTCCTGGAAACTAACCGAAATTGCCTGCCACTTTGCTCACTGTATGAAGGGACGTCACTACGCGGCCGTCACGTGAAAAACGTGACTTATCTCGACCAAAGGGAGATAATTGCATTTTTCATTCCTACAAGGTGTTTGTCATAAGTCTTGGCAACTGAAGAGAGATTTGTTGAATCCAAGCTTCACAAGTACAATTATCAAGTACAAAACTTCTAGAATCACTGACCAATTGACTATTTATTGGAAGTAGGGGATGAAAGCTGACTCACGGGATATTTAAATTTATTGATATATATATATATATATATATATATATTTAACAATGAATAAATTTATTGAAGTAAAAACAAGTTCAGTTGACCACTGATGACAATTCCAGACCAACTGACTATTTATTGGAAGTCGAGGATGAAAGCTGACTCACGGGATATTTAAATTTATTGTGATATATATATATATATATATATATATATATATATATATATATATATATTAACAATGAATAAATTTATTGAAACAAAACAAGTTCAGTTGACCACTGATGACAATTCCAGAACAACGTAACTATAAACAATTTTCCTATCCCTGTCAGCCGCAATGATGGAGAAAGCATTACCATTAAACCATGGCCAGCGAGACACGCTGCAATTTATATTTAAATAGTTTACGATATTTAAAAATATATATTTAAATATATATTTTATATTTAAATAGTTTACGATATTCTTCCTTTCTAGAAAATAAGGACTTTTTATTATCATATATTTTTTTATGATAAAACACATGCAATGAAGAGTTTTTTTAATTTATTTATTGAGTTGTCTTTTTGTAATCATTTACAATTTTTCTACACCTTTTTTATACTTATCGAATAAAAACAATGATTATTTTTTTTGTGATCATTCATAATTAGCATTCTGTTTTGTTATGTTTCGACAATCCTCGTCGAAACTGTTATATTCCGTGCTAAGGGAATAAATATGTAACACCACGTGGATACTAGAAGAAAGGTTTATTCTATACAACAAACACAATATGAAAATACGGTACAGTCATACACACAAGTCAATCTAGTAGTGAATGCCACTAGTTAGAAGGTCGGACGAGCTTGCGTCTTACTTACTCTCATCCTCGTCATTATTTATTGTGAAAAATACACAATTATGTCACAAGGCCAAAATGGGGAGGGCTTGAGGCTGGTCATCACTATCTTATACCTAGCAAATCCTACTAACGACCCATTCATTCATTACAATTTCCACATTCACCACAAAAACTCGTCCGTCACCAATCAATCCTTGATACATCACAACCTCGGCGTGGTGTAATGGTTAGCAAGCTTGGCTTGCTAGATCAGTTACTACTGAAAAATGAATTCGATCCTCACTGGATGCTCTATACTTTCGGCCTTGTGCCACATCTAAGCTACGCTTGAAAAATCACAATACCTCATTTTTACTAGGGAGACCTACAAAACGCGCCCCGTGACATAAAAATTTACTGATCACTCTCACCCTCGTCTCGCTAGTCTCTCCTAGACTGTTAACTTTATAGGTACTTACTACATATAGTGTAATCATTCATGGGGGTATTAGGTTATTCCATTACATCATTTTTAATATATTTTCCATTCAATGTATCAAAAAAAAAAAATATTTATTTTATTTCGATTTATTCTTGTAATAGTAAAATTCAGTTTGTAAGCAAAAACCAGAAATTAAGTATTTCTGTACATTTTAGGCGATCTTTAAATCTAAATGCTCAAAAAATTGGTAAAGGCTATGAATCTATTTTTTGTGTGAGTACTTATGACATCAAACATCAGCTTTCACTTCAATGTAATGGTGATTTTTAAATATAGTGTCGTAAGTCTTGGTAACTGAAGAGAGACTTGAAGTAAATCTAAGTCTCATTCAACTACTTTTTCAAGTAAAAAAGTTACTACAATCACTGACCAAGTGACTAATTATAGCAAGGAGAGGAGAACGCTAATTAAAAGTGATACTTTTTAAATAGTATACGGCTGTGTTTATAGGAATAATTAACTATTAAAAATCAAGAAATTTCAGCTTTCATTATGAACAATTTTATAGATTCTAGAACATTCTATTTAATGCTACGAAACCCCTTGTGTTGTCTTCTGGCCTGTAACTTAGAAGCAGTTTGCCCCCTTGTGACTGACGGCTGACATATTTTTAATGGTTTGAATTTATGCAAAATAGGGAAAGTTCATGTTTTATTACGGAACTGTATTAATTAAGCAAGGTTAGTTATTTGCAGAAACATTGTTATTCGATGACTGTTGAATGGGTTTGTGGTGATTTTCTAAGCGAAGCTCAGATGCAGCACAAGGCCGAAAGTATGGAGAATCCAGTGAGGATCTGACTCAATATTCAGAAGTCGTAATTGATCTAGCTAGTCAAATTTGCTAACCATTACACCACATCGAAATAGCCAAATGATTTTCTAAGAACATCTTAGATGTGGCAGGAGGCCGAAAGTATGAGGTACCCAGTGAGGATCGAACTCACTATTCATTCGAAATTTATCTGACCAGTCAGATTTGCTAACCATTACACCATGGCAAGTTGCCCAATATATGTCAATGATGAGATAAGCACGGTAATCACCATGCTGCTCTCTACCCACCTGTTTCGGATCAAACTGTAGTATCTGTTAATTTTCTTATATACCTTCAGTTTGAGCTGTAAAACTGACAGTCACCATACAGTGTTGATTTTGATGGAGATTTTCTAAGCGTAGATTAGATGTGACAGGAAACCAAAAGTATGGGTTACCCAGTAAGGATTGAACTCACTACTCAGTTGTAATTAATCTAGCGAAACAAGATTGCTAGCCACTAAACCACGCCAAAGTACCCAAAATGACTTTCTAATCGTAGCGTAGATATATCACAAGGCCGAATATATGGAGCCTTCATTAAGAATCGAACTCACTACTCTGTCGTAATTCATCGACCGAGACACGTTTGTTAACCATTACGCCACGTCGAATGAGTTCATGTCGGCCATTATTACTAGTTTGCCAATTGCGAACATTATATAAAGTTACAATGAAAATCACTGCTGCTGAGACAGACAAAATTCTATTCAAAATATTCACATTTCGGCATTAAATAACTCATAGAAATTATCAAGTACAATACTGTTGAATCCATACCTTCTACGCCCATAACATTATTTTTTTAGTCACTTCGACGTGGTGTAATGTTTAACAAGATTGTCTCGCTCGATCAGTTACAACTGAATAGTGGTTCTGTCTCGCTAGGCACCCCATAATGTCGACATTGAGCCACTTCTAAACTACGCTTAATAAATCACTAGGAAATTTTGACGGGGTGTAATGGTTAAAAGCTTGTCTCGCTAGATCAATTATGATTAAATAATGAGTTGATCCTTTGGGTGCACCATAACGTCGATGTTGTGTAATGTCTAAATAAAGTTTTCTCACTTGATCAATTACGACTGAATAGTGAGTTCGTTCCTCACTGGGTGCTATACATATGCTCTATATATTCTGGGACAGGGTTAATCTGTGTTATTAAACTGGGCCTGAGTGGGTAAAAGTAGTGGCAAGTCAGTGGTGATCCTCTGCAGAACATTCGAGGTGAAGCTATGGCCAGTGGGTGTGACTTTAGGGTCGTACCCGGGAGAAAAACACAAACTTAAATGCAGAATAAGATAAAGAATAAAAAGGTTTATTCAGCTAGGATAATTGGTTGAAACCTTCACTGTTTTGAACTGATTAATATCCAATCGATACCTGGTATAAGATAAACATCCTATTTTTGATCTTTATTTAAACTTGTTTCTCCTCCAAATTAATAGCTCGAAAACCTGGCAGACGGCAAACGATAGAGGCAATTACACACGAAGGCATTGAAACGCGTTTTGAAATATATTAAAATCGATAGCGATAAATTATTCTTATTAAAGCCGTTTTGCTCGTCAAAATACTTTTAAGAGACGTTACGATTTCCGCCATTTTGTCTCGGCATTAATTGTTTTCCGATTAACACGTATATTTTTTAATGATTTGTCTTTTTCTAATTTTGTCTGATCTTATGAAAATGTTGTTACTTATATCGAGTTGAAAACCGTCTAAACATGGCGATGAAGAAAACAACAGTAAATGGATGTTTTCGCAATTTTTTCGATCGACATATTTCGCATGGCAAGATACCAACGTGTCTGTAGCTGCTCGTCTTGCCTTTCAGCACTTTCTGGCTATTCAGTAGAAACCGTCTTTAGAAACAGGATCGGACTTGAATGCCAAGCCAGACACTGATTTTTTTTTAAAAGAAATAAATTCTTCTTAGAAACAGTACGGAACAAAAAAAAAAGATTTTGAGTAATTTCCTTTTTAAAATCTTTTGAAAAAAAAAATAAAGGATAGATTTTTTTTTTTCTTTTTCATTCTGAAGAAAAAAAAAAACCCGGAGAAAGTGAATAAAAAAAATAAAAATAAAATAAAATTCTTATTTTTAACTGAATAAAATATCCAGAGCATTTCTTGGCAAACATTATTCTGATATGTTATCCTTATATTTCCATCTACAATTCTCTACTCAAAATCAGGGAAAAAAAATTATACATATTTTAGAAGAAGGATCGCAGGCGATGAAAAATGAATTGTTTAGAACAATGGGGAGCGAAAAAAAAAATGAGCCACCGTTAACTACTCCAAAAGCGGGTCTCGATATAAAGGATAGGCTGCATATCTGACGGGAATGAAAGGGCATTGGGTATTGCGAACTCCTTCATCCCAATTAGTCGTAGAAAACTACCTTCCTAATTGGATTAAGTAAAGATAACAATCGATGAGAAAGATTGGCTTCAGCTTTCTTTTTAAATCTGCTAAGAATGCGATTATAGTTGCGTGTCAAACGTTATTAAAATTATAGCCGACAGTAACAAATCTTAATTGACATCCAAGTCTTTTTTAGGTCGTTTAAATCTGTACAGATGAAATAAATTTTCTGGAATAAAGTATCCTCTATTTGAACCGTTTTATTTGGCTAGACCCAAGTCACAAAGTCAATATTTTGCGATTACTGAAAATTGATTTTTGGAAGTGGGTCGAGCCGAGAAATTTTTCAGCATCAACGTTTAGATAATTGTTAGACAAAAAGAGTTCATGCAATTTGAAATGCATTCATGAAAAAAATAAATTATTAGAAAGCAAATCTAGATCACGTAGTGATCAAAAAATTAAGCATCGGTTTTTCTCCATTTTTCCAGCATCAAAATCATTGATTTGGCGGCTGACAAAGGTCTTCTCTTTAATTTAAATTAATCTTTCTAAATAATAAAAAGGGGCGTGAATGCGCGTGATTCGGAATGCAATATTAAAAAGAGATTTGTTATCTGAAACCAAATTCTGAATTTACGTCCTTCTTTCGACACGTAATCAGAACTTAGTTTCTAACTCGATAGTTGCCTACCCACGACAATATGAAAGCTAACATCCGAGTTTTTGTACACAACTTGTCAGAACCTGGCTACGCACTTCCAAAAAATGGACTTCTTTTTTTTGTTGGTTTTGGTTTTCATTTTAGGTGATGTATGCAAAGAAATGTCAAGATGGAAAGCTTTGATCAATTTTTTTTAATAATTATAAATCTTGATGTGTTTTTCTGAAAGGTTGCTGGGTCATAAGATGGCGTCTGATAGTAGCTTACAGTGGCATGATACATTGTGACATTTCCCAGGAATCGAAATTTCAGGATCCGCGACACCAGCTTGTTATAGGGCATTGATCTCGAGGTTCTTGATAAAATCCAGAGAAGGATCTCTAATGTAATCGACCCTGACTTGTCACCGCGACTTCAGAAACTTTCTCCCCGGTTTCAGGTCCTTCTCTCTGTCTTTTTACAAATATTTTCATGGCAACTGCTGCGACGAGCTTTTTTTTCCATGACGCCACAACTATATGAATTTAAAATATATATTGGCATCTAGGCCAAACACGTTTATTGTTGAGATCGCTAAATAAATCACCACTTCTTCTTTTTAAGCATTCAACCCTAAGCAAGGCGGGAAGCCACTAGCACGAAAGGGGTTACAGAGAAAACAAAGAGGGTGATAGAGGAAAGGATGAAGAGAAGGTTAGGGGATAGATCAGTGCATCTGGAGACTTCGATTGACATTACATTTTGAATAGTTGGGGATTATAGCTATCAGGAAAATAAGAAATGGGGAGAGAGTTCCACAGGCGAGAAGTGCGAGACATGAACTATTGGAGTAGAAGAGACGGCTATATTTAACAGTTTCGACAGTGAAAGGGTGTGAGCGAGATGCCAGCCTAATAGAACGCTTAAATTCATGAAGGCTAGGAATCAGCGAAAGCAGATCACCGGAGCATATACGCCGATAATTTCTTTTCTCGCACTGCGGAACTCCATTCTGTTTATTTGCTTCCCTGATAACTAAAATCTTCACAAATTTAAATGCAACGTCAATCGTCATCTTCTGTCTTGTGAATGACGTTCCCTCTTTTTATCCTTTCCTTAATCCCCCCATATACTGGTCTTTTTCGCTCAATTTCACTCTCAGTAAGACCCAGCATACTAGTTGAATTCCGGCTTGCTTGGATTGAAATGATTTAAAAAGAAAATCCTGTTGAAAGGAAGCACAGAGTGGCATTTTGTGATGCAACATTTTCGTTTTAAAAGAAAAAGATGGGTATAATTATGCTAGAAGTCCAGCAGATTTGGGTTGTAAGTATTTTCGAAAGGGTATTTTACTTATATATATATATATATATATATATATATATATATATATATATATATATATATATATATATATATATATATATATATATATATATATAAACGTGGATAATGAGGTCAAACCCCAGGCTGTCGACTCTGTGTTTTGACTTTAATATACACTTTCATATATATATGCAACCTCTCATTGTTATTGAGCATTTTTTTTAACCCATGGATGTACCATGCCTTAAAACAATATATATATATATATATATATATATATATATATATATATATATATATATATATATATATATATATATATGTGTGTGTGTGTGTGTTTGTGTGTGTGTGTCATTGACTTTTATGTATGTCTCGAGGTATGAGGTGCCGACAACCATACACAAACACACACACACACACACACACACATATATATATATATATATATACATATACATATTCATACATCTATATATATATATATATATATATATATATATATATATATATATATATACATACGCATATATATGTGGACTGGGGTGATACAGATTGCTCGAAGGGTGTCAGCATCTCCTACCTCTATTTGATTTAATATTAACGGATGAAAAGGTTAATTGGACTGAGCTACATTTAGGGCGAGTGGGGGGCTTCTTTTTCTAATGCTAGAGAAAATGGCTTATCTCCGGGATTAAAACAGATTTGGATGTGTTTTGTATGGAAAATATCCCCCTCCAAAAATAGCGTCTTTAAGCGTCGTATATATATATATATATATATATATATAAGGATCTCGGTGTCTCATAGACTTTTCGCTAGAATCTGTTTTAACTTATGCAAATTTGAACTGTCGCTCAATCCATAAATAATGCTTAAAAGACAACAGAGAAGGCGGCTGCTGTAGCAAAACAGGACACGCGTTTGTTCATATTTCTGAGATGAGGTATTATGTACAGTATTTACATTAGTCGGACTATTGTCCTCCATCTTTGTCACAACGTTTGTCACAACGTTTCGGCCGTTGTACGTTCCGGCCTTCTTCAGGTGGTTGGAATTTCGAACTGAACCCTTTATTTCGATCACTGGGGTAGACTGTTCTAGTTCCACGTGCCATGTTTGATGGATGTCCGTTATCAGTTATCTCCTGCTAATTTTCCCTCTGAAAGTTCTCCACTGCCTTAACCAGGTATTGAACTCACCTTCTTTTTGACTGTCACCGGATCTAACCAACGCCTTTATCCACTGTGCCATGTGTCCTTGAGGACACGCGTTGTTAGATTGTTTGATTTACGCTATTCTGTTGGTTGAAGGAAACTAATTGGGGAACGTTATTGAAAAGCCAAGCATGGTGTATTAAGATAGCGGAAAATTTTTCGTTAGAATCAAAGAAAAGAGGACAAAATTGTTACGTGATATCTATCTTCCTTTAAGGCAGCGAATCTGTTGAAAGATGGAAAAGAGACTTGAAGCAATAGAAATGTGGTTCTACCGAAAGATACTTCCCGAACACGTGAGCAACGACGGGGTTTTGCAGAAAATGGAAACAAAAAAAAATGAAACTTATCCTTAATATCAAAAAGAGACAGTTGAAAACTTTTTTTGCGTACGCAATAAAAGAGGGTTTGGAAAATCTGATACTCAAAGATAGATTGAGTGAAAGAGGAGAAAGCAGCGTGTAAAACAAAAAAAAAATATTAAGAGCTACAAAAGGATTGGAAATTGTGGAGATGATAAATAATTACATTACCTAAAAAATAATTTTCTTCTGAAAAGTAATTATTTATCCATATGCAAAATGTTTTTCTTCTAAAATATAATTACATTATCTATATCAAAAATATTTTCCATCTGAAATATAATTACATTACTATATGAAAATTAATTTTCTTCTGAAAATAATTGTTTTTAGTATTAAATATAATTATATATCATTAAATATATTTGTCTTTCTTAAAAATGATTGTTTTTCCTTCACTAAAATTCATTCTTTTATATCGCTAAATATAATTTATCTTTATTAAGAATACATATTTTCTCCGTGAAAATAATATTTCTTTTTATTAAGAATAATTTATATTCTTAAAAATGCTAGTAAATTAATCTAAAATATTCTACCAAAATAACTTACTCTAAAACGTGAGAAATGGATTTTTTTTTTTTGTTCCAGAAAATCAATTAAAATTAATAATGGCGAATAATTGTTCAATATGTTGTGAAGGCGTACAATCAATTTAAAAAGCAAACAAGTACCTAGAACTCACACAAAAACCAACAAAAAAAAAGTCTAAAATAAGCATACATATGAAAAAGAAGACATTTTCTTTGGCCATGCTGATATCTCTGTGCAAATACGCCATATCAGCGTAAATTGTTTGAATACTAATTTTATCTCGTGTTGAATTAATGAGATCCGTCGTTGTGTGTCGAGCCTGACTGTCTTGGAGAGTTCGTAATATTTCTAAATCAAGATATGAAACATCGTCGGCAAACAGAAACGTTCGCCTTGCCTTCGGCCGACATCAACTCTGCAAAGAGAAGATGTTCATTTGTCGGACTGGAAATTTTTTGATTGTATGTTCGATCTCTGCCACCCAGCAGTTTACCATATTTTCCCCTCATTATGCTCTCTATGTGTACCTTTACGGCAAATCAGCATATTAAGGCATAAGTCATTACCTTTTTAGGGACCCAGTTCTAATCACGAATGTATCATCCTGACTGGAAAATATAGGTAAGAGTTAATACAATTGGTGTACACTATGGATTACTGTCATGGGTCCTTACCGATAACTACAGAATGAACTCTTCCTAACACTATGTATACTACGTCTCTCAAGAGAGAGGGTCGAATCAAGCCGAGGCTCGGGAAACCCACGTTAAACTCGGCCTTGTACACATGCAACCCTCGTGGGAGGGTGGCTAGATACCGAATCAAGTCGATCTTCTCGGCTTGACGGTCGAACTCTCTGCCTCTGAGCAGAGAGGAACCTGACGTATCCCGCCGAAGGGCAAAGTCTCGTTCGGGGAGGTTGCCCAATCTGATCCCGTTTATACGGGTTCTACGGGCATTTTTGTCCGAGCCTACGGGCTCGGGAAACCCACGTTAAACTCGGCCTTGTGCCATATGCAACCCTAGTGGTGGGGTGGCTAGATACCGAATCGAGTCGATCCAATAGTAGTTCACTCTAAACCAGACTGACAGTCATACTAACACCTTCCACCTCTTGTATTATTATTTCGTGTAATATACCCTCGTTATTTCTACTCTTGTGTTCGTGTTGTTCTTCCTTGGTCTTAACCTGCACCATAACAGTTACTCAACTTGGTTTCACCAAAAACACCCATTGGGAGGCGCTGTTTAAGTCTATAAAAGGAAAAACACGTTCTTTCTCTTTCTCATTCTCCTCTTGCTTCCAGATGTAGCCAGAACTAAGACAACGAATACGCCTCATCGTGATCGTGTACGTGATCTTCTACTGACTGAAGCGACTTTTCCTTTGATTTTAATTGTGTTCACTTGCAATTCCTTTTGTTAATAACATACATCATCTGCCGTTTGTTTTAAAATTTACTATTTTTCTATTTTTATTCTTATTTGGTCTCATAAGATTCCGCCAATATTGTTTGTGGGACAAATATTCGACGTTTTCATAATTATTTACTATAAAACGGACACACGTTTATTAGTTATCGGTTGTTTTAAAATTGAATATTTATCTGTTTTTTTTTTTTAATTTTATCCAAACTCACAATAGTCATTATTTGCGTGACCAATGTTTTAGGAGCCCATAAATGTTTACTATAAAACGGACACAAACTCATAAAACAGTTTTCGGGTGTTTTTTAAAATTGAATGTTTTTTGTTTTTTTTTTTTTACCCAGAATCAGAAGAGTCCGAAAATATTGTTTGCGGGATAAAAAAGCCCATAATATTTTATAAAATGGATAACACACACATACATTAGTTGTCGGTTGTTTTAATGTTAAATATCTTTCTGCTTTATTTTTACCCGGACTCACAAGAATCCGCCAATATCGTTTGCGGGACAAATATTCCAGGAGGCCATGAACACTCATATATAAAATGTGTTGATTCCTACAACAACGCTAGAAAAGCCTTAGTTTATTCATGGTAGTGAAAGTGTATACGAGTGATGAAAAGAAAAACGTTCTCCACAATGACAATGCGAAACCGCGAATATAATGAATGACACAGGAAAAATAACATTGTGCATGTGGTGGGATCAGCGTGTAACTATTCTTTTCGATGTCTTAAAAGGAAATACTAATTGCATAGTCATAGGTCCGACAGCGGTAATATATCCCTGATATTTTGGTCGAATATAGCCCTGCGCTTGTCAATAAAAAATTACATGAAAACTCAAGGATACATACAGCAATAATAAGACAGGAAAATCATTTGGAACTCGGCTAGTTTGTTCAGCCCTAATCGCCACATTTACCTCAGCTTGCACGAAACAATTATTTCATTTTTTTCTCTTCATCGCTGTAAAAACACATTGATGGGGAAACTTTTTTAATGAAAATCAAATTCAAAAAACATTTCGTATCGAAAACCTGCAGGATCTTGCTGAGAAGTTCAAAAGTGGAAAGAGCCATTGCAAATAATGGCGACTATATAATTGAATAAAATGTATTTTTGGAGAATACAAAATTGGAAAAAAAATCATGACCGTATTTAATATACAAGGTACCACCCAAAGAATGGTAAATCTAACTAATGCTAATATCTTACTGATATGTTCCTTAAAGGGATACATTTGAACGAAGTAGCTAAATGGTTTTGGCTACTATAACCAAGCAGAATAAGGTAGCAGTAATCGACTGGTAAGCGTCGTAGTCGCAGGTAAGAAGTGTAGATCAAATGGTGTAGTCCAATGGGCATAGTTATAGACTTAGCTCTCAGACTAAGGCTCTTGACTCTCCTACACGTCCGTCGGTATTTATGACCGGCACCAGTCAATCATATTTCAGTGACGGGGAACACAGGTATGGATATTCCATTATATCTTACCATTATGTGGCATTTCTGGGATGGATATGTGGGTAGTTTTTTCTACTGTACCCTTCATAATGAACGAATGTAGCATTACTCAAAGGAAAGGGTACAGAACGTTTTTAAAACTATTTACAAAAAAGAGTCTATTCCGGTAAGAGACAGTTACAGACAACTCTGAGTCTATCAGAAAAAACAAAAAAAAAAAACAAACCTACTATTCTTATCTGATCAACTTTTATGAGTAAAATGAGCGATACTTTCTTTTATGGTCTGAAATTGCTATATTAGATTATCCCCTGATCAGCGGGGCTGCACGAATTTCGTATACTTAGCGTTGGGACCCAGCGGGTTTTGGAGACCTTTTGAACGGATTTTTACCCAAAAATATCAAAGTGCTACTTGGGAAGTAGCGACAAGTAATTGCAAATGATTGTGGATATCTAACTGAATAAAATATGGTTGTAGATATTTGAAGAATAAAATTGATAAAAAAACGAAAAGTATTTATAACTCCAGTCCAACGTTCAATTTATTTTAAATAAATTCACCCAAAGCAAGGTGATTCCACGAAGACATAAAGGAGTGAAAAGGAAATGAGAAGACATTAGGACATTAAAATGACAGAGTTATAGAGTTTCACAGAAAATATTCGACAGGGTTCGAACCTGTATCCTATACGGAACCGTCATTTAGCTTGACGTGCCTTTTACCGATTTGGCCACAGAGGAGCGTTCGGTTTTCTCGGACATTCAGGCCGGTAAATGTTGTTTAATACTGTTTATTATAAACAGAGAATTTACTTAAATATTTGTATCTTATAAAAGAATGTATAAACATAAAAAATGCCATTTTTTTAAGCATTACGCCCCGAGCAAGGCGTGAAGCCACTAGGATGCAGGGGTTGCAGAAGATTTGGAGCAAGAGCAGATAGGCGATAGAAGAAAAAGTATGAGGAGGGATAGTGGATAGATCAAGGTAACTGAGTTGTCGATTGACATTACATTTGAATACTTTGAGATTATAGCTCTCAGGGAAACTGTAATTGGGAAGAGCGTTCCACAGGGAGAGGTGCGAGGTATGAAGCTATTGGAGTAGAAGAGACGGCTACATTTAAAAAGTTTCTACAGTGTAAGGGTGAGAGCAGGATGCCAGCCTTGCAGGGCGCTTGAATTCATGGAGTCTGGGGAACCAGTGTAAGCAGCTCAGCGGAGCAATTACCGTGAAAGTATTTGTAAAAAAAGAGAGAGAGAGACGACGGCGCGTCTGTGAGAGAGCAACTGTAGATGAGGTGCCAGATCAGGGCCAATTATATTACATATCCGTCTCTGGATCTTGTCAAGAACCTGAGGTAAACAGAAGGTGCCCCAGATCATAAAAAATTATATATAGAAAATATGAGAAAGCCCAATGCTTTGCTCTCCTGCTGATGGAAGGTATTCTATGGTGATTAAAAGTTGATTAAAATGTGTTAAAAATTTACAAGTCATTTAAAATTTACGATCCGTTTAACAACAGATGAAGATCACATCTAAAAGCAGCTACCAATTTTACTTTGTTGCATCGCCCGGTTACTACTAAGACACGAGGAAATAGTTGTGTCATCGGTATAAATACTTAGTCCGGAACAGATGACGGCGCAAAAAATCATTTTGAAAGATAAGAAATCAACTAGGTGAAGGAGACAACCTTGGGGGCTCCTGCATTAATGTAATGGATCTAGAAGAGTGGCCGTTAAAACACCCATCATTACATGAATTGATAAAATGATTGAATTTAACCAAATATTCGTCCAGAGACACCATACCACTTGAGCGGGTGAAGAAGGCCAGCCAAAACCTGTCGAATAATTTTTGAGATTTCTAAATCCATAGCCCGGACTCACTGTTCGTATATGAAGCCTGGCAGACAAATTCAGTAATAACCATTAACACAGTGCCGGTTGATCTAGAGAAAAGAAAGCCATATAGTTTATCCGAAAGAAGGCCGTGTGAAGTGAGATGCTTTACCAATTCGGCGTTGTTTAGAAAACTCTAGTACTTTGACAAAAAAAAAAAAAAAAAAAATGGCTAAAAGACTTATAGAGGAATAATTCTACGGTCCAGATAGTTTACCAGAATTCATAAAACCAGGAAATACAGAAAAGGATTTCTGAGAACGTAGAAGTCAAGCAAAGCATTTATTGTAAAGTTTGAAGAGAACAGGAGCCAGTTCAGAAGTACATTTCCTTAGGGCAATTGCAGGGATACCATCAACCCGGAAGAATTGTAGGGATCTAATTTGGAAATGATATCAGAAACAATGAACGGAGTTATGAATATCACTCAGTAGAGATTCCGTCCTAAAAGGGAAAACAGGCAAAGTAACTCCTGGAAACTAACCGAAATTGACTGCCACTTTGCTCACTGTATGAAGGGATGTCACTACGTGGCCGTCACGTGAAAAAACGTGACTTATCTCGACCAAAGGAGATAATTGCATTTTCATTCCTACAAGGTGTTTGTCATAAGTCTTGGCAACTGAAGAGAGATTTGTTGAATCCAAGCTTCACAAGTACAATTATCAAGTACAAAACTTCTAGAATCACTGACCAATTGACTATTTATTGGAATAGGGATGGACTCACGGGATACTTAAATTTATTGTGATATATATATATATATATATATATATTTAACAATGAATAAATTTATTGAAGAAAACAAGTTCAGTTGACTACTGATGACAATTCCAGACCAACTGACTATTTATTGGAAGTCGAGGATGAAAGCTGACCTCGGGATATTTAAATTTATTGTGATATATATATATATATATATATATATATATATATATATATTAACAATGAATAAATTTATTGAAACAAAACAAGTTCAGTTGACCACTGATGACAATTCCAGAACAACGTAACTATAAACAATTTTCCCTATCCCCTGTCAGCCGCAATGATGGAGAAAGCATTACCACAAACCATGGCCAGCGAGACACGCTGCAATTTATATTTAAATAGTTTACGATATTTAAAAATATATATTTAAATATATATTTTATATTTAAATAGTTTACGATATTCTTCCTTTCTAGAAAATAAGGACTTTTTTATTATCATATATTTTTTTATGATAAAAACACATGCAATGAAGAGTTTTTTTTTAATTTATTTATTGAGTTGTCTTTTTTGTAATCATTTACAATTTTTCTACACACTTTATACTTATCGAATAAAAACAATGATTATTTTTTTGTGATCATTCATAATTAGCATTCTGTTTTGTTATGTTTCGACAATCCTCGTCGAAACTGTTATATTCCGTGCTAAGGGAATAAATATGTAACACCACGTGGATACTAGAAGAAAGGTTTATTCTATACAACAAACACAATATGAAAATACGGTACAGTCATACACACAAGTCAATCTAGTAGTGAATGCCAATTAGTTAGAAGGTCGGACGAGCTTGCGTCTTACTTACTCTCATCCTCGTCATTATTTATTGTGAAAAAATACACAATTATGTCACAAGGCCAAAATGGGGAGGGCTTGAGGCTGGTCATCACTATCTTATACCTAGCAAACCTACTAACGACCCATTCATTCATTACAATTTCCACATTCACCACAAAAACTCGTCCGTCACCAATCAATCCTTGATACATCACAACCTCGGCGTGGTAATGGTTAGCAAGCTTGGCTTGCTAGATCAGTTACTACTGAAAATGAATTCGATCCTCACTGGATGTTCTATACTTTCGGCCTTGTGTTACATCTAAGCTACGCTTGAAAATCACATCACCTCATTTTTTATTTAGGAGACCTACAAAACGCGCCCCGTGACATAAAAATTTACTGATCACTCTCACCCTCGTCTCGCTAGTCTCTCCTAGACTGTTAACTTTATAGGTACTTACTACATATAGTGTAATCATTCATGGGGGTATTAGGTTATTCCATTACATCATTTTTTAATATATTTTCCATTCAATGTATCAAACATAAAAAAAATATTTATTTTATTTCGATTTATTCTTGTAATAGTAAAATTCAGTTTGTAAGCAAAAACCAGAAATTAAGTATTTCTGTACATTTTTAGGCGATCTTTAAATCTAAATGCTCAAAAAATTGGTAAAGGCTATGAATCTATTTTTTGTGTGAGTACTTATGACATCAAACATCAGCTTTCACTTCAAGTGTAATGGTGATTTTTTAAATATAGTGTGTCGTAAGTCTTGGTAACTGAAGAGAGACTTGAAGTAAATCTAAGTCTCATTCAACTACTTTTCAAGTAAAAGTTGCTACAATCACTGACCAAGTGACTAATTATAGCAAGGAGAGGAGAACGCTAATTAAAGTGATACTTTTAAATAGTATACGGCTGTGTTTATAGGAATAATTAACTATTAAAAAATCAAGAAATTTCAGCTTTCATTATGAACAATTTTATAGATTCTAGAACATTCTATTTAATGCTACGAAACCCCTTGTGTTGTCTTCTGGCCTGTAACTTAGAAGCACCCCGCCCCCCTTGTGACTGACGGCTGACATATTTTTAATGGTTTGAATTTATGCAAAATAGGGAAAGTTCATGTTTTATTACGGAACTGTATTAATTACAAGGTTAGTTATTTGCAGAAACATTTGTTATTCGATGACTGTTGAATGGGTTTGTGGTGATTTTCAAGCGAAGCTCAGATGCAGCACAAGGCCGAAAGTATGGAGAATCCAGTGAGGATCTGACTCAATATTCAGAAGTCGTAATTGATCTAGCTAGTCAAATTTGCTAACCATTACACCACATCGAAATAGCCAAATGATTTTCTAAGAACATCTTAGATGTGGCAGGAGGCCGAAAGTATGAGGTACCCAGTGAGGATCGAACTCACTATTCATTCGAAATTTATCTGACCAGTCAGATTTGCTAACCATTACACCACGGCAAGTTGCCCAATATATGTCAATGATGAGATAAGCACGGTAATCACCATGCTGCTCTCTACCCACCTGTTTCGGATCAAACTGTAGTATCTGTTAATTTTCTTATATACCTTCAGTTTGAGGTGTAAACTGACAGTCACCATACAGTGTTGATTTTGATGGAGATTTTCTAAGCGTAGATTAGATGTGACAGGAAACCAAAAGTATGGGTTACCCAGTGATTGAACTCACACTCAGTTGTAATTAATCTAGCGAAACAAGATTGCTAGCCACTAAAACCACGCCAAAGTACCCAAAATGACTTTCTAATCGTAGCGTAGATATATCACAAGGCCGAATATATGGAGCCTTCATTAAGAATCGAACTCACTACTCTGTCGTAATTCATCGACCGAGACACGTTTGTTAACCATTACGCCACGTCGAATGAGTTCATGTCGGCCATTATTACTAGTTTGCCAATTGCGAACATTATATAAAGTTACAATGAAAAATCACTGCTGCTGAGACAGACAAAATTCTATTCAAAATATTCACATTTCGGCATTAAATAACTCATAGAAATTATCAAGTACAATACTGTTGAATCCATACCTTCTACGCCCATAACATTATTTTTAGTCACTTCGACGTGGTGTAATGGTTAACAAGATTGTCTCGCTCGATCAGTTACAACTGAATAGTGAGTTCTGTCCTCGCTAGGCACCCCATAATGTCGACATTGAGCCACTTCTAAACTACGCTTAATAAATCACTAGGAAATTTTGACGGGGTGTAATGGTTAACAAGCTTGTCTCGCTAGATCAATTATGATTAAATAATGAGTCTGATCCTCTTTGGGTGCACCATAACGTCGATGTTGTGTAATGTCTAACAAAGTTTTCTCACTTGATCAATTACGACTGAATAGTGAGTTCGTTCCTCACTGGGTGCTATACATATGCTCTATATATTCTGGGACAGGGTTAATCTGTGTTATTAAACTGGGCCCGAGTGGGTATGAAGTAGTGGCAAGTCAGTGGTGATCCTCTGCAGAACATTCGAGGTGAAGCTATGGCCAGTGGGTGTGACTTTAGGTCGTACCCGGGAGAAAACTTACAAACTTAAATGCAGAATAAGATAAAGAATAAAAGGTTTATTCAGCTAGGATAATTGGTTGAAACCTTCACTGTTTTGAACTGATTAATATCCAATCGATACCTGGTATAAGATAAACATCCTACTTTGATCTTTATTTAAACTTGTTTCTCCCTCCAAATTAATAGCTCGAAAACCTGGCAGACGGCAAACGATAGAGGCAATTACACACGAAGGCATTGAAACGCGTTTTGAAATATACAAAATCGATAGCGATAAATTATTCTTATTAAAGCCGTTTTGCTCGTCAAAATACTTTTAAGAGACGTTACGATTTCGCCATTTTGTCTCGGCATTAATTGTTTTCCGATTAACACGTATATTTTTAATGATTTGTCTTTTTTCTAATTTTGTCTGATCTTATGAAAATGTTGTTACTTATATCGAGTTGAAAACCGTCTAAACATGGCGATGAAGAAAAACAACAGTAAATGGATGTTTTCGCAATTTTTCGATCGACATATTTCGCATGGCAAAGATACCAACGTGTCTGTAGCTGCTCGTCTTGCCTTTCAGCACTTTCTGGCTATTCAGTAGAAACCGTCTTTAGAAACAGGATCGGACTTGAATGCCAAGCCAGACACTGATTTTTTTTAAAAGAAATAAATTCTTCTTAGAAACAGTACGGAACAAAAAAAAAAAAAAAAAGATTTTGAGTAATTTCCTTTTAAAATCTTTTGAAAAAAAATAAAGGATAGATTTTTTTTCTTTTCATTCTAAAGAAAAAAAAAACCCGAGAAAGTGAATAAAAAATAAAAATAAAATAAAATTTTATTTTAACTGAATAAAATATCCAGAGCATTTTTGGCAAACATTATTCTGATATGTTATCCTTATATTTCCATCTACAATTCTACTCAAAATCAGGGAAAAAAATTATACATATTTTAGAAGAAGGATCGCAGGCGATGAAAAATGAATTGTTTAGAACAATGGGGAGCGAAAAAAAAAAAATGAGCCACCGTTAACTACTCCAAAAGCGGGTCTCGATATAAAGGATAGGCTGCATATCTGACGGGAATGAAAGGGCATTGGGTATTGCGAACTCCTTCATCCCAATTAGTCGTAGAAAACTACCTTCCTAATTGGATTAAGTAAAGATAACAATCGATGAGAAAGATTGGCTTCAGCTTTCTTTTTAAATCTGCTAAGAATGCGATTATAGTTGCGTGTCAAACGTTATTAAAATTATAGCCGACAGTAACAAATCTTAATTGACATCCAAGTCTTTTTTAGGGTCGTTTAAATCTGTACAGATGAAATAAATTTTCTGGAATAAAGTATCCTCTATTTGAACCGTTTTTATTTGGCTAGACCCAAGTCACAAAGTCAATATTTTGCGATTACTGAAAAATTGACTTTTGGAAGTGGGTCGAGCCGAGAAATTTTCAGCATCAACGTTTAGATAATTGTTAGACAAAAGAGTTCATGCAATTTGAAATGCATTCATGAAAAATAAATTAGTAGAAAGCAAATCTAGATCACGTAGTGATGAAAAAATTAAGCATCGGTTTTTCTCCATTTTTCCAGCATCAAAATCATTGATTTGGCGGCTGACAAAGGTCTTCTCTTTAATTTAAATTAATCTTTCTAAATAATAACAAGGGGCGTGAATGCGCGTGATTCGGAATGCAATATTAAAAAAGAGATTTGTTATCTGAAACCAAATTCTGAATTTACGTCCTTCTTTCGACACGTAATCAGGAACTTAGTTTCTAACTCGATAGTTGCCTACCCACGACAATATGAAAGCTAACATCCGAGTTTTGTACACAACTTGTCAGAACCTGGCTACGCACTTCCAAAAAATGGACACTTTTTTTTGTTGGTTTTGGTTTTCATTTTAGGTGATGTATGCAAAGAAATGTCAAGATGGAAAGCTTTGATCAATTTTTTTTTAATAAGCTATAAATCTTGATGTGTTTTTCTGAAAGGTTGCTGGGTCATAAGATGGCGTCTGATAGTAGCTTACAGTGGCATGATACATTGTGACATTTCCCAGGAATCGAAATTTCAGGATCCGCGACACCAGCTTGTTATAGGGCATTGATCTCGAGGTTCTTGATAAAATCCAGAGAAGGATCTCTAATGTAATCGACCCTGACTTGTCACCGCGACTTCAGAAACTTTCTCCCCGGTTTCAGGTCGCTTCTCTCTGTCTTTTTTACAAATATTTTCATGGCAACTGCTGCGACGAGCTTTTTTCCATGACGCCACAACTACATGAATTTAAAATATATATTGGCATCTAGGCCAAACACGTTTATTGTTGAGATCGCTAAATGAAATCACCACTTCTTCTTTTTAAGCATTCAACCCTAAGCAAGGCGGGAAGCCACTAGCACGAAAGGGGTTACAGAGAGAAAACAAAGAGGAGTGATAGAGGAAAGGATGAAGAGAAGGTTAGGGGATAGATCAGTGCATCTGGAGACGTCGATTGACATTACATTTGAATAGTTGGGGATTATAGCTATCAGGAAAATAAGAAATGGGAGAGAGTTCCACAGGCGAGAAGTGCAGAGACATGAACTATTGAGTAGAAGAGACGGCTATATTTAACAGTTTCGACAGTGAAAGGGTGTGAGCGAGATGCCAGCCTAATAGAACGCTTAAATTCATGAAGGCTAGGAATCAGCGAAAGCAGATCACCGGAGCATATACGCCGATAATTTCTTTTCTCGCACTGCGGAACTCCATTCTGTTTATTTGCTTCCCTGATAACTAAAATCTTCACAAATTTAAATGCAACGTCAATCGTCATCTTCTGTCTTTGTGAATGACGTTCCCTCTTTTATCCTTTCCTTAATCCCCCATATACTCGGTCTTTTCGCTCAATTTCACTCTCAGTAAGACCCAGCATACTAGTTGAATTCCCGGCTTGCTTGGATTGAAATGATTTAAAAAGAAAATCCCGTTGAAAAGGAAGCACAGAGTGGCATTTTTGTGATGCAACATTTTCGTTTTAAAAGAAAAAGATGGGTATAATTATGCTAGAAGTCCAGCAGATTTGGGTTGTAAGTATTTTCGAAAGGGTACTTTATTTATATATATATATATATATATATATATATATATATATATATATATATATATATATATATATATATATATATATATATATATGGAAGTATATACATATAAACGTGGACAATGAGGTCAAAACCCCAGGCTGTCGACTCTGTGTTTTGACTTTAATATACACTTTCATATATATATGCAACCTCTCATTGTTATTGAGCATTTTAACCTATGGATGTACCATGCCTTAAAACAATATATATATATATATATATATATATATATATATATATATATATATATATATATATATATATATATGTGTGTGTGTGTGTGTGTGTTGTGTGTGTGTTGACTTTTATGTATGTCTTGAGGTATGAGGTGCCGACAACCAATACACAAACACAAACACACACACACACACACATATATATATATATATACTTACATACATACATTCATACATATATATATATATATATATATATATATATATATATATAAATATATGCACATACGCATATATGCCGGACTGGGGTGATACAGATTGCTCGAAGGTGTGTCAGCATCTCCTACCTCTATTTGATTTAATATTAACGGATGAAAAGGTTAATTGGACTGGAGCTACATTTAGGGGCGAGTGGGGGCTTCTTTTCTAATGCTAGAGAAAATGGCTTATCTCCGGGATTAAAACAGATTTGGATGTGTTTTGCATGGAAAATATCCCCCCTCCAAAAATAGCGTCTTTAAGCGTCGTATATATATATATATATATATATATATATATATATAAAGGATCTCGGTGTCTCATAGACTTTCGCTAGAATCTGTTTTAACTTATGCAAATTTGAACTGTCGCTCAATCCATAAATAATGCTTAAAAGACAACAGAGAAGGCGGCTGCTGTAGCAAACAGGACACGCGTTTGTCTATATTTCTGAGATGAGGTATTATGTACAGTATTTACATTAGTCGGACTATTGTCCTCATCTTTGTCACAACGTTTCGGCCGTTGTACGTTCCGGCCTTCTTCAGGTGGTTGGAATTTCGAACTGAACCCTTTATTTTCGATCACGGTAGACTGTTCTAGTTCCACGTGCCATGTTTGATGGATGTCCGTTATCAGTTATCTCCTGCTAATTTTCCCTCTGAAAGTTCTCCACTGCCTTAACCAGGTATTGAACTCACCTTCTTTTGGACTGTCACTGGATCTAACCAACGCCTTTATCCACTGTGCCATGTGTCCTTGAGGACACGCGTTGTTAGATTGTTTGATTTACGCTATTCTGTTGGTTGAAGGAAACTAATTGGGGGAACGTTATTGAAAAAGCCAAGCATGGTATTAAGATAGCGGAAAATTTCGTTAGAATCAAAGAAAAGAGGACAAAATTGTTACGTGATATCTATCTTCCTTTAAGGCAGCGAATCTGTTGAAAGATGGAAAAGAGACTTGAAGCAATAGAAATGTGGTTCTACCGAAAGATACTGCCCGAACACGTGAGCAACGACGGGGTTTTGCAGAAAATGGAAACAAAAATGAAACTTATCCTTAATATCAAAAAAGAGACAGTTGAAACTTTTTTTGCGTACGCAATAAGAAAAGAGGGTTTGGAAAATCTGATACTCACAAGATAGATTGAGTGAAAGAGGGACAGAGAAAAGCAGCGTGTAAACAAAAAGAAAAAAATATTAAGAGCTACAAAGGATTGGAAATTGTGGAGAACCGTAAAGAAGAAGAAGAAGAAGAAGAAGAAGAAGAAGAAGAAGAAGAAGAAGAAGAAGAAGAAGAAGAAGATGAAGAAGAAGAAGAAGAAAGAAGAAGAAGAAGAAGAAGAAATAAATTAAGATTAATAGATATCGAAAAGCTAGGATTTTTAATATTTATTTTTGAGGCGAGAACATTTTTTTAATTAAGAAGCTGGCGTAACACAATCTTCATAGTACCATTTTCAAATATTTAGCTTTGTAACGTACTAAGCTGGTCATTCACATGCTGTAATGACATGACACATAGACAAAGAGAAAGAGAAGTAATGCTGAAATGTTCTGCTCTCTGGCAGTGAAAGCTGGACAATCTCCTCACAGATGAAAAAAAAGAAACAACAGAAATGTGGTTCTACAGAAGGGTGTTGAGGATACCATGGACCGAACATGTGAACAACGGTGAAAAGACGGTGACATGTTGGTATTAAGTCATTTTTCTCTACCACTGTTCAACCGGTGGCTGGGCATTACGTCATTTTTCTCTACCACCGGTAAAGCGGTGGCCGGGGCTCTAAGGGGTTAAGTATTCTATCGTCAGTGGTCCTTGTAACGTGACCTGACCATTATTAATTTTTGTTAACAAAAAGGCTACAAAAACGCCTGATAATTATGAACCAACGGAATAGTTACAAGTGTTTACTTACCGTTCAACCAGTAGCTGGGTATTAGGTCTTTTTTTCTCTACCACTGTTCAACCGGTGGCTGGGCATTAAGTCATTTTTCTTTACTTGTGAAGCGGTGGACAGCGGGGTTCAAAGGGTTAAGAACGGCGTTTTTCTTTCTATCTTTTTGTATCTTTTTTTTTTTTTTTACATTTTTCTAAATATGTAAAACTGATTTTTCCCTTAAAAACGACACACCAGGGATGACCAGTTTATTTTACCAAAATTCTATTGGAAGAAGAGCTACTTGCAAATGCAGGAATTATCCTCAAATAATAATTCGGATTATTAAGTGATACGATTCCTGAGCAGATTAAAAGCGAAATTGTACAACGTAAGTAGATCCGCTAGAAAAGAAAGAAAGAAAGAAAGAAAGAAAGAAAGAAAGAAAGAAAGAAAAAAAGAAAGAAAAAAGCCGGGTGGGGGGAAAGACAAGAATATATATTAAAATTTGAAATTGTTTCAAAGAACACGCAGATATCATTCAAGGACAGGGAAATTTTCAGCTTCATGATTTGGGTCATAATACGAATTCACGGAATAATCAACATTGTTATGACGCTAAGGGGAAAAAAAAGAAAAAAATCTATCTATCTATCTATCTATCTATCTATCTATCTATCTATCTATCTATCTATCTATCTCAGTCTGTTCCTATCTATCTATCTATCTATCTATCTATCTATCTATCTATCTTAATCTGATCTATCTATCTATCTATCTATCTATCTATCTATCTATCTAATACTATATGTCTGTGATTGCGTGCTTGTTTCGTACGTCGTCCATTCGGTGCAAAATAATTTGTTTCTATTTTCCCGCCTGTCCCTTTCCACCTCTCTCTCTCTCTTTCCCCCTCTCTATTTCCACCTATCTCATTCCATTTCTCTCTTTTCCCACCTCTCTTTCTCTCCATCTCTGTGACGTATAATGATTTATGTCAATCTGATATAAGTGAATAAGATTTCAAACTACGAGTTGATTATTCAGTATTTTTATTTTAACTTTTTTCAAACATATTTTTTTTTAATTAAGATATTTTTAATTTAAAGACAGACACAAAGAGAATTTGCTTTCTACTTTCTTTTAGTTTTTTGTAGAGTAATTGTTTATATTTCTGCTTCCTTTAAACAAACAACATTTAAAATATTTTAAAAAATATATTTTTTGCCACATTTGAAAAATATTTTCAAATGAATATGACTTTAAAATATTTTTTTGCATATCTCTCTATAAAAGGCAGGATGTGTGTGTGTGTGTGTGTGTGTGTGTGTGTGTGTGTGTGTAACGAATGCACAACCGCAATTTTCGGCGGATTTGCACCAAAATTTACATGCGCCTTCTCCACGTTAGGGGGAAGCTTAAGACCGACTTTGCATTTCCCAACTCCCATCGATAGTGGAAATAATCGATTTTTTCATGCTTCTACG
The DNA here is from genome assembly GCA_903632075.3 of Acanthosepion pharaonis. Classification (NCBI taxonomy): domain Eukaryota; kingdom Metazoa; phylum Mollusca; class Cephalopoda; order Sepiida; family Sepiidae; genus Acanthosepion; species Acanthosepion pharaonis. Next base: position 541,211 of record CAHIKZ030000818.1, read on the forward strand.
GCAGTTTTCGTGTAGTTTGCGGCCATTTTCGACTGGCCAGAGTAGCAGCCTATAGTTGGCTGCCACGAATAGGCAGGAAGATTCTATTGGCCAGCGTGAGAGCCAACAGCTGACTGACACGAATTTTAACTAGCATGCTAGCATGCAAAAAAAATTCCATAGCTGCATTCGTCACAAGTGGGAAAAATTAAATCTGCTTGGCACTTTACTCCAATTGTCTCATTTGCTTGCTTAAACTCAACGTTGATTCTGATTCCGCAGAACTCTGTTGGGTGTGAAAAAATATTTGTTGTTAACATTCTTTTTTCATTAGGTTTTTCCAGTTACGAGTCCTTTTTTAAAGCTGATCGTTTTGTGTTCATTTTGTTTATTTCTTTTTACGTAACAGATTTAATGTTTAGAATAGAGCTTAGAAAAAATTCGCAGTGTGAGATAGGCAAGTAGTAAGGCATGTAGCAACATCAGCACGGTAAAGGGCACTCCTTTAAAGGCAAGAAAGGGCAAAAATATTTTAAGTCAAGTGATAGCGATTGCTGTATGAGTCGTACGATTTTTGAATCAAGCACGAGCAACGCCGGGCCATGCTGCTAGTTAAAAAATATTTTTAAGTTAATCTGATTTTAAAAAAATAATATTTTAAGTGAATATGATTTCAAAATACGAGTTGTTTATACACTATGTATTTTTATTTTATTATACACTATGTATTTTATGTATTATACTATGTATTATACTATGTATTATATAATATATATATAATATAATATATATAATATAATATATATAATATATATATATATATATATATATATATAATATATATAATATAATATATATAATACTATGTATTATACTAATATTTTATGTATTATTTATGTATATTTATTATATTATACACTATGTATTTTTTATTTGAACTTTCTTCAAACCGACAATTTTTTCAATGTTGAAATCAATTTCAGTGTTTTATGACCAGTACTGTCAGTGTCTGAACGGGTCACAAGTAGTCTAGTATATATTACAAATTTTAAATTCTACAGAAGGATGTGGAAAATCGCATGGGAAGAGGAAGTAAGCAACACTGAAGCCGTAACAATAAAAAGGGAAGAAAAATCCCAGAAAGAACGTATATATTCAGAATCTAGAAAAGATAGCTGAAATTGCTTGGATATATAATGAGGAAGGAAGGCTTGGAAAACTAAACACTTACTGGGTATACCGTGAGGAAGATGATAGGGGGAGGCAGTGAGCTATTTACCTGAGGTGCTTATGGGAATGGAATGGTGAATGGGGCTTGAACAAAGGGAAGAGCAAAGAGCTACACAAGATGGAAAGTTGCAGTGGACCATGATCGTTAATGACATGAAGGGCCGTGGCTTTTAGAAAAAAGGTCCTTAACCTCAAATGAAGCGACTATATTTTACACGTACAAGATTACGTTTTTTTTGTTTGTTTTTTTTTTAGTTTTTTTTTTGACAATATCACAATTCATATTCTCAGCCTTTAGTAGCAATTTAAAAACAACTCTTTTTTTATGAATAAGAATTCTCTAGAAAAGAAGGTGTTAAAAAGCTGGGATGATTTCTCTTCGTACATTTCCTGCCAAGACGATATTTGGAAAGAAAAAATAGCAATTGAAGATAAAGTTTCCGTTAACGGACTCGGCTGATAACTGGAATAAAAGGAGTCATTTCAAATGAGTATCATCATATCAGAATTTTTTCTTAAAATAAAATGCGTCACATCAGCGATGAAGCACAGCTGGGCTAATCTGATCGCTTGAAATAAAATATTAATCGAGCCGAAGATGGTGGGGGGCGACTACTTCTTCGTCGCCAGTACAAGTGTCGTTTTATTCAGGGAAATTTAGAGGCGTATTAGAAACAGAATAACGTTTCCACATTTAAATACAATATGATTTGGGATCATTTCAGCTATTCGGATTTTTAGAGCATATGCGACACGCTCATGAATATACAATATTCCATTGCACAGAACAAGAAACTGTTTATAATTCTTTCTGTTAGTTTTGTTTTGCTTCATGGCCATGGACAATCCCTCATCTTTCATTTATGTCCTATAAAAAATATCTTTATATTATACATATTACTTTTTATGGCCTGAATTTAATTCTATAGATGTCGAAGATTGATAGTCCCATCAGAACGGTGCCACATGCCACACAGCCAATGCAACAATGGCTTTATTGAATGAGAATTTCCCGGGTCGCATCATCTCTTGAAACAGCGAAGTCAATTGGCCACCACAATCGTGCAACTTGACGCCTTTAGATTTCTTCATTTGGTATCATCTCAATAGTTAGTTCTATGCCAACAAGCCAACAACAATTCAACAGCCGAGGGATGAGATAATAAGGCACGTTGGTGAGATCGAGGAGCAGCTATGCAGAGACGTCATCAAAAATTTTGACCATCGAGTGGGGTGTGCCGCCGAACCAAGGCTAAAAACCCCAGTCTGTCCTGTTATTTGGCCCATAGCTGGAGGAGAAGAGATGGATTCATACCTGTCCCAAAGGTATTTGTGCGTAAGTGAATCTAACGATTTCGACCGGAATTCGAACTTGGCTCTCCGAGTTCTCACTCCGAGCCGATATCCATTACACCACAACACATATACTTAGTACTTTTTTAATTTCTTCTCTGGAAATCAAAGAATTCTGTGTTCCAGGCTCCCTTCGTCTTTGTCGAAAGGATTGTAGTATATATGCATAACCTTGGTATTAACATGCGGAAAAATGTGCCAATGGCAATGGAATCGTCTCTTCGGTCCCTGGATGATCCTTTCATGTACTTTCGACTTCCTTTATTGCATTCTGTTTGCTATCTTTTTTCCTTTATCCGTATCTTTCTTCTCAGAACTGTAACAGATTAGACAAAATATCTGACTCTATAGAAATGTCTCTCCATTTCTCTCTCTCTCTCTCTCTCTCTCTCTCTCTCTGCATTTATCTGTGAATATTTTTGTGGTTAGTGATTTTAATGTTTATCATGTCATGTGGTTTAAGCATATTAATGTCCTACATCCGGCAGCAAGGCCTCTGATCAGGAGATTGGAGGTTTTCACGAATCACCTCTTAATTACTGTTGTTTCCAGTTCCACCCTGACCCGTTAGGTCCCAGCTGTGGGCAAACAGGGAATCCCCTAACAATAACCTACCTCACCTATCTATCGCCAATATTTCTGTATTGGCACCAATTTCTGTAGTGTAGAATCTTACCCCGTGAAACGTTTTCCAGATATCTAAGCACTTTAAGAAACTAATTTAAATATTTTCCAAAGACGACCAACGAATTTTTGTGTTCCAGGCTACATTTTTCTTTGTAGAAAAAAATCTAGGATACATATGCATGGTCTTACTGTTTACATCGAATACCATCTTCTAATTGCAAGGGAATTGTCTCTTGAATCCCCGGATGATCCTTTCATGTGCTTTCGACTTCCTTTATTGCATTCTGTTAGCTATTTCTTTCTCTTTTATCCGTATCTTCTCAGAACTGTAACAGATTAGACAAAATAGCTGACAGTATAGAAATGGTTTTATCTCTCACTGTATTCATTCGCAAACATTTTTGTGTTTGGTGATTTTAATGCTATCATGAAAAATGTCTTAATAATTCTAATGTGACTGGTGTTAAGTGTAGTCAGAGTAAGAACTTTTTACATTATTCAATCTCTCAGTTAAATAGTTTATTTCCTCTTCAACTTCCCTGATAATTTTGATCACCACGATTCTTGATTTGTCTCTCCCGGCTCTTGTCGAGCATAACAACTCTGTCCACTTGGCAATTCAGATCACGTTATAGATTTGTCTATGCGACAAAGGTTTAGAAAATTTGGCCACTTCGACGTGCTTTAATAGATATCAAGCTTGTTTCGTTATATTGAGTAGTGAGTTCGATTCTAACAGGGTGCCCCATACTTACGGCCTTGTGCCACATCTAAGCTATGCTTAGAAAATGTGACACTTAGACATGGTGAAATGCTTAGCAATCTTCTCTCGTTACAATTAGTACTGAGTTCGATTCTCACTGGGTGCCCCATCATTTCGGCCTTGTGCCACATCTAAGTTATGCTTAGAAAATTTGGGCACATCGACGTGGTGTAATGGTTAGCACTCTCGTCTCGTTAGAACAATTATCATTGAATAGCGTGTTCGATCCTCACTGGGTATCCATACATTCGGCCTTGTGCCACATCTAATTTACTCGTAAAGAGTTGGGCACTTCGATGTGGTTTAATGGTTAGCAAGCTTGTCTCGTTAGACTGAGTAATGAGTTCGATCCTCACTGTGTGTCCCATACTTTCGGTCTTGTGCCACATCTAAGCTACGCTCAACGTGGTGTAATGGTTAACAAGCTTGCCTCGTTAGATCACTTACAACTGAGTAGGGACGTTCCTCACTGCGTGGCTCATACTTTTCGGACATGTGCCACATCTAAGCTACGTTCAGAAAGTTTGAACTTTTCAACGTGGTGTAATGGTTAGCAAACTTGTCTCGTTAGGTCAGTTACCGCTGAGTTGTGAGTTCGATCCTTAGTAAGTGTCCCATACTTTCGGCCTTGTGCCATATGTAAGCTATGCGTAGAACTTTTCAATTTAATTCCAGTTTTCTTAATAGTCTATAAGCAATAAACGTGTGAATTATTGGAATGAGAACATTAATTACTTAAAGTTTTAGCAGACGTCATGTAGAGTATGGTATAACGAAATCAGCAAGCTGCGCCTTTCTTAGAAAATGGAGAATTTAGTAAGTGTTATGGCGGCCAAGCGAATAAACAAACTCGGTAAGTAACGTAATAGTTTTTGCTTTAAGAGATGAAAAATTTATTTTTGGTGTGGATTTTTAAAAAAAATGAAGAGAAATTGCCAGTGATATAATTGAATCGACAATCTAAGCAAAAGCGAAACAGGTGTTTTATGACTTTAAACATAATGCGCTCAGTGAAATTAATACTACAGGGGCGTCTTTTTTTAAAAATTCAGTACGGGGCTTTACTAGATTCTGTAAAAGAAACTATTTACATGGCGTTCTGAATCATAATGAGGCTGTTATCACAAGTCATAAGACAGACACGTTATGTTCTATTCATTATTTAAGTGACTGGCTTTGTTTTATCTATTGCGTATGTATCTATGTATTTATGTATTTACCTATTTTTTCCATTTCTGTATATGGTTTCATGGGAACGTTGCCGAATGGTTAGGACTTTTTGTTATCTAATCATGAGAACCAGGTTCGAATCTCACCAGGGTCGATTTTTCAGGAAGGTGATTTCTTGGTGTTATTGGTTTGGGAGAGGCGATCCCAGCGTGTGGCAACTTTGGAAATTTCCAGAGAGCCATACAACGGATTGACCCAAGTTTTCTGAGTGAAATTTTGTAGACAGAACTATTTGGGCAGCAGCCGATGGTTGTGCTAGCATAAAGTCATAGGTCATCGTGACCGAGGGTTTGAGCGTGCTGGCGTTGTTTAGATAAGGCATTCTCTCCCGGAAACTGTAATTAAGTTACGCTAGGAATAGTTGCAGTATAAAACACAGGTGGGTACTGTAGGTGTTGAACAAGCACAAATATGCTTGAGCTGGCGTCAGCAACGGTAGACAGTTATCGTCGTATATGAGCGGACAGCCATTATTATTATTATTATTATTATTATTATTATTATTATTATTATTATTATTATATAGAATGGTGACAAAAAATATCAAGAGAAATACTTTATAAACTTCAACCGACAGAAAAGTTAACTATAGTAGTTTTCTGTTTGGAAACGAATATTCTTGTCGTTATCATTAGTGTTACTATAGACAGATCTTGCCTTATCATTAGTGTTACCATAGACAGGGCTTGCGTTATCATTAGTGTTACTATAGACAGGGCTTGCGTTAACATTAGTGTTACCATAGACAGATCTTGCGTTATCATTAGTGTTAGCATAGACAGGGGTTGCGTTATCATTAGTGTTACCATAGACAGATCTTGCGTTATCATTAGTGTTACCATAGACAGGGCTTGCCGTTATCATTAGTGTTACCATAGACAGGGTTTGCGTTATCATTAGTGTTACCATAGATAGGGGTTGCGTTATCATTAGTGTTACCATAGACAGGGCTTGCCGTTATCATTAGTGTTACCATAGACAGGGCTTGCGTTATCATTAGTGTTACTATAGACAGGGCTTGCGTTAACATTAGTGTTACCATAGACAGATCTTGCGTTATCATTAGTGTTAGCATAGACAGGGGTTGCCGTTATCATTAGTGTTACCATAGACAGGGGTTGCGTTATCATTAGTGTTACCATAAACAGATCTTGCGTTATCATTAGTGTTACCATAGACAGGGCTTGCCGTTATCATTAGTGTTACGATAGACAGATCTTGCGTTAACATTACTGTTACTATAGACAAGGGCTGTCGTTATCATTAGTGTTACCATAGACAGGGCTTGCGTTATTTTTAGTGTTACCATAGACAGGGCTTGCAGCAAATTGCCCATATTTATATGAATATCAAGTACTCACGAAACGAACAATTTAAAAAATGAACTGTTAATTGAAATTTATGAAAAGGAGTTCGGAACAGATTATCTCCGTCTATAAAAATCCCACTGCACAAAGACAGAGGAACCTCGGTTTTCGACCATCTCACATGTCGAACAAATCGGTTTTCGAACAGAAAATTCGAGATGAAAATGCCTCGGTTATCGTACAAATTTTCGGTTCTCGAACAACATAGCCAAATCGATCCGAACGGGGTTAACCGGAACGGAATAATTTCTGACTTGATCGACGTGTTGTCTACATTCGTGTGTTGTATCGTGGTTTTCTTTTCCAATTATATTGTACTTTCCCTTTTTTTTTCTCTACATTGATTACTATTGGAAAAAAATAGTTTCGGTTTACGAACATTTCGGGTTACGAACAGCCTTCAGGAATGAATTAAATTCGTGAACCCAGAATTCACTGTATTATTATTATTATTATTATTATTATTATTATTTGAAATAGAAATACATTAGTAATTGTGATAAAGGGATTGTAAATGGTCAGGAGTTAATGAAAACATTAGTAACATAATGTGGATATCTTTAATGTAAGATATACTACGAATGCTTTACAGAAATACATTTCAAATCAGGAAGAATAGAATTATCATTTCCCAGGAACCAATGAAGATTATAGGCGGAATAGCGATGAAGATGAGGATGATAATAGGTATGATTCTAAACGAAGAAATCTCTTTTTTGGGATGTCAAAGAACACTCGCTGTCATTTTCGTAATGCTCGTTGTAGTAGAGACTTTGTAATCGCAGAGAGAACTATAGTAACGCCGTTGAACAATGCTGGTATCAGACGCCGAATTGCACTTGCACGAATAGTACTTGTTCGATAATACTGTCTGAAATCGTCCACCGTATAGTGATCCAAATAGTGAATAGTACATTGCATATAGTAGAGAAGAGCGGTCCGTATAGCAATAGAGGATAGAGTAGAAATGGTGATCCATATATCATTAGAGGATAGAGTAGAAATGGTGATCCATATATCAATAGAGGATTAAGTAGAAATGGTGATCCATATATCAATAGAGGATAGGGTAGAAATGGTGATCCATATAGTAATAGAGGTAGGGTAAAGATCGTGATCTGTATAGCAATAGAGAATAGAGAAGAAATGGTGATCCATATATCAATAGAGGATAGAATAGAAATGTTTATTCATATAGCAATAGACGATAGAGTATAATTGGTGATCCATATAGCAATAGACGTAAAGTAAAGATCGTGATCTGTATAGCAATAGAGTAGAAATGATGATCCCTATAGCAATAGAAGATAGAGCAGAAATGTTGATCCAAATAGCAATATAGGATAGAGTAGAAATGGTGATCTGTATAGCAATAGAGTATAGAATAGATATGGTGATCCCTATAGCAATAGAGGAAAGTGTAGAAATGGTGATCCCTATAGCAATAGAAGATAGAGTAGAAATAGTGATCCAAATAGCAATAGAGGAGAGAGTAGAAATGGTGATCCCTATAGCAATAGAGGATAGATTAGAAATTTTGATTTGTATAGCAATAGAGGATAGAATAGAAATGGTTATCCATATAACAATAGAGGATAGAATAGAAATGGTGATCAATTAGACACACACTACCTTCCATATATGTCTTTCCTCTATGCTCACGTGGTCTACATAATTCAATAATGGGATCACCTCTCTTTGCTCACTGGTGATCTATGTTCAAACCCAAGTGTCAGCAGTGACACTTTATTCCTATATAACACTTTTGACAATACAGTGAGTAAAATTCAATATACAGGTATGTTTCTGTTTGTCTGTATGGTGCATGTCTATTTAAACTTTAATTTTTTTTAATTAATTTTAATTAGATTAATTAGACTAATTTTATGTCAATATTACTTTGATTCCAACTCTTGGGATAACCTTAAGAAAAAGTTTTAAAATATAGTAATTCGCCTTGACATAAAAGTGTTCTCGAGCCTTTTTTGGCACCCTTCCAAGAGATGGTGTCATTATAAAAGCACCCAGCCTCCTATGCTGCAAACAAGTTGAGTAGATAAGCGTGCCTATTACCCGGTTCGTACTCCTTTATTTATATGGTCGTTAGAACGTCCGCATTCTGATCATAAGACACGGGTTCGAACCTCACCCCGGTTGATTTGTCAGGAAGAAGACTTCTTGATGTTATCAAACTGGACGGGGTCAATCCCATCGCGCGGCACCTTTGGAAAGTGCGTACAAACCATACTATGCGTTGACTCTTGGGGGCCATCGATAGCGGTGCTAGCACAAGTCACAAATCATCGTGTCCGAGGCCTTGAGGGTGCTAGCCTTGTTCAAATTGTTCATCTCGCTAGATAATTCTCTCTTTCCTAGAAACTGTCACTAAGGTCTTATCAGCATAGTTGCATTATAAACTACAGTTGGGCTCTGTGGGTGTTGAACAAACACAAATGAGTCTGAGCAAGCGTCTGCAATAGGGATTGGTTAGCCGCCCTTGTAGACGGGTATCCTTGTATACGAGCTATATTCCTTCCACGTTTATTTAGCAGGAGTAGAGCTCTATCCCTTGTTTCCTGCTTAGGATATGTTATACCGCTTCTGTATTCCATGGCCATAATGATTTGTCTTAAACTTTTGTTGTCATGACTGATCAGTCGCTACGACTTTTCATTATGTTGCTGCTTCCGACTGGTATTAAGAAGCCCGAAATCTTTGTAGCGAGTGCTCTAATCAGTAGTATGATAGAGAAGTATTTATAGTGACATGTCGCGCATGCTTCGGGGTCCCTGCATGTATTTCCGGTGGACAATCAATTGGCCACATTATGGTTTAACTTTAGCCACTTTCTAGTCAGTTTGTATTCATAGGTAGTGAAAATTATTTTGGCCTTTTTCTTCTTAAAATAAATCTTCTTATGATAGATACAATGAAAAGAAATACGCGTAAACAAATAAACAAAGGAATCACCTACTCCACTTAACCGTTAAAATGTCTGCTGATGTCTCCACATTTTGTGAATTTAATTTTAATTCTTCCATTGCTGCAAAGAAATTCACTGTTCTAGACGATCTTCTATGCCGAAAATATTCTAGCATGCATATGCATGGCGTCGGAGTTTATATTCTGGGAAATATCCCAATTGCGAGGAAATTGTCTATTTAGACCCAGATTAATCTTTCTTGTGCTTTCGACTTTTGTTATTGCACTCTGTTAGGTGTCTTTTTTATTGCACTCTTTTTCTCAGGAGTTTAATATATTAAGCAAAATTTCTGATAATATATAAATGGTTCACTCTCTCTCTACATTCATCTACAAATATTTTTGTGTATAGTGATTTTAATGCTCATCATGTCAAGTGGCTTAATTATTCTGTTATTGATGTTGCCGGTCTTCCGACTTTCAATTTTTCTGTTACTCAGTCTCTTAGTCAAATAGTAAATTTCCTTCCTTGTTTCTTCAAGAAATCTGACCAACATTCTTCTTTACTTGATTTGTTCCTTACCTCCTCTCCAAGCTCTCATAGAGCATCACAACACTTCCCTCGAGGCAATTCGGATAAAACTGTAGTATCTGTTGATATTTCTTTTGAGGCCTATTAGAAAGGAACCTCGTATTCACAAAACTTCTTTCTGTTACCAGCGTACTGATTGGGATTCATTTCGGGTCTTTATTCGAGACGTCTTTTGGATTTATATTATTAACCTTCCTATTGAGAATTGGGCCACAGATATTTCTTGGGTTAAAAACGGTATTGATGCATTTGCGGCTTCTTGCAAATATCAGATGAAACCACGGTCTTCTCCTCGGTTTACAGCAGCCAGTTGAGCCGATATAGCCCATAAGAATCACATTTTCCGGGTTTACTGGAGTGACAATTCCCATCGCAACGAAAGCTTATTTGTGACTGCACAAAATAATTCTAAACGGCTAAGCCTTTCTTTTCTGATAGAATGAGACAACGTACAGCCTCTAAACGTAATCAATTCTCTATTTTCCATATTTTCTTTTTTTTAACTTTGCATACAGACTGAAAATGGTTTTTTTCTTCCAGAGTCATGGCAGATTTTCCAAAAGTAGGGCGCTTTCACTGTTCATTTCGTTCTAATAGTTACAGTATTTGCATTTCTTGCAATTCTTCTTTTATACTCTATGTTTCAAAATTATCATCCGTAGAATTATATTCATTACTCAATTCTTGTACACATGCTATTAGACACAAATTTTTCAATTATAATTCTTCCAACATCTTATATTTACGAGATCAATCAACTGTAATTTAATCAATTCGTCCTCTATAGTAAAATCCTAAGTTCCTTGTTTCTTAAATTCACAGTATCTGCTCGCTATTCTTAATCTGTGAAGATATTGTATAACTGTGTCATCGTGTTTCTGTTTAACGAACAGAAATCTGGTTCTGTCCGCTAGGCCGAATTTCATTTTAGGTTTTAAACTTTAATAATTTCTGAAATTTCGACGAAAGACAAATTCCCAAAGTGTTTCTGGTATGCTAGAACGGACATTTTTTATTATAGCTTCCCAACCTGCCGAATGTAGAAAATCTTTAGCCCTAATGTAAGCTGCAAAATACCGGATACAAGTCTTGACAAATTCTGGTTCATTCAAGCAAATTAAACATTCCTATAGACGCCATATTGTTGTATTGTATTTGTTCTACGATACGTGATCATTATTCAACTTCCACCTGTCTCTTGCTTTTCTATACATTATATTTCTCTTCTTAACACATGCAAATATGCACAATCCTATTTACGAATCCACTAAATACCCATTAATCCCACACTGACGAATTTTCACGTCTTACAAAAAGGTAGCAGTATATGGCGTCCATTTGTTTTTTAAACAAAATAAATAAATAAAACGAAAGACAAAACAAACAAATCATTTAATTTTCCTACAAGCAAGATCTGGACATGAATTTAAATCTCGTATTACACGCTAATGACTCAACTTGCTTGTAAAAGAATATTTGTTGCAACATTTAAAAGAATTTCCTTCGGCCACAAAGGACAGGTATCAGTGAATTGTATTCAAAGAATCAAATGCTTTTAGCGAAATAACAACCAGATTTCTATAGAGACAAATTCTATCAGTTTAAGAGTTTTTAGATCGATCCAGTAATTACGACTGACGTTTCTACCATTCGCAGATCGGTGTTTACGAATTAACGATTGCTTTAGCACATATCATCCTACTGTCTCTGCTAAATCTCATAAGAGACATCCTGGTTTGTCCAGCTCTCATTGTCTTGTTGGAACGTTCTCCAGCGCCAGATTAATTGGTTGGAGGTTGGGGCGGCCGACATCCTTCCAGCGGCTGCGTTTTCTACCACGAGGACGCTTCCAGTTTGCAGATGACAGGTCGTACAGATAGATGACTCTGGTAGGGTAATCATCATGTCGCAGAACGTGATCAATCTACCGAACTCGGCGGTGAACGATGATCAGGAGGATGCTGGGTTGGCTGGCTGGCCCTAGGACGGGCACACGAGATCGGCCTACTGCAGCATTTTGAGGGCGCTGAACTCGAAGCCATCCAAGGGGGAGGGGAAGGTCTTATTGAGAGGACACGTCTTGGCTCCATACAGTGACATAGTGTGAACGGCTTCAATTTAATAACCTCCTTTGTTATTAGGTTGGTGCAAAAATAATGTCGTTTTTTGACGTTCAACTTCAAAAGATCATAACTTTTTTCATAATAAACTTTATTAATGGAAATAAGAACCATTAGAATCGACACATTTTTGCCAACGAGAAACAAGTTTATTTATCCCATTAGCATAGAAATCCGGAGTTCTGGAAGCGATGAAGTCATTGAAGGTCGATTCGGCATCATCTCGGCTTTTGAAGCATTTTTCGCCCAGGAAGTTGTCGAGATGCTTGAAAAAGTGATAATCGGTGGGCGGGACGTCCGGTGAATATGGCAGATGAGGCAGAGTCTCGTAGCCCAATTCGTTCAGCTTCTGCAGGGTCAGTTGAGCAACATGAGGGCGAGCGTTGTCATGGAGGAGAATTGGTCCCTTCATATTGACCAATCTCGGGCACATACGTTGGAGTTTCTGGTGCATTTCATCAATTTGTCGGCAGTACTTCTCCGCCGTAATCGTTTCGCCCGGATTCAAGAAGCTGTGATGGATGAGACCGGCCGCAGACCACCAAACAGTCACCATGAACTTTTTTTGGTGCAATTTCGGCTTTGGGAAGTGTTGTGGAGCTTCTCAGGCATCCAACCACTGTGCCGAACGTCGCCGGTTGTCATAGAGGATCCACTTCTCATCACACGTCACAATCCGCTCGAGAAATGGGTCGTTTTTGTTGCGCAGAAGGAGCGTAGAAGACACCTCAAAACGACGATTTTTTTTGATTATCGTTCAATTCATGCGGCACCAATTTATCCAAATTTTTGACTTCCCTATTTGCTTTAAATGGCGACCGACTGTTGAGTGGTCGACCTCGAGTTCAACAGCAACTTCTCGTGTGGTTTTGCGAGGATCGGCTTCAATTAAGGCTTTCAAATGTTCGTTATCAAGCGCAGTCGGCCGGACGTGACCGTCTTCATCTTCGAGGCTCTCGTCACCATTGCGAAATTTCTTGAACCACCGTTGTGCCACACGTTCGTTAGTGGTTCCTGGGCCAAACGCATCATTGACATCACGAGCTGTCTCGGCAGCTTTTCGGCCTAGTTTAAACTGGAACAAGAAAATCGTGCGGATTTGAATTTTGTCCATGCTGTCGAAAAGCCTGCAAAAAAATGAATGAAGATATTGAGAATGGTAACGAATAACACGATTCGATAGAGCGAAAAACGCGTTTCAAAATGATATATAACATGGCTGTATATATCAATGAATTAATTCAGAAATCATATATAAATGTAACATATGTGAGAAAACGACATTATTTTTGCACCAACCTAATATTATAAACTCACAGCTTGGTTTTGGATAACTAAACTATATTTTTAAACTACAATTTTGGGAAGTGAAAATTTCATTGACGAATGTTGGAAATTTTCCATGTTCTTATCTGAAACCAAAGAAATTGCAAGTATAAACAAAATGTTCTGAATATATAAGAAACAAGGAGACAGTTTATCTTATATGATCCTAGTGTGAGTTTATTCTTTATCACCCTCGTGTTAGTTTATCCTATGTCATACTAGTAACACTGTACCCTATATCATCCTAGTGTCAATTTATCCTACAGCATCCTAGAGTCAGTTCATAATCACGCCATCTTTTTCCGTATATTTAAGTTAAAAGTTATAAATTATAAATTTTTGAAAGTGGAAATTACATTTGTAAATAATGTTTTCATCTGAAATCAATAAAATACGACCATTAAACACAACGATCAAACTATATGAAATGAATTGAACCGATGTGACTTCGACCCATCGATTCATAAAGTAGTGGGTATAAACTTCTGTATAACCTCTCTGAAGATGGCTCATGTGAGCCGAAAGCTTACATCAATGACCGACTTAATAAAACAATATACAAATGATGGACAATATTTGTCTTTATTTTCATCCGAATTTAAAGCAAACGGACGCACTTTAGAAAGGCTCATAATCAATGATCAAACATAATAGACATTCATTTTCTGTTATATTTAACAATTATATATATATATATATATATATATAATAAAAAGGCTTAAACACTAATATTCCATGGTCATAATTTATTCCATTGGAATTGTAAATACGATCCAATTCATCAGACCTACAAATTCAAAAAGAAAACAGAAAAAAACAACTCCGGAAATAAAAAAGTAGAATTTAGAGAGAGTGTACGTATGAGAGTGTGGGACGAATGTTAGAGCTAAAGATTGGAGTAACAGACGAGAGAAGGTGGAGGATTAAAGCTTAACAGAGAGGAGTTTTAGAGAGGTGAGTTGAAGACGGTTTAAGCGAGAGAAATATGAATGTTGTCGGATGTCATTAAAGATGTAACCGGAAAGGATACATTTCGTGGTGACATACACAAACAATAGACGATCTAATCTTAAAGATCAGAAGAAGAGGGGGAGAGGAAAAGAAAAGAAAAAGGCGGTGGGGGAGAGAGAGATAGGGCGAGGGAAAGTAAAACGGAAGGGCATTTACTGAAAGGGCCGCTGTGTAATTAAGAAAATTTGACAAAATTAATAACGACTACAGGTTACAAATCAAATATAAACATATAAAAAATAAATATGACGATTATCTAATCTAGCAAGGACCTATATTCCTATGTTCAAAACCACATGCGTATAGTCACATACACAATAACATATACACGTGCATACATATATTTACCACTAATATTCTCTCTCTCTCTCTCTCTCTCTCTCTCTCTATATATATATATATATATATATATATATATATATATATATATATATATATATACAATTATAGGATTGGTGTATACGGAATAAATTCCAATAACCAAAAAATACTATTCTTAAAAGAGTGCTCAATTAAGAGTAGTGCAAATATAATTTATTCGAAAAGTATAACATAAATATGTTACAAAATCACTACAAAAATAGCCATTTTGTTTCAACACTTTAGGTGTATTATCAAGTGAAGGTGTTGAATGGCAACATCCCCGTTTTAGACGCTTACTCAGGCACTTTTTCAACACCTACTGATTAGACCTTATGTTTAGATTCTGGGAGAGAATGCAGAACCTTACGCGCCCAGTAGTTTAACAAAATCAGTAGGCTCAAATTTACGATGACTTATGGTTATCTAAGGCTTCCGAATTGTTTCTTCTGTCTATTTTCACTCACAAGGCTTGGGTAAGTCCGTGGTATGATAATCAGGTACTCCCCTAGTATGTTGTATGCGGTGATCTTTTACCTAACGGGAGATGTAATCAATATTTCCCACCATTTGATCACAGTGAAACATCAAAGTCGAACCTCATTGTCAGAAGCTTCGGACCATTCGGCCATGAAACCACAGATCCTAATATCGCACGGGGGACATTAAAAGAAAGGAGACGGTCCCAGTTTTGATATACAAGACATGGGAATTCGAAGGTTAGGCAGGTATATTTTATTTTCGAAGGCAGTATATGTCAAGCTGGACAAATCTGAAACGGGCCCGCAGAAACAGCTTGCTTATTCTAGCGTTCGTCTTCAACACACCAAAGATATCACCTGTGCTGTCAGCAACGGAATTTGTAGACCGCTATCTAGATTTAAGAGTCACATGCTAATGTAGAAAAAAAGGACTTTCCAAAAAAAAAAAACTGGATTATACCCGATGAAGATGTCAAATTTTATCAGACATGTTTGCTAAAGGATATTTAGGTTTTCTTCGTTATGTGCCGTGCCCCTTTAAGACGTAGGCGCTCATGGCTCTCCACAACTTCCTATCCTATGTAGCTGTTAATAAACCTTGTTTTTCTGTTATTTCGTTTAAGCTATATTCCGCCACCCATTTAGTCAAGCTCACTAAGTAGGTTCATACGTTGTTTTCCTTTTTCCTGGCCTTCAATCTGTCATGTGAGTATCAAATTTTCCAAGCCCTCTTTTCTCATTATGTGCTCTAAAAATGTCAAATGTCTCTTCCCGGTGTTAAGCATTATTTTCTTTTTTGGTTTCTTTTTTTCTAAAATCTCGTCGTTGTTTAGATGTTCTGTCCAAGACGTTGAAGATCATGGCTCTGTACAATTCATTGTCCTTTGTAGCTCATAATAAATTTTAGTTTTTTTTTTTTATCTCTCCTAATCCTTGTTCAGCCATTCATTTACACAAGCTTATTCTTCTTTTTCTGCGTGTCGTGTTCCTTCATGACGTTGGCGATCATGGCTCTCCACAATTTCCTATCCTTTGTAGCTCTTAATGATGTCTATTTTTTTGTTCTTTCCTAATCCCTGTTCTGACATCCATTTACACAAGCTCGTTAGGTTATGCACTATTTGCTTCTGTCTCTCTTGACTTCAATATGTTTAGTGAGTGTCAAATTTTCTAAGCCGTCTTTCCTCATTATGTTCCGTAGACATTTCAACTGTCTCTCTCTGATATTAAGTACAAGTGTTCTTTGTCTATCTATATTTCTGAGATGAGGTATTATGTACACTATTTACATTAGTCGGACTATTGTCCTCATCTTTGTCGCCATATTTGTCACAACGTTTCGGCCGGTGGTTAGAATTTCGAACTGAACCCTTTATTTCGCTCACTGGGGTAGACTGTTGTAGTTCCACGTGACACGGTGTGACAAATATGGCGACAAAGATGAGGACAATAGTCCGACTAATGTAAATACTGAAGTGTTCTTTGTGTTTCCATTTTCTATAAAAACTTCGTCGTTGCTCACAAGGTATTTTCAGCATTCTTCTGTAGAGCCACATTTCTATTGTCTCAAATCTCCTCTTCATCTTTGACGGGATTGTCCAGCACTCCTTGCCGTACAGGAGGACAGATATCACAGTATTCTTTTCCTTTTTTTCTCGCGAAATGTTTCTATTTCTTTTTACTCTACTTAGATTTTGGAATGCTTCTTTGGCTATCACAACACACCTTCGGGTTTGATTCTAGTATCCCCGATTTGCAATTTGCACATTGGGCTCACTCCTTTTGCTAACAACCATGTATTATGTCTTTTTGTAGTTGATGTTAATCCTTTCTTCACGCTTCCCTTCACGACCTTCTGTCAGAGTTTTTTTGTAGTTTTCTTTACGTGTCAGCTATCAACACTGAGTCATCTGGATACTTTATGGCGTTAATGTCCTTTCTTTTTATGTGCCGTGTCCTTTCAGGACGTAGACGATCATGGCTCTCCACTTCCTCCTATCCCTTGTAGCTCTCAGTAAGTTTCGTCCCTCTGCCGCCTCCCCCAGACCACGTTCTGTCGTCCACTTCATTAAGACCACCAGGTATGACATGCGTTGCTTTTTCCTGTCTCTCTTTCCCTCTATTCGACCTGTGAGTATCAGATTCCCCAGGGCCCTCTTTTCTTATTACGTGTCCCATAAATTTCATCGACCTCTTCCTGATGTTAATTATAAGCCTCCTTTTTATTTTCTTTTAACATTCGTCATTGCTTACACGTTGGTCCATGGCATCCTCAGCATCCTTCTGTTGCTTCAAGTTTCTTCTATGAGGAGATTTTCTAGAATTCTCTGCCATATAGGAGGACATATATCACGTAACAGATCAGTAATATTTGTTTTATATGTCTTTGTTTTTCTATTTCTTGTGTCCTCTGATTATCTTTTCGAATACTTTGGCTATCCCAACATGCCTTCGGATTACTGTTTTGCTATTTCCGCCCTCAGTTAAAACATTTCTCAGATATCTAAATTTACGAACTGTTTTGATTTTGGTATCTCCGATTTGCTATTCACATTTTGGGACTTGTCCTTTTGCTAACAACCATGCGTTTTGTCTTTTTTTGCAGTTGATTTTAAATCCTTTCTTCTTGCTTTCTTTCATTAACTTTAGAAGTTTTTTGCAGCTTTCTTTCCGTATGTACTATCGACACTCTGTCATCTGCAGACCTTATGTTGCGAAGATTATGGTCCCTAATTTAGGTCAATTGGCTGATTCCAGAGATATCTAAGAGGACAAAGAAGAATGAAGGAAAATAAAGTTGTTGGCAAACTGGAAAACAGTGGCGATAATAAACATGCACAAAATGAGCGAAATCACACGTATTGAATATTGATAGTAATGCCCCGAGCGAACTAGATAGGATTTTGTCCTGCTCAATGAACTCAATATAAGAGACTGAATTGTTTGAAAGGGAAAGTGTTAAACTCAAGCGAGATCTTAGGAAAAGAAAGGAGACCCTGTCCTTGAAAAAGCAAAGAACATGAAATGTGAATTGAGCAGACGCATTTTCTTCCCAAGGCAGGACATATCAGGAGCTCCCGTTTCAAAATGAACGCACACAAGCAGTTTGCCTATATCTGCATTCTTCCTAAGTATCCAAATGTTACCATATTGCGCTGTCTGCAACATATTTTTGTAAAGCGGAATAGGGACTTGTAAAGAACTTGATGGTGCATACAAAAAAAATAGATTCCAAAAACTGGTTTGATCAAGAGTGGGTGGGTTTCGATTTTTTTCCATATTTTCCACACGTCATGGAAACGACAGACTGACAGGCAGACAAAGCGACAGAGTTAGAGAAAGAAAAAGAATGAAAGATTTTACAAGCATTAATATCTTGCCTTTTTGCTTCGTATTGACCCTCATCAAGGGACTATTACATTTGAATTAAGGCTTGGCACTTAGAAATTCTCACTAATATAAACACCTAGGCCATATCTATGGACACAAGAATAGATTCAATGTGGAGAAAGATAGCCGGAAACAGATAATTCAGTGGCAGAGATTGAAGTCTTTGGTTTAATTTCTGCATGTGACAGGATTCTTGGAGAACGTTCCAAAAGAAAAAATTCTACAGAAATCGGTACAAGTTCCAGGAATTTTGGAGAGTACAAGGTTTAGGTGTTTATTATTTTAATCGCTGTAGTCCTATTGTTAAATCTTTAAAGTAAAAGAGACCAGGAATGATATTCACTACCGATCGCGTAAACACAATACAAGACGGTCGGAAGGTGGCGACGACTACAGCATAGATTCGCCTCTTGGAATCCAGTCGGGAGAGCTTGCAGGGACAACCATCAATGAGCGATATGATACTTCAAGAACCCCGGTATTGTGCAATTATTCACCCGAGCAGTCAAAGAGAGTTGGCTCCTTGTTACAAGTCGCGATATAGCAACCAGAAAAGGGTCACGATCAATATGATTAGTTATAGCCTCCAGCTAGTCATATCGACAAAATATAACGACAGCCATTTTCATAAAGGTCCCCAAAGAGGGAAACTGGAAATCCTATTCTAAACAGGAGACAAGAAATAAACTTTTGCTCCTGTTCAATATACGATTCAGAGAAGACGGAAGGAGAGAAATGAATGTGATAACCGGAAGGGAGTATTAAGGAGTCCACCCCTTTTTCATACAAGTGGACTCGCCCAGTGTGTACTTGTACTGCTGCCGGTGAATACCCAGAGAGTGATACAGTGATACAGTGAGAGAGTGAGATAGTGAGAGTGTGAGGTAACCGCTTTGTAGGAGTCACAGTTGCGAGCACGTAGACTCAGAAGGAGGTCATACTTCGATACTGAATTTCCAGACTGTATATATATTATTATTGCTACTAACCGCATTTCTGGATCTACTAACCGTATTACCAATTGTATTATTACGTCGTTTGTCATTCATTTGAGACCGGATTTCATCCCAGAATCCACAACAGGGATTAATAACGTTAGTGAGTGAGTGAGTGAGTGAGTGGGTGAGTGAGTGAGTGAGTGAGATAGAGATATGTAAAGAGAGAGGCAAAAAACAGACTGACTGACAGGCAGACAAAGCGACAGAGTTAGAGAAAGAAAAAGAATGAAAGATTTTACAAGCATTAATATCTTGCCTTTTTGCTTCGTATTGACCCTCATCAAGGGACTATTACATTTGAATTAAGGCTTGGCACTTAGAAATTCTCACTAATATAAACACCTAGGCCATATCTATGGACACAAGAATAGATTCAATGTGGAGAAAGATAGCCGGAAACAGATAATTCAGTGGCAGAGATTGAAGTCTTTGGTTTAATTTCTGCATGTGACAGGATTCTTGGAGAACGTTCCAAGAGAAAAAGATTCTACAGAAATAGGAATTTTGGAGAGTACAAGGTTTAGGTGTTTATTATTTTAATCGTTGTAGTCATATGGAAAATCTTTAAAGTAAAAGAGACCAGGAATAATATTCACTACCGATCGCGTAACACAATACAAGACAGCCGGAAGGTGGCGACGACTACAGCATAGATTCGCCTCTTGGAATCCAGTCAGGGGAGCTTGCAGGGACAACTATCCATGCGGGGCGTGATACTTCAAGAACCCCGGTATTGTGCAATTATTCACCCGAGCAGTCAAAGAGAGTTGGCTCCTTGTTACAAGTCGCGATATAGCAACCAGAAAAGGGTCACAATCAATATGATTAGTTATAGCCTCCAGCTAGTCATATCGACAAAATATAACGACAGCCATTTTCATAAAGGTCCCCAAAGAGGGAAACTGGAAATCCTATTCTAAACAGGAGACAAGAAATAAACTTTTGCTCCTGTTCAATATACGGACAGGGATTGCGATCCGGGTTAACCTATTGAATATTACTTAAATGCTTTTGAATAGATAAATAAATGAAAAGGAATAAAATCTCAAAGATGGACGTATAGAGTTGGCCATTGTCGTGTCGAGCTGTTTTAAGAGTGGGTGTGTGAGTCTTGTAATGGATAGCGTTTAAGAATGAGAAATCGAAAATCCAGGTTCGTTACAATCACATGCGCAAATACCTTTGGGGAACGTAAGAAATCATCTCTTCTTACTCCCTGCTATGGGTTAAATAACCGGGTAAACTATGCTCTCTAGCTATGGCTGAAATCTAGTCTAGAAGAAGTACAAGTCTTATTTCGAAGCTATAACAATAGACTATGACTCTTGTTCATCGGCCATGAGGAAAGGAATATGAAAAAATCAAGTTCACAGATCTTGAGGAATCTTTCATTCTTCGGAGGCCTTAATAAAAATGGCAGTCATGATATTTTGGCAATATAACTGGCTCGAGGCTACGAGTAATCATATTGATCAGACCAGGTTGTCACTTTTCTGGTTGCTACATCCCGACTGATAACAAGGTGCCCAAGCTCTTTGATAGCGCTGAGAATGGCTTCTTTCTTTTTTTCTTTACAAGTCTGTCGGTCTGTATTCCTCCATCTTTCTCTCTCTCTGTTTATGACTATCATTATATTTCTCTCTCACGCACTAATTTTAAGACTTCTTTCTAATTATGTCATTCATTTTCCTTCTATCGTTTCCACGTTGCGTAAAAAATATGGAAAACAAAACGAAACCATCCAACATAAACCGGTTTTTGGCATTTCCTTTATTTTTTGGTGGGAATGCACTGTTACGTGCTTTTTAATTCCAGATACTGCAAAAATTATGTTGCAAACAGCACAGGTGTTTTAAGATTTGTTTTCGGAATGTTCTTTTTTTTTTTTGGCACCGTCTTGCGATTTTTTTTAAATATCTATGTAGATACCAGTTTCAATTCCTTTCCAATTCTATTGCAAACAACACAGGTGATATTTCTGGTGTGTTGAAGACAAACGCGAATATATGCAAGCTTCTTCTGCGTTTCTTTTTCAAATTTCATGTGCTTGACATACCCTGCCTTGTAAAAATAAAATAAACCTTTCCCCGTGGTATCCTATGATCCGTGTGTGTGTGTGGGGGGGGGGGGGCGAATTGTTCGAAGATTCTGACAATGAGGCTCGAGTGTTATATCACGCCATGGTCAATTTCTCAAAGAGGTGAATCCTGATAATACCCCGCCTCACACACACTGGGGAGGAAGAACGATCCCAGCGTATATCACCCTACGGGGATTAAGCGGATAATCTAACCACTTTGTGAATGAAATATCGTAGAGGAAACAATTCGGAAACCTTTGATAGATCTGTTAACATGAAAGCTACAAGTCATCAGGATTTGAACGTACGGACCTTATTTAGCTACTTTTTTTGCTTTAATCCTTGTCACCCCAAGCAAGGGAGTAAAGCCACTAAAACGCAAGGGGTCACAGAGTGTGGGATACTTATCTACAGCATGATAGACTCTTTCCACAATTATTATCAGTACATCAGCAGTTGACCTGGAGAAACAAAAGCTGTACTGCTTGGCTGAGAAAAAAAAACCTTGCGATGAGTGATGATGAAGTGATTCAGTATTGACTAGGGACTCTAGGAGGTTCCCTAAAATAGGTAGACATCTAATATGCCGATAGTTAAATGTGTAGGATGGTTCATCAGAGTTCTTAAGAAATGGAACGATGATTCCAGCAAGCAGGACTTCAGTGGCAGAGACTGAAGTCTTTGGTTTAGTTTCTGCATGTAACAGGATTCTTGGAGAACGTTCCAAGAGAAAAGGATTCTACAGAAATCGGTACAAGCATGAGACAGCGAGGTTTTTATTATATAGTTTAGAAAGAACATCAGCCGGTTCTTCTTAATACCTATTAAAAGGGTACCATCAGGTTCACATACTTTTGGGGATCAAGGTTAGAGATGATATAACAGGGGTTATATGCATATCAGTCAGCAGAGATTCAGATGAGTCAAGGGTAGAATTTGAGGAGAATTTACGAGCAAAGCCTTCAGCTTTATCAGCAAAGGATGATAACGCCTCACATTGTTTGAAGAGGGGATGAATAGAGACCTTCCAAATGTTTAATAACCTATTACAGAGATGACAGCAATCACTAGAGCTAAAGTTATTAGAAGCTATACGGTACCTCATTCCCTTTGCAAAAGGGGACTTAGTTCCTTCGAAAGGGGCTAATTGGACTTTCAGGCCTAAACTAAGAGTACCTCAGGTTCAGCTTAGAAAATGATAATTTTGAAAAAAATAATTTTGAATTCTTTAATTCACAGCATGGATCTTCAAAGCAGAATTTGACTCTGATTTGGGCTATGAGTCCAATTCTCTCCCAAAGACTTATTTGAGCCAAAACTTTGATTTCGGTCAATATTCCAGTTCAGGCTGAAAATTGAATTCTTCAAATCACAAACGCTGGGGAAATTAATTGAGCTGAATTCTTCAAATCACAAACACTAAAAAACTTTTTAAACCTCACGTCACGAAGCCCCTTACTTTAACGCTGATTCCTTGGCATTTTGAAGAAATCCATTTGGTTTTCTCAATTTTCAAAGTCTTGGAGATATTTGAAACTAAATTTAAAACAAATTTTTTTAAAATTCACAAAGTTTTGGGGTTACTTTATGTTACGGTTTTTTGTGTATATACTATGTAACTAGTGAGCGAGTCAAAGTGACTTGATTCCCTTTATAGTCTACCAATAGATGATTAACCAATCAGGAGCCGCAGAACACTGGATCCGTCGTGTATAAAGGCGGCCATCTTTGTTTCTCCTACCGGAATGACCAGAGGCAACTTGTCCGGCGAACAGGACAGACGGAAGAACTACGCGCTGCTACCTTGCTGCGATATCCACAGCGAACCTGCACTACGCTTTCCTACTGTCTCTGAAATATTCACTGCCAACCTCTGGATTCTATACTCGAGGACGACCGTCATGAAAATGTCTAACACTTTAAACTCAATACAAATTAAAAATATTTAAAATAATTAATTTTTCCAGTTATTTAAAAATTTTGATTTTTTACTGCTCTTTCCTCATTCGGACACAAATCCTGTGCTAACCACGACCACCATTACAGACCCACAGCATATAGAAATTATGTGACAAGCATTCATTGGTTGATCTCCTCAAAACTAGCTCGGTAATTGGTCAGTTCTGACCAATCAAACCGCCTGCACGCGACAAATCTATTTTCCCGCTCAATATGCTCTGAGCCTACCACGTGATACACAGCCATATATAAACAAAACATGTGTAAGTTCCCTTGTGCTTCTCTTCATTCATCTTTCCCCTTGCTGCCAAAATGTAATCTCCAAGAACTCCCGTCTTAACCTTGCGGTCAGACGTTAAAATCATTACCAACATTTACGCAAGTACGAACTCTAAAATCTCTTCTGAAGTCTTACCAACTTTACCAATCCACAATTCCTAACATGCTAAAGGAACTTTATTCTTCTAAACTACAGTTTAATAATTACTTCTTCTTTATGAGCTCAAGTACAAATATTTCCAAATCTAAGAGACATAACTCTATCACACCTTCAGCTTATATGCTTGTACATCAAATACTTAATAAATTCAATTGTTATGTTTTGAAATTATTACATTGTGTTTTGTATTTTATACTATGTGCTATTTACGTCAAATATAAATTGTATTGCGTCCACGCATTGTCCTTAATCCCGTCTTTCCTAACCAAAGTTAAATGTATGTAGTACACCTCCTTACATAGAATCCCAATACTGGATATTCAAGCACTCGATGAAAGGCAAATATTTAATCCGGGGATTATCCTGATTCCAAAAAGGTATAATATCTTTAGGGCAAGTGTGGTCCTAGTTAGAGGGTGTAAACACACTGACCGGTAGACAGTATTTGTCGTCTATTTATTTAGAAGATTAACAACTATACGTTTTATGATCTACAAATTATATAGCTAAAAAACATACGTTTAAATTAAAAGTATAAAATTAAGAACAAAATATTTAGATTTGGGCATTAGAGAAACCATAGAGGTTAATAACCGCTAAACAAAACCAACAAACCAATCAAATCGTTTCAGGCACGAAAAGAAAGATTGAAACTTTCCTGAACGTAATTTTATCCGTGCCAGCAAGAGAAGTGTCGAAGGATATATACCTATGTTGCATTGCTTTCACAAAGGTATTCTGTAATGTACGACCCGGTGGTCTTGAAATGTGAGCAATATTTGTAGAAATTTTGTATTTGTAGAAAATGACATTCAAATAATATTTATTATATGTTCAGATGAAATATCGTGCTTCCGAATTTTATTTCATAGTGCGTGTTTTTTTAGAACTAAAGCAATCGTGGTTCTCCACAACTTCTTAACTTTCATGGCACTAAGTATTGTTTGTCTATTTACAATACCTCTCAGTCCCTGTTCTGGTATCTATTTACACAGGTTTGTTACTTATGGCTTACCATTGTCCCACTTGTCTTCAATATGGGAAGCAAATTTGGCTGTAAAACTCTTCGTAGCCGAATGGTGAAAGCAGGCTGAATATGACAACTGTTCCTTCTACATAGCGACATATTTTCGTGAGGGTGCAAGCTGCTTGACGAAATAAACATTATTTAAGAAAAAAGAAACGGGTATCCCCTGAAAACAAATACAAATATGTCGGATGAAAAAGTAGAATCATCACACACACACACACACACACACACACACACACACACACACACACACATATATATATATCCATAAAAGGCAGGATGTGTGTGTGTGTGTGTAACGAATGCACGGCCGCAATTTTCGACGGATTTGCACCAAAATTTACATTCACGTTCTCCAAGTTAGCGAAAAGGCCAAGACCGATTTTGCATTTCCCAACACCCATCGACAGTAGAAATAATCGATTTTTTCATGCTTCTACGGCAGTTTTCATGTAGTTTGCAGTCATTTTGTACTGGCCAGAGTCAGAGCCTATAGCTGGCAGCCACGAATAGGCAGGAAGATTCTATTAGTCAGTGTGAGAGCCAACAGCTGACTGACACGAATGTTAACTAGCATGCTACCATGCAAAAAAAAATCGATAGCTGCATTCGTTGTGATAAATATGGCGACAAAGATGAGGACAATAGTCCGAATAATGTAAATACTGTACGTAATAGTCCGAATAATGTAAATAATGTAGGTAATACCTCATCTCAGAAATATAGAGAGACTCTGAGTAAATTACTTTCTCTTTTGATAAGTGTGGAATTTTTTGTGGATCAATATTGTGGTTGAAATTATTTTTGTGTATGCTGAGTGCATTTGATATATTGTTAAGTATAATATCTTTTTTGTGTTCACAGATACGTTTTTTTTTTTAAAGATGTCTGCTTGTTTTCCCAACGTATTGCGAGAAAAAGTTTTGGTGATTTATTACATATGCATGTTTCTAAATTTCTGAAAGGAAATATTGTCATTTTTTACATTATTTACATTGTTCGGACTGCTGTCCCCACCAGGCGTAGCTGACTACATATGGAGGGAAAGAAGAGATTACCACCTTCTGTGGGTTGAGATTGAAGTGATAGATAGAGAACCACTGGAAAATACGAATCAGCACATATGCTAAGCCACAAAAATCTCCTAAGCCGGCCAAGCATAAAAATTAATACAATGTGGGAACTAGTAATACGGAGTTCCCGAAAAAAGAAGTAATAACAATAAAATTGCAATAGGAGCTCTGGTAAAAATGATTACTGATGCATTAAGTTTATGCAAGGACACATGTCCCAGTGGATAGTAGGATGGTGACTTGACCAAAGAGTGGTGTATTCAATACCTGGCTCGAGCAGTGATGAATAAAAAAAATTTGAGCTAAAGGGAGATAACTGAGGTATCATGAAGAGGCATGGCATGTGGAACTAGAATCAATCTGCCGATGACCTGAAGGAGGCCTGTGCGTACAAACGACTGAAACGTCGTGAATATGGCAACAAAGATGAGGACAACAGTCCGAATAGTGTAAATAATTAATTTATATATGTCTGTTTCTGAATTATTATCTTTGTGGAAATAACTGTTTCTGGTCATATCCGTAATGGCTTATGAAATCGTTGTGATAAGTTATTTTAGTTAGTTGTTGTTATGCTAGGGTCATATATCTGTTTTTGACTAGTTTATTATTGTTAGTTTGATATTTATATTGGCTAGTGTATCTTTGTCCCTTATCTTTTGCCAAATGGATGAAGTGATAATGATAACAGAAGTTTTCGAATGTGTATTTCTATTTGTATTTCTTCTTTGGGTAGGTATTGGGGGCTGGTAGGGATATATATATATATATATATATATATATATATATATATATATATATATATATTGTGTATCGGGTAGTAATCTTTCGTTTATACGTATTTCATTGAATGAGATGGACATCAGGAAAAGTTTTTTTTATTTATTTTTTTAATCGTCTTACAGTTTTTTTTTATTATTTTATGAGGACAGAGTGTAGAGACTGTCAGACATGATTATTGATTCGAGCACTTTCGGACAAGTCATTAATCATTTCTACCGAAACACTTTCGTTATTATATTTTTTCTGTATGTGTTTTAATATGGGTTGCTTAGTAGTCGTAGTAATTCTAAGCTATACAGAACGGGAATAGTATTAATTCCATGTTGTGATTTGTCTTTTTTTTACGGCATGTTAACTTTAATGGGTTATTTAATGCCGACAAGGTTTCTCTATTGCTGATAATGTTTTTTTTTCCAAAAATATATTGCTGGCAAGATTTATTTCTTCAAAAAATGTATTGCTAGTAATAATGTGTTGCTTGTGATAATTTTTTAACAAAGAATTTATTGCTGGTATTAAAACCTATTTTTACACTTTCATGTTGATTTGACCCCAGTTTGGGGTTAACTATTTGCCCATAATTGGGACCCTAACAGGTGCTACCACCCTGGGTCAGGATGGACTTCGGAACGACAGCAATTAAGAGGTTGTTCCACGCTCCTCAAAACCTCCTGATCAGAGGCCTTGCTGTTCGCTGTAGTTTATCATCTTAACCAGGACGCGAATGGATTTTATCGTCATACCCAGGACGACCATGTTGTGGTATCAAAAACCACTGGCTTGACTTAAACTATTGTATATAAAGAGTTTCTATTATTTTTTAAGTTCTTTTGAAATTAGATGTTTTAGAATGAGAGGGATACTTGCCTGCATATTATCTATGTGCGCAGGGAGTTGTGTATGAATGTTTTCTTGTCGAACTAAATGATATGACAGTCTCCGTCTGAATGAGGTTTTCATCTGGCCAATGTAAATCGTTGAAATGTTTTTCTTTTTCCTTGTGGTCTCAAGTTTGAATTTCCTAGACGTATTTTTATTGGTAATTATGAGGTTAGGTGTTTACTTCTAAAATGTGTCGAAGGCAAGAACCAGTAACACTTTGTTGTCAGTTTAAACCGACGATTTCTTTCTTTCTATATATTGTAATCAATTTACATAACGTTCGTATATTCTTAAGTTGAATTTGTTTTTACAAAATATTTAAAAAACAGTCACCTCCATAATAAATGTAAAAAAAAGCCAAAAAAACGAAGACGCCATTTTAAATTGACACAAGAATGATATGGGGTAAGCCATCGCCTTCTTTTATTATATATTATGACAATTTCCAATTTTTTCGTTTCACATATATCAGTGAAATTTCCATTTTTCAAAATTATAGTTCATAATAAATGCCGGGTGTCACAGTAAAATTGTCCAATTGTTAGATTAAGAATTTGGACCCTTGTAAGTTAGAAATGATTAAAGATATCTTACTGGAATTCTCCGAGGTTTTTATAACACTATTGGACTCTACTTTGAGCAATAAGAATGTATAATTACTTTTCTAAACATAACAGAACTATCTCGATGAGAATCGATCTTAAACGAAAATGACATGCTCATCATTAATTAATCAGAGCTAAGGATCGGAAGCCCCTGAAGTATTGAAATAAAATTCATATATATATATATATATATATTTCCTCCCGTTTTTGCTCTTCATTGTCGTTAATATTCTTTTCGTTGATCCAACGATTGTCTCCTGATGAGTTGTTGGTTGAAAGGGCCTTAGGGACTTTTAAAATTAAAATCAATACATTCCTTGTTTTTAAAACTATATATATATATATATATATATATATATATATATATATATATATATATATATAATTACATGAATCATACAAAAAAGATTTTTTGTATGAATGATTCATGTAATTATAAGTTGAACAGCATCTATAATCGAAATATATATATATATATATATATATATATATATATATATATATATATATTAAGATGATGCGCTATATTTATGGGATAATGTGCTCAATATCACAGATAGAGCGTGTGTAAATATAAAAGTGAACATAGAAGTCAACACTTAGAGGCGACAGTCTGTTTCATGCTAGATGCAATCGTCAGGCTATATATATATATATATATATATATATATATATAAAAGTGAACGTTGAAGTCAAAACTCAGGGGCGGCAGGCTGTTTTATGCTCAGCTATCGGTTGAAAAGTGGTAGAGAAAATGACTTAATGCTCAGCTACCGGTTGAACGGGGGATAAACACTTGTAACTATTCTTATATCTACCGTGAAGCATTACGTACCAATTATTTGCAAATGTTGACTCAGGAGCTCAGGCAGAAGGGTTAAAATTATTCAGGAAGGCAGGGTTTAAAAGGTTAAACATTTCTCTGTTTCCTTCTTTGTCTCTTTCTTTTTTTTTTTTTTGAACTCAAATATCGGCTTTGATATGTTTTTCCACGAAATCAAAATGAAATTTATGAAGTATTAGGAGGAGACGTTAAATATATCTATCTTCTCTTCTATCAGTTTCACACTCAAATCAAGTAGTATTTTCCCCTCTTACCACACGATTTAAACGGAATAGTCTATTACATATAAGTTATTGGCAAGCCGCAAAGGCCGTGCGAACTAACGACGGGAGGGAGATGCAGAATCATAACATAATTTTATGTCAGGTCAGCCTTTCCCAAATTGAACTTCACTGTAAAATATCTTAAGGTATGAAATATTTTCCTGACAGTTTTTTTTTTTAACAGAAGTAGAAATTAATGAGTTTCTTATAACGGGAGTGAGGCAGATTCATTAATTTTCTTTTTATTTGCTTCTTTGATGTTAGAAAAGTTAAAACTTTCAACTTTAATTAAATTTAACTTGAATCTTGTACTTGAAATTCAAAGTCATCTAGGTTAATGTTAAATTCCTCAGATTAAAAAAAACGGGTTTAAAATTCTTTGGTTTAATGGACATCGGCTCGGAATCAGAACTCAGAGGGCCGAGTTCGAATCTCAGTTGCGTTCGTTATAGTCACTTACGCACAAATAACCTTTGGAAAGGTATGAATCCATCTCTGTATACATCTCTCGGTATGGGTCGAATATCTTTGGTTGGCAGCCAGTTTACCGTAGAAAGAAATGCCAACCTACTGCGGGAAAATTCTGCCTCGTCAGTCATGTATCGAAAGATACATGATAACCCAATATGACACTTAACTGACTGAATAGCCACTTTGCGTAGAAGAACATCTAGATCCTTGTTTAGAAATAGTGCTGCGATAAACGAACCCAGCAGACTGTGATGTGAACAGGTTAATAGGAGTAGACAGATTCGCCTATCGCTGGGTCCGTTTATTGAACAGGTTGATCCATTGTTTGCTGTATGGGACGTGGTTAACTGTCTGAACATTTTGGTGATCTTATTCATCAATGTCTGAAACTTTTCATTTTGAGAAAATCAGATCGGCAATTTTCTAGTTGGTTAAATCCGACTTGTAACGAGGAGCCCGAATGTATTGGTAAAGCTGTGAGAAGTTATTCTGGTCAACAGTCACATGATATCGGGGTCATTGCAGTATCATATCACGCAGGGATAGTTTTTTTTTTATATGTGCTGCGTTAATAGATAAACAACAATAAATGATATCGAAGAGATTGAGTAAAGAAATATCCGCAATTTTACCCTAATATATATTTAGACAAGGGTACTGATAATTTCTTTAATACATATATATATATATATATATATATATATATATATATATGTGTGTGTGTGTGTGTGTGTGTGTTGTGTGAAGAAATATAGTTTTAAGGTGTGCTATATTTATGGGATGAAGTGCTCAAAATCAGAGATAGAGCGTATGTATATATAAATATAAAATTGAACATTGAAGTCAAGTCTCAGAGGCGACAGGCTGTTTCATTCTAGACGCAATCGTCAGGCGTCCTCTGTGGCCTCTGAGTGTTGACTTCAATGTTCATTTATATATATATATATATATATATATATATATATATCAATGTTCACTTATATATATATATATATATATATATATATATATATATATATATATATAATATTAACAATTTCTGACTGGTAGGGATAATTCCAAGGAGTATATTAATCTGTTTGTCTGATGATCACAAAATGTGAAACCCATGGTTTACATACTAATATCCATGCAACTATATATATATATATATATATATATATATATATATATATATATATATATATATATATATATATATATATAAATACTTAATCGAATATTTGAATGGAACTACTGTTAATTGTCGCGTTTCTTTTCTAGAAAAAAATCATTAGATTAACGATATAGCAAGTGTTCCAGAAAGAAGTTAAGAAAAGTGAAAAAAAAAACAAAACAAAAAAAAACTGCTTAGAAACTTTCAAAGAAAATGGTTTTATAGAAGTCTGTTATCAAGCCACGTTATACTGGCATCAAATTCTAACCATTACTATCCGATGGCAAATGATCTATGATCTACCAAAAGCTTTCCAAAAACGCTGGCTTCTTCAGCACATTAATTCCGGTAAGGTTAATTTTGGAAGCGCTCCCAGCAGACATTTTAGTAGATTTTGCACATCTGACGCGCTGTATAACTGGAGGACAAGCATAGCACAGCATGAAATTCCAGATTTTGCACCATCTTACGCTGAGGGCAATTCACACGTCCATGCGCAGATGATTCCGTTTGCATCCGTTGTCTTCTTAGCGTCTTTAGAGATTTTCCTACATTCAGTTTCGAAACTATTTCGATCACATTGCTTAAAGAATACGATTCTTGTTATTCTTATATCTATCTATCTATCTATCTATCTATCTATCTATTTATCTATATATATATATATATATATATATATATATATATATATATATATGTGTGTGTGTGTGTGTGTGTGTGTGTGTGTGTGTGTGTGTGTGTGTGTGTGTGTGTAAAAAATATAGAAAATAGAAAAGAACTCGTTAGGTAAATAATCCAAAGTTCTTTAGTATTTTTGTTATTATTTTTAAAAAACAGTGCTCGATACAAAAGTAGAGCCTAAATATAATTATTTAAAAATATGATTCCAACGCTACATAAGAGTTCTCATGTTTCAAAACAAGAGCTGAAAACTTCAATATAATTATTTGAATTATACTGAATTAAATACCAAGCTCTGTTCCATCTTCAAGCTAAATTTTTTTTTTTGAATAACTAATTCCTGAAATTTACGCGTTTTATTAGCATATTCATTATTGAAATTAAAATTACTATGGTAACGGCTAGAGCAATTATTTAAAAAAAGGATGGGCGTAAGGGTTAATAATTTGTATCAATATCACGGTTACATTCAAAGAAGTCAAGTCAGGGTAAGGTTGGGGTGTCTAAATTTAACCAGACTAGACGATGTCATCTTCCGCTTTAAATTTATAATAATGTTTATAATAAAAAAAGTATTAACAACATTTACCGGCCTGAATATCCGAGAAATTTCATAAATAAAAAAAAAATATGTATCCTTCGACAAGAATCGAACCTATATCCTACACGGAACAATCATATAGTATGACGTGCTGTACCATTTACCCACAAAAGAAATACTTGGTTTGCTAGGTCATATTACAGTTTTTATAGTTCAAATTTCCCATGATTTCTCTGGAACGCTCATATCCGCTTGAAGCAGATCTTAATGTAAATAAATGACATCATATATTATTAAATGAACTAAGTCCGACTATTAATTTAATGTATTTTCTGTCTATACGTTATTTTTATAGATACAAATATTTAAGTATTTGTTTATAATAATATACTAAAATAATTGTCGGGCTGAGGTAATTTCATAATATGTGATGTCATATTATTTTTGAGTTCGTTATATTATATACATACAAATGCCCCGTGCATGAGACACTCTTCTCCCTACAACTATTGGTTAAATAGTAGGACTTGCAATATTCACTCGAGTCAAAAAGAAATTATCTTAAAATTAAAAATGATATATTTTGGTTTTAAATAGCAAACAATTGGCGTTGGTAGGCCGTAAAAACAATTTAATCAATCCATTCTTGAGTCTGGTAAGAGTATGGAGCCTATTTAGATGACTAGATAGTCCCTGCTGCAGACATCAGGTACATCTGTGTTTTTTAACGCCCACAGATCTAACCATTTTTTATACTGTCTCATTGCTATGATTCATCTATTCAATTTCACACAGAGGTCTTGGATTATAAGATTATCCTTGAAGATTAGCAATCAATAAAATTCTTTTTCTTTTCTCTTTCTTTCTTATTTTTTTATTTTTTTTTTTATTGATTTTTTATCTTTTTTCCGTTTTCTTCATTTAAATCCTTTTTGCCTTTTATGGAAAATTTTCAAAAAACGGAAAGTGAAGTAATGTTTTGTTAATTGCAATTTTGAATAAAATCGTTTAGTACCCTCATTGTTAGCGACTTGAAGAAACGGAACTCTTAGGAAGTCGTAGTTTTTGTGCTAGCACGAAGTCACAAGTCATCGTGACTGAGGGTTTCAGCGTTCTGGCCTTGTTCAGATGGTTTCTCAAGTTAAATAACGCTCTGTCTCCCAGAAACCGATAACTAAACATAGTTGCATTATAAACCACAGGTGAGCTTCGTGGGTGTTGAACAAACAACGCTGTGCCTGAGTAGCCGCCCCAGTAGAGGGGACATCATCGGATACGTGTGGCTAGCCACTAATGTATTGTTGGTAATTTCAATACAATTATGTATTCTTCATAATCTTTTTTATAATGCTGGTAGTTTTACTATAAAATGTATTTTTATACTTCCATAGTTTTAGGGTTCAGTATTTTCCCATATCTGGGACCCTAACAGTTTGTACAACCCTGAGTAAGGGATAACGTGGCAACAGCGGTAGTTAAGAGGTGCTCCCACGCTCCTCAAAACCTGTAATCTCTTGATCAGAGACCTTGCTGCCGGATATCTTTAACCGTCATATCCAGGCCTCCATAGGATATACTGAAAATAGAAATAGGGATGAACCGTGAGTAACCTAGTGATTGAGTGAATAGATGCAAGAACGGATACAGATGGTAAAAAATCAAATTTTCTTAGCAGAATAATCACAGGAAGTAGCGGAGAGTCATAATTCTGAAAGTAGTACAGCAAATACGAGAAAAAAAGATCTGGTTCTTATTAAGTTGATTCGCTTTGATTCCAGTATTTGGTTATTGTCGTTTACGAAATTAAATTCAGTCCGTGTCAATCGGTTAGAAAATGGTGTTTACAGAAATTCACTATTTTTTTTAATGTTTTGATACGACCAGAGATTCTTACTTTTAAGTTTTCTTCTATGTTCAGACGATTTATAAATAAATATAATTTTTCTTTCTTTTCATCTGTGAATATGTCAATATTGAAAGAAACTTAAAATATCCTTTGCTTTTAAGAATATTAAACTTGCTCAACAAAGCTAAATATGAAAAAAGAATGCGTAAAAACAGTAACACAAATTTAACGTCTGTTGTTTTGATAAATAAAATAAGCCACCCGAGTTCTGAATATTTTTATACTAAGTGCAAAGTATGGTGCTATGTCATAAAATTTGCTTAATGATTTTTTTAGCACAAGGCCGCAGAAGTTGGTTGTCGTGAATTTCAACTCAGCACCAAACAAGACTACAGAACCTTGCTCTCCGTCTATATTTTTACGTGCCGTGTTCAATCAGGACGTGAGCGATTATGGCTCGCCACAATTTTCTCTTTCTCTTGTTCTAAGAAGATTCGAATCTTTAACGTTTCGCTTTTTTTATGTGCCATCTCTATTCCTGACGATGGCGATTGTGGCTCTCCATAACTTCCTGTCTCTTGTTGCTCTAACGACGTTTGACTATCGTACGTCTTTTTCTAACAACCGTATACATCGTATCTTCCTTTATGTTCTTTCAGGGCGTGGGTGATCACAGTCTGCCACAACGTCCTCGTTTTTGTTGCTCTAATAACTGATCAGCGTTACAATATGGCTCTCTCTGAAGCTAATGAGTTCTCTTATGCCACCGTCACGACGTGAGCGATCATGGCTCCCCACAACATCTTTTGTTGCTCTGATAATCTTTGACCCCTGACCATCTCGATTTCACCAGATTCAGCGATCTCTATGATGTTTCTTTTTTTCCTTCAGGGTGCGGGGGAATACAACTCTCCACATTTTGTTGCTTTAGGTAGGTTTTGACACTTTACGATCCTTCATTGCTTTAGTTCCGTCATCGATATGCTGGAGATTATCTTTTTACATGTCTTGTCCCTTCAGGGTGCGAGCAATTAAGAGTCTTCACGTCTTTCGATCATTTGTCGCTCTAAAATCTAATGTGCAGGAAGACCTAGATCTCCCTCAAACATATGTCATCTTTTATGACGGGTCCATTCAGGACGTGGACGATCATGACTCTCCACAACTAAGCCATCAATTTACAAAAGCTAGTTTGCTAGGTTACTTAATGTTTTAATCTGTTCGTTTTGTTTTCAGTACGACTTCCGACGATTACAGTCACCTAACACCCCTTTTTATTATATTTTTCAGTCAGTTCAACTAAACCACATGAAATAAATTTGGGTGACCTTGCTTTTCTTTTTTTTAAAATCTTAAAATGAGATATATTGTTTTTTCTATAGTAAAAGCAAATATTTCAGTAACTACAGCCTATTTACTTTTATTTTGACAAAAAATAAACACTTATCATACAACATCTTTTTTTGCTTGCGTTAATAAAACCACCAACTGCCTTTACAAAAAATATATCATACAACAGCATCATATTTTGTTTTCCTCAATAAAACCACCACCTGTCGTAATTACTGCTTTTAAAAAATATATCATACAACAGCATCATATTTTGTTTTTGTTATTAAAATCATCACCTGCCTTAATTACTGCTTTGCAAAAGATATATCATACAAAAGTACCATACTTTGTTTCCCTCAATAAAACCATCACTTGCCTTAATTAATGCTTTACAAAAAATATATCATACAACAGCATCATATTTTGTTTACTTCAATAAAACAACCATCTGCTTTAATAAATGCTTTACAAATTCTTGGCTTTTTTCTTCTTTTTTTTTATTTTAAAGTAGATGGCAGGCCATCCCCAGCATTCTTCAAGCACTGAAAAAGCTCACTCTCACTCTTTGGGTAATCTCTTCGAAATCCCCTAACCAATTCATCCCGTACTAATTTAATGGGAGAGAGGTCAGGAGATTGAGGTGATCGAGTCATAATTTCCAAAATTTTGTTCCATTTTGGAACGGAGATAATTTTGACATAATTTAGAACATGGATTTAAAACGTTGTCTTGTTGAAACGGGATTTTTTTTTCAGTTATACGTAAACTAGATAACATAGCATGTCTTTGCAACATAGAATGATATTGTATTTTTTATGATTCTCTTAACCTGGGTCAAATCTCCAGACTTCAAAAAGTCTTCTTTGTTGAAAACAAAATATATTTTTCATACGAATTATTCATAATTGAGTGAAAAGCATTGTGGCAAGACTAATTCAGTTTTGAACTTTTTAATAGTGACAGGAGCCTTGTGAAAGTCTGACAAATAAAAGTAAATACACAGCAAGGTTTCTAGGAACATTCGCTGTAAACATTTTTGCCATAAGAAAACTCGCATTAGAAATTTTCACCGTAGAAAACCTTGTCGTATAGTATTTGTGACGCATTTTAATATTCGCAGTGCCTTTTTATCAATTATATCTGTCTCACACAATTGTTACTTCGAATTAAACTTGTTAATAAGCGAAGTTATAGGATCAAAATCCTACATCATTCATCCTCGTCAGTGAGGAGCGAAAAAATTTCAACTTGAGGCCAGAACTTACATCAGGCAATTTCTTATTTCACACTTAACGTTAAACTTTCTGTTAACATAATATCAGTCTGCCAGTAATTCTCACTCAAGCAATATATATATATATATATATTATAAATTAATTGATTTAAAATATGTTTTTTTCGCTACACAGTTCTAACCATGTTTCTTACTGTTATTTCTCTTCATTTATATATACATACATATATATATATATATATATATATATATATATATATATACATGAATTATTCACACAAAAACTAATGCAAAGGTTAATGATTTAAATGGCGAGACATCCATCATCGCAAACAATTCAAATAATATACAAAAACCTCCGTATCCGTTATGAATGAAATGATCCTTGTTTATATAAATTTCTGCCGTATTAGTTCTTATTTTTACTACAAGCTTTCGTCGGTTCCTACAGACATCTTCAGGTATAGAATAGATGTTCTTGTTTTTTCTCTTAGTAATAAGAGGACAACGAAAATATATGTATTGTTGTATCCGAAAATGCAATTGAAAATGAGTTACTGTTTTTGGAGCGCGCTAAAGCAACGCTGAGTTTGATTTTAAAATTTTTAAAGGTTGTGCGTTCATATAAATATGGTGATGAACGAATTTTTTACTGGTAAATTTTTCTGTCAAAGTGGCATGAACTATATTGTTCAATAATTACAGTAATGTCGCACTTATTATCCAAAAGTCGCACTTGGATCAGTTATTTAAATTACGATAAACGTGCAATCAATTTACAAATACATGAATTATTCACACAAAAACTAATGCAAAGGATCATTTCATTCATAACGGATACGGAGGTTTTTGTATATTATTTGAATTGTTTGCGATGATGGATGTCTCGCCATTTAAATCATTAACCTTTGCATTAGTTTTTGTGTGAATAATTCATGTATTTGTAAATTGATTGCACGTTTATCGTAATATATATATATATATATATATATATATATATATATATATATATATATTTCACTCAAAGTTACAACTGGAATACGCGACCAACGTTTTTTTAAATAAATGTCTACTTTTTAATTTTCTTTTCTGATGTTTGATCCTGTAAAAAAGACATCCATATATATTTGATAACAAGGTAGTTCACGTATTAAATTGTATATATGTATATGTATGTGCTACCAATCTAAGCTAAAATCTATTCCAAAACAGATTCGGCATTAAATGACACACTGAGGTTGATATGCCGTAAAACAAAATAACCAACCAACCAATCAACTTATTAAATTGAACATGACTCTAAAAGTTACGGTCAAGACAAGTGTATCGAAAAAAAAAATACGGCAAAATTGTCATATGGCAAAAATCCTATGAACGAAGTTTCCTACAGTGAAAAATCCTGATGAGAGTTTTCTTACGGGGAAAAGCAAATAAACTGCAAGTCCTCTAGGATCATTCGCCGTAAACATTTGTTTCGCATACGCACTGCCAGTACTGAAACATTAACTTTTACTTTAAAGTAATACAAACTGAAATGCAAGGTGACCCCAGTTGTTTTGCCTGTAGTGTATATCCTCATGATTATAAGTAAACGTAACCATATTTTTCCTTTTCATTATATCTTCGTAATTATTCACATTTTCCATCTATGGTATTTTGTGTAGATTTCTGTAAATCTACAACTCATCAAGTGACGAAATTGTCCAGTATACACTGCCATATAAACTTTATAATTATTTACACTATTAACATTGTTCGGACAGTTGTCCTCATCTTTGCTGCCATATTAACGACGTTTCGGCCTTTGTACGCTCCGGCCTTTCTCAGGTGATTGGAATTTCGAACTGAACCCTTTGTTTCATCCACCGAGGTAGATTGTTCTAGTTCCACGTGGCATGCCTCTTCTGGGTGTGCCTCTTCTGTTATCTTTCTTTAACCCAACTTTTCAAAAGATTGAGACGGACATCTAAGTAAGCCTTGTTCAGAATATAGACAGGATAATACACACACAAACACACACACACATTTACAAGGTGTATCAAAAGTATTTTTACAACCTTTGCGGGGGAGGGTTCCTGACACCGAAACAAGGTAAAATATTCATATAAAAATGTCCAAAAAGATTCTGAGAATCAGCTGTTAACCATGTTCGCCATAGTCTATAAATATAGGATACAGCGCAGTACGCAATCTGTTCAATGAAACAACGTTAAAGATTAACACTCACGCGTCAGACACTCTGCTGAATCTGACTCTATCGCCAATACCACAAGCAACTGTTCCGTAATTCTACAGTCTTCGATATCAAAGGCTGGCAGTGAATATTCGGGGAAAAAACATGGCCGCCTTTATACACGTCGCATAGAATATTTTGAGCCTTCTGATTGGATAACTCTTCTATTGGTGAACTGTAAAATGAGTCAGCTCATTTTGGCTGGCTCTCTAGTACACCAGGGTACCCCAAAATTCCAACAGCAGCAACTCATAGCAAATGTTTAAAATGCCCCCCACTTGCTACTACGCAGACATGCGACCGTTAGATAATTGACTGGCGGACCCTTTCAAATACTCCCACAAAATTTCGAGCGGTTTCGCAGGCCCCCCATTAATGAATCGTCCTTGCAGTATTAATGTATGCTGCATAAGCCAATTGTTTTAGTTGGTCCCACAAAATCAAAAGTATTGAGGTCGGAGGGGACTTGCAGGCCATAGATCCGGTCTTCCCCTATCTATTCATCTTTCATGGTAGATATCAACCAGTGCATCGTGCTTAAAACATGGCAGTTCAGAGATATGAAAAAAAAAGGAAGCAGTGAAGTATCGTGATCTTCTACGCCCGAAGGTAACACGCCGTTTAAAAAAACATTATAATTTCCCTTTCAAATATATTGCTATACAAGAATCGAAAAATAATTAAGGATGGACTGTATGAGTAAAATTTTGACCCACCACAACCCGTATTCTTGTAGTCGCTCTAATTACCAACGAAGCCTATTATTTCCTATCCTCGACGATTTCCCGCTGCCGTAGATTGATGGCCCGAATGAATTTTTTTTTAATCGATTTCTTTAAAAGCAGGGCAATAAAGCTACTACGACACAAGGGACATTAGATGTGGAAGAATTAGAAATGAGACATTTTTCTAAGGACAAAGAACCAAAGGAGAGTAATCGGAAAGACAGAATATAATGATTGACATTACATTTAAATTTTTGAAAATTAAAGTTGGCTGGAAAGCATGGAGCCGGAAGGGATTTCCACAATCGAGATGTCTTGCGCGTCTCTTATTTTGGAAAACTGTTAGCATAGAATTTACGGGTACATCTAGCCAGCTCAACCATAAACTGATAAGACATCATCCCCTGTCTAGTACTACGCTTAAATCGATAAAGTCTAGGTACCCTGGCGAAGAGCGATATTTATTTCCGCTTATTTACATAAAATGTGGCACAAGGCCAAAAATGGTGAATAGGGAAAAAGATGGTCTTGTTCGGTATTAAATTTAAACATAGATAGCCACAAACTCTGACCCAAACATACAAACAATAGTCCTAACACCAAAACAATGCATTTTTACTTAACTTTCTTACTACAATCACCATAATACCTCATTGTCTCTATGAAAAAGCTAACTAGTCCACATATGTACAAATCATTGTCTGTGGGGTGAGGAGAATAAAATATTTTAAAAACTAGCTCCAATGATTATTTACAATATGAAACAAAATTATTTACAAGAATCTAAACAAAATAATGTTAATAATAAAACTCAACACCATCTTTAAATGTGGCAGAAACATCAGTTAACTGGATGAAATCAATTCGAGGCTATAATAATATAAAACATTCATTTATCCTAAGCACTCACACAGACACACACTCAAATACAAATACAAAAAAAAAACAAAAAACAAAAAAGCACCCGAAACGAGAGGCGCCCAGCCTCCACCAGAAAACAGATATCACTGACCCCCTAGCGAGGGAGGGGTTAGGGAATTAAACCAATATAAAAAAATGGGGGCATAAATGAAGGGGGCCAATGAGCTTACATCCCCTAGCTAAGTTAACTGGAATGAAGAAACTAAAGAAGCAAAAACAAGACTAAACTAGTCTAATTTTGGGCGGGGTTGCCTATGTTCAACCCAGGAAGAACAATATCCTGATGCCTAACCGGCATCAAAATGCCACTGCAAGTCAGCCACTTTCACTCGACACAAACGCGCAAGATTCACCCACCTTTGGCCAAATTCTGGTGAAGTGAGCTGCCCCTTTTCCGTCCTAATCTTGACTTTAAGCTGATGCTTAAAGCCCAGCATCAGGTGGGAAGAAAGTGAACTTCTCGCTTCCATAGAATCCCTTTTGACGTGTCGTCCAAATCACGATTCTCATGAGCAAAATGACACATAGACGCCTTTGTCAACGGCGGTACCACATTGCTACAAATAGAACATGCCTCAAGGACAAAGAACTTTCCCTGCAGCATGCAAACCATTAAACTTGCAGTGAAAGAAGGCTTGACCTAGGCTCTCGCCCTCCTTATAGCGTCGGCAGTTTGGAGATTTCTCCAAGCCCGTTGAACAGTCTTTTTCGACCCAAAGCTCCCCACGAATCACCAGCTAGGTGAGTGATGCCTCCTCGTTATTGAGGCATTCCAACCCGGGCGCCCAAAGCCATATTGAGCGAGCCTCCTGCTTTGTACCCTGGCGAAGAGCTCATCGAAACAGTTACCATGATGGAAGTTTTTATAGAAAAGTCACAAAGAGTAAACTTTAATGCGGTGGGAAAGTGAGTGAAACCGAAATGTCGGCCCGATAATATTACTGGTTCGCAAGAAAAAATAAGTAATATTTAAGATAAAGTAGAAATAATTATAAAATTATTCTTAATTAAAATAAGATTAATAATTTTTTAAACAAGAAATATTAATAAAATTATTCTTAATTAAAATAAGATTAATAATTTTTTAAACAAAAATCTATATTTTGAAATATTTTAAGAACGTGTTGAACTTCGAACGCCGACTGAAAATAATGGATTTTATTCGATGTAGTCAGTGTATACATTTTATATAATTGTGCAATTTACGTAATGTATTTTCCGCCCTGAGTTAGTCAATAAAATTGGACGCTCAAAATTCTTCCATTGATTATCTTTGATTATTTCCAGGAACTCAAATGAATATATATGTGGAATATCAAGCGTAAGATATTGATTCGAAAATATCAAGCTAAAGATGAAATGGTGAAACTACCGAACTAGGCCAAAAGTTCAGGAGAATGCAATTCACTTGTTGAACCGTCTTTTAGCGAAGCTTCGAATATGGCCTGATTCCATATTGGTTCTCTTCAGAAGACACGTTTGCAACGAACCATGATAAGTAGCGTTTTTGTTTATAAAGAAAATGAGAACGCTGACAAAGGAGAAATACAGCCGGAACATTG
Organism: Acanthosepion pharaonis; assembly: GCA_903632075.3. NCBI lineage: Eukaryota > Metazoa > Mollusca > Cephalopoda > Sepiida > Sepiidae > Acanthosepion > Acanthosepion pharaonis. The sequence continues at coordinate 583,621 of CAHIKZ030000818.1, forward strand.
TCCGAGAATTGTTTGCTATCCAGAAAGGAACATTCTTCGACAGTTTTCATTTTGTCTATATCTCTGAGATGAGGTATTAAGATTGTTTACATTATTTACTTTATTCGGATTGTTTTAGTCACCTTCGTTGCCATATTCACAACGTTTTAGACGTTTAATGCTCTGGCCTTCTTCAGGTCATCGGAATGTCTAGCCGAACTCTTTATGGCCCAGGGGCTAAAGACGCTGGTTAGATCCAGTGACTAGACCCAAAGAGTTGGGAGTTCAATACCAGGCAACAGCAGTGGTGAACCAACACTTGGAGAGTTGAGTTAAAGGGAAATAACTGAGACACCCCGAAGAGTCATGGCACGTGGAACTAGAAAAATCTACCCTGGTGAATGAAATAAAGGGTTCGTTTCAAATTTCCAATCACCTAAAGCGGGCGTAGCGTACAACGAAACGTTCTGAATATGGTAATATAGATGAGGATAACAGCCCGAATAATGTAAATAATGTAAATAGTTTATTATTTACATTATTCGGACTATTGTCCTCATCTTTGTCGCCATATTTATTACAACGTTTCGGCCGTTGTACGCCCCAGCCTTCTTCAGGTAGTTGGAATGTCGAACTGAACACTTTATCTCGCTCGCTGGGGTAAACTGTTCTAGTTCCACGTGCCATGTTTAATGGATGTCAGTTATCAATTATCTCCTGTTAATTCCCCTCTCCAAGTTCTCCACTGCCTTAACTGGGTATTGAAATCACACTCTTTGGGTCCTGTCACTGAATCTAACTAAAGCCTTTATCCATTGTGCCATAGGTCTTTGAGGACATTCCAACCATCTGACGAAGTCCGGAGTTTACAACGGGTGAAACGTTATAATAAATATGCCGACAAAATGAAGACAATAGTCCGAATAAGGTAAATAGTGTACGTAATACTTCATCTCAGAAATATAGATAGATGTAAATTGTTTTTATTTTATATTTGACGTTCACTCAGTGCAAAGCCTTGGAGGCGCTCGAGGTAGAGGGTTACTGTTTATACGGATAGGTTGGGGGTGGGGGGTAACGGTTAACCGTGGTCTTGAACCGGTTAAGATTGATAGTGGAAACATTCTCTTTGGAGTCGGTTCCACAGAGCAGTCGTTCTCAGGAAGAGGATACTAAACTGGAACTTATTTTTCGCCAACAGAATACGAAAGGAATGAGGAAGGTTTGCAACAAGGAATGGTATGGCGGGTTCAAACACTGAAGATTAGAAATGGCGTCATGTAGTTCTTGGGAGCACTTTGTATGAAGGTAGCGATAGAGGAGTGAGTGGCTTGAAACATCCCGTCTGTAAGTTCGGGTTTTCAGGGTGGAAAATAGTTTGTCACCCACAAGGACGCGGACACGATTTTGGTCTGTATCAAGACTGGGAAGAAAGGACCGGGCAGCTCATGCCCAAATATGTCAGCAGTCCTACTTGGAACCTACCATCTATTTCCCTGCATCTTTAGTGATGACTCGTATCTACGAGTTCTTCTTGAGGTCTGTGGCCCAATAGTCGCTCAGGGTATGGACCCCTCCCCGATTTCTTAAAACTGACATGAAAAAAAAAACAAATGAAAGAAGCAGAAGTGTGAGAAAGATACAAAAGAGAGAGATTGGTTTTCAACTCAGAAGATGAGAGAAAGACAACAACATCCGCGTCCTAGGTAAAACGATAAACTACGTCCAACAGCAAGGCCTCTGATCAGGAGGTTTTGTAGAGAGTGGAACCACCTCTTAATTGCTAGTGTTCCCAGGTCCACCCTAACCCGGGGTGGTAGCAACTGTTAGGGTCCCAGCTATGAGCAAATAGTTAACCCCAAAACTGGGGTCAAAACACTATGAATATGTAAAAATACTTCTTACTACCAGAAAATTATTACCAGCAGCACATATTCGAAAAAAAATATTACCAGCAATATATTTTTGATCGAAAATATTACCAGCTATACATTTTTTGAAAAATATTACCAGCGATGCATATTTGAAGGAAAAATAATACCAAAATTATAATTATTTTTGAAAAAATATTACCAACAATAAAAATGTTGTCGGCATTAAATAACCCATTGAGGTTGATATGCCGTAAAACAAAACAAACCAACCTTACTAAACAACTAGAAACAAGGAGAACGGCCAGAAATTTGTTTTCTACAGAAATAGAAGACAAAGAGGGAGGAGTTTTGTTAGACTTCGTTTTCTCGTTATACACTTACCCCCGACTACCCCTGGGAAAAGAATAAATCCAAAGTTACGCCCACTCCAGCTATGTGTCACCTGTTAGGAATTACATCAGTAAATGTTTATGATCTCTCCCAAAATTTTTGCAATCTAAAAATATTTTCTGGCTTTAAATAACCTTCAAAAGGTTGATAAGCCGTAAATGCCAAATCAGTCAATGAATCAACCAACCAAGAGACGCTTTCTGATCAGTTTCTTAATGTTTTTATTTATCTTAATATCTTTATTTATGGGGTGGGGAAACAAATATTCGTACACAGGCAAATTTTTAATTTATTGTATTTCCAACTAATGAATAAACATACTTTTCATATAATTAACTGTATACAGATGCATAATAACTAAATATGCATAGAAAACAGAAAAAAATTGATTTAATAGAAGTCAATCTAGATTATCTATTTTAATTGCTGATAAAGTTTTCGTGCAATTCTAAAAAGAATATATAATCTTCATTTAATAGTTTGTAGAATAGCCATTATTCACTTCTACAGCAACCAAGCTCTTCTTGTAGTTTTCAATTAATGATTTGCAAATTTTATTTAGTGTTTTGTTCCATTTTTCTTCGCATATGGTCTTCAGACCTTAGATGTTTGTAGGAGTTCTCGATTGGATTTGAATTTTCAAATAACGCCACAGATTCTCGATTTGGTTTAAAACTGGTGACTGACTTGGCCATTTCAGGAAATTTACATAACATAGATAAATGGAATATATTTCTATTTAAATCAAAGCTCCCCCGTTATCTATGCATATTTAGTACTTATGTATCTGTGTACATTTAATTACATGAAATGTATGTTTATTCATTAGTTGAAAATACAATTAATCAAAAATTTGTATGCGTACGAATACTTGTTTCCCCTACTCTATATCATATTAGCGGTGCCATAAATTAGTATAAAGAATCCGATGGAAGAAAATACCTATAAGAAAGTAAAAAATATCATTGACAATATGAGTCACTTCTTGTTTTTTATCCTCTTTACTTTACTTGGTTTTATTGAAGGTTCTTATTAATAATTTATTATTTACTTTTAATTAAAAAGCTTATTTCTTAAGTTATCAAAAGGTTTCCGCTTCCAAACAAACACGGTAAGAAAACAGACATCATATTGTTTGAAATCAAAAGAATTTATGCAAGACCGTGTACAAACAACTCTTTGTTTGGTCGTTGCTTGAATATTCAATAAAAATGAAATGATAGACTGCTACTAATATCTATCTATCTAAGTCTATTTTTATTTATCCCAGTCTATTCTTATCTATCTATCTATCTATCTATCTATCTATCTATCTATCTATCTATCTATCTATCTATCTATCCCAGTCTATTCTTATGTATGTATGTATGTATGTATGTATGTATGTATGCATCCATCTATCTATCTATCTATCTATCTATCTATCTATCTATGTTCATTTTCATTTATCCTAGTCTATTCGTATGTATGTATGTATACATGCATGCATATATCTAAGTATGTATGTATGTATGTGTGCATCTATCTATCTATCTATCTATCTATCTATCTATCTATTTTCATCCATCTCAGTCTATTCTTATGTATGTATGTATCTATCTATATATCTAACTATCTATCTATCTCAGTCTATTTTTACTTATCCCAGTCTATTCTTATCTATCTATCTATCTATCTATCTATCTATCTATCTATCTATCTATCTATCTAGGTTAAGTTTCATTTATCCTAGTATTTTCGTATGTATGTATGTATGTATGCATCTATCTATCTATCTATCTATCTATCTATCTATCTATCTATCTATCTCAGTCTATTTTCATCTATCTCAGTCTATTCTTATCTATCTATTTATCTATCTGTTATGGTCCGGTTCCTTGTACCACGGTGATAGTCCAAGGTAGAACCAATAAAGAAGAACTCGAACACAGGTATGGAATAACACAGATATATTACAAACAGGAATATATACAGAGAAGTAGAAATGTTAGTATGAACAATCAGGTTTAGTAGAGAGAACAATGTAGTCTCGACCAGTATCACTATTCCAATGTCTTGCAGTAATTGTCTGAACGCGACTCTGTTTCAGACTGCCTCTGACTCGTCTCTTGACTCGACTTTAACTACTGACTCACTTGAACTACTGACTCGACTTGAACTACTGACGATATTCAATCACCCCACCCACGAGGGCGACATGTGGCACAAGGCCGGTTTAACGTGGGATTATGAGTCCGTGGGCTCGGCCAAAACTATGCCCATTGAACCCGTATAAACGGGTTCAGGTTCGGTTTACCTCCCCGGAAGAGAATCCGCCCTTCGGCGTAGCCTCTTTCGGGTTCCTCCCCGCCCGAAGGCCGAGAGTTCAACCGAACAGGCGGTCAAGACATGAACGACTGATGATATTCCCCCCACCACTGGGGCATCATGTGACACAGGGTCAGTTATTTATTGTGGGTTCTCCGAGCCCATAGGCTCGGCCCAAATATATGCCCATTGAACCCGTATAAACGGGCTCAGGGCCGGTTTACCTCTCCGAAAGAGACTCCGCCCCTCGGCGTAGCTTCGTTCGGGTTCCTCCCCGCCCGAATGCAGAGAGTTCAACTGAACAGTCGGTTCAGATGTGAACGACTGACGATATTCAGTCACCCACCCCACGAGGGCGTCATGTGGCACAAGGCCTTTTTAACGTGGGATCTCCGAGCCCGTTGGCTTAGCCAAAAATATGCCCATTGAACCCGTATAAGCGGGCTCAGGGCCGGTTAACCTCCCCGAACGAGACTCTGCCATTCGGCGTAGCCTCGTTCGGGTTCCTCCACGCCCGAAGGAAGAGAGTTCAACCGAACAGTCGGTTCAGAAGTGAATGACTGACTCCTTGCCTACCCCTGAGACGCAGTATTTATTAAGTATGGAATAGTCCATTATTATTATGGGTAAGATCCCAAAACACCCCCCCCTTCCGAATTTTTGCGTAGCAGGTTTTTTTTTAATATCATTTTTCTTTGGATCTATTTCCAAAGGTTCAGTGAATTTTCTTTTTCTTGGCGATTTTCTTGGTTCTGGCATTGTTTGCGGTCTTTTTATATGAAATGTGTCAAAAATCGTGTCCAATACCTCTTCTTGAGGTGGACCGTTAGCATCCTGTAACGGTCTCTTCCTTATTTGGTTTACGTGTCTTCAGTCTGAGAATTTTTTTCCTTGTACTATGTACATCATATTACCAATTTTTTTTCTCAATTATACTGGGAGCAAGGCATAATTGAGAAAAAATTCTTATATGCCTTAAAAAAAACTTTTTCTCCTGGGAGGAATTTTATTTTTGGTGTGTAGGGCTGTGTTACTTGTTTTGTTTTGCTTGGTAGTAATTTATCGAATGCTGATCTGATTTTCCTAGCAAACATGACTTCTGCTGGTGATAATGTTAATGGTGTAGAATTATTTGGCGTTATTCTATATACCTGTAGGAATTGCAGTAATTCTTTCTCCGTAGGCACATCGTACGCTTTTCGTAACGCGCTTTTGAGAGTATCCACGAATCTCTCCGCTTGTCCATTTGATCTTGGGTGGTAAGGCGGGGATTTTACATGTTTTACTTGATAAATTTCGCAAAACTCTTAGAAGTCTGCTGACGTGAATTGCGTTCCATTATCTGTTACTAAACTGTCCACTACGCCAAACCGAGCGAATAGCTCGTGGAGGAAATTTATGGTCGTTTCTATAGCAGGATTTTTTTTCAAACAAACACCTCCGGCCATTTACTGTAGCTATCAACTATGATTAAATAGTAGAACCTGTCAATAGGTCCTGCATAATCTGCGTGCATTCTTGACCATGGACGATCAGTCTCTGGCCAAGGCTTATGTATGATTGGCGGTGCTTTAGCTGCTAAATTACAACCCTTGCATATTTCCACCATTTGAGAAATATTCTGGTCCATATTCTTCCAATATACATAGCTTCGCATTAGCGACTTCATTCTATTTTTACCTGAGTGTCCCCTGTGTAAATCCTTTACGATCCGCTTTTGTAATGTTTTGGAAATTACAACCCTTTCGTTGTAAAGTAGCACATTATCGCATAGCGAAAAGCTATCCGAAATTTGCTCATTTTTTTCTGCTATTTTTGCTTTTGCTTCATTTATAAATTCGTCATTTTTGGCTTCATTTTTTATGTCTTGCAATGTGACTGGGAGGTTTCTGACTGTACAACATAGTACTGTTCTTATGTCTTCTTCATTTCTAAGGGCTGCGATTACCGTATCTTCCAATGGCTCTGTCTTTGTTGCTATAAGTCTCGACAGACCACCCGTGTGCCCGATTCTTTTCGTTGGTAAATATTCCAATCTGAAATTATAGTTCAGAAGAATCGTTCCACATCTAAGTAGCCCATTTGCAGTGTAAACCGGTAGACTTTTTTTTGAAACAAAAATTTTTATTAACGGTTTATGATCCGTCTGCAGAGTAAAATGTCTACCATAGACGTACCTATGGAATCTTGTTACTGCGAAGATGATTGCTAGAGCTTCCTTCTCAATTTGTGAATAGTTTTTCTCCGCTGGTAGTAGGGTTCGAGAAGCATATGCGATAGGTTTTATTGTCCCATCTGGCATTTTATGTAATATACACGCTCCGACACCGTAGGCGCTCGCGTCACTTGCTACAATAATTTCTAGTTTAGGATCCTAGTGTGCCAAAAATAAATCCGATATTAATGTCTTGACTATTTTTTCAAATGTTTCCTGGCATTGATCTGTCCACTCCCAAACTTATTTTTTCTTTAGCAGTTCGTTCAGTGGTGTGCGAAGTTTATGCATTTGAGGTATGAATTCCTGGTAGTAATTCACTAACCCAAGAAAACTTTTTAGTTCTGTTATATTCTTAGGAATTGGCATTTTTTTAATTGCTGCAGACCTTTCAGGGTCTGGGCGTCTATCTTCTTGGTCTATTATATGGCCAAAGTATTTAATTTCTTTCATGAAAAAATCACACTTATTTTTTCTTACTTTGAATCCATAGCTTTGAATTCTCTTAAAAACTTCTTGTACATGTTGCCAGTGTTGTTCAACGCTTTCGCTATTAATCAATACGTCATGCAGGTATGTAATTGTGTAGTCTAGTTCGGCAAGAATCGTATCCATTGTCTGTTGAAATATAGCGCCGGCGCGACCTTAATTCCAAATGGTAGTCTTTGGTATCTGTACAATCCATTGTATGTATTTATGCATAGACGATTTGAACTTTCTTCATCGACTGGAATTTGCAGGTACGCCTCACTTAAATCAATTTTTGAAAAATATTTTCCGCCATTTAATTTAGTGAATACTTCTTCTGGACTGGGTAGAAGATAGTGGTAGTCCTTTATTGCTGCGTTCAAACCTGTAGAAAATCAGCACAAACTCGAATTTCTCCTGATTTCTTTTTAACGTAGACCGTCGGTGCGGCCCATTTGCTGTATTCTACTTTTTTCAATATGCCCGTATTTTCGAGTCTAGATAATTCTTGGTCAATCTTTTCTATTGACGCAAACGGTACGCTCTTTTTTTTCCTGAAAACAGGTTGAACGTTTTCCTTTATTTCGATATTAGCTGCCATTTTCTTACATCTTCCGAGACCTGCCGAAAATACTTCGGGGAAACTCGTTTTTAGTTTTCCTTTTAATTTGTCTGCCTCAGTTGATAAGCTTTTTACATTTTGGCAGTACGTACTAATAGGTAAATCCCACAATTCGAATTTTTGCATCCAGTCTGTTCCGAATAGGTTTTCGGTATTTCTTAAGACGTACATTTTTAGTTTTTTCGTCATTCCATTAAATGTTACGTTTGTAATTACTTCACCCTCGAATTTTATCTTTCTCCCCGTAACTGATCTAGCAATTTTATCCGTTTTTAACATGACAGGTTTGTTCAGTTTTCTCCATGTTTGTAGGTTTATGATAGTTAAGTCTGAGCCAGAATCCAGCTGTAACCTAACTTTTCTGTTTTGCATTTCAACTTGTACATATTTTCTTATATTAGTCTCATCTGTTTGATCAGTCCTCGTAATTCTTATTCTGCTTTTGCTTTCTTTTCTATACCAACAATGAGAACTTTTGTGGCCAATTTTTTTACATGATAGACAAGTTTTAAAACGATATGTACAGTCTTTCAATGCCAAGACCCACAACGATAGCATGGACTGGGTGATAGTATTTTTTTTATGTTGATTATAATTAGAAAATTTTGTTTTACCTGTTCTTGAGGTGGGAAAATCGGTTCGGTTTGTTTGTGAGGAGGGAAAATTTGTTTGCCTTCGTACTTTGCGTACGTGTGCTATGCCAGCTTGTTCTATGTCTTTTGAGTCTTTCTTCACACTGATGCATCTCTGGCAGTCTTCGGCTAGTTTTTGAAGTGTCAGATCTTGTTCACTCTCCAATTTAGTAAGTATTCTGCGTCTCATTTCCGCGTCTTTGGTTGAAACCAGGCCTTGGATATAAATTAAGCATTTGAAATTGTCTGCACTGAGTTCCGATAATCTGAAGTCGTCACAATATTTGTTAACAATGGATGCGAAAGTTATGTAATCTTCGCTGTGCTTTTTTGTAAGGTTCAAGCATTTCCATCTTTTGTGGAATAGTGAAGTATTATGGCTGAAAAGTTCCGTTAGCAGTTTTATGGATTCTTTGAACGTTAACTCGCTTGTTTTTCTGGGAAGGATATAATCTACGAATTTGGTATATTCGCCTGTGCCTAATTTTCTTAGTAATAGGCGTACTTTACGTGCGTCTGACCAATCTTTGCAGTCAAAATCATATAGATCTTCGTACCTTCGGAAGTAATTTGCAAAAGTTTTATCTTCGTCGGGTGCGTACTTGAAATCTTCGATATTACTCCAAATAGCGTCTTTGAGAGAACTGTTTTCGTTCTCGGATTTTTGCTCCTTATTTGTCATTGCACGTAACAATAATTCTTGTAATTCCAGATGTTTCTGTTCGTACCTTTGTTGCTGTTCAAATTGGATTTTGATAAGTTCCATAATGGTTGACTTAAAATCTTCCATGTTAACGTATTTTTTTTAACCTGATGTGTGTAACCTGATATTCTGTCTTTGTGTCAATTAATTCGTATTAAATTTTTTTTAGGGTTTCTTCGTTAAAAATTTGATATGTTATGCGCGATGGATAGCAAAAAAGCAAAAAAAAAGTTTATGTTCTCCGCGTAGAGAGTTGGTTTCCTCGTCACCACTTGTTATGCTGTGGTGAACAATTTTTTCTTCCACCGAATGAATTCAAATCTTCGTCGCCACTTGTTATGGTCCAGTTCCTTGTACCACGGTGATAGTCAAGGTAGAACCAATAAAGAAGAACTCGAACACAGGTATGGAATAACACAGATATATTACAAACAGGAATATATACAGAGAAGTAGAAGTGTTAGTATGAACAATCAGGTTTAAGTAGAGAACAATGTAGTCTCGACCAGTATCACTATTCAATGTCTTGCAGTAATTGTCTGAACGCGACTCTGTTTCGGACTGACTCTGACTCTTGAACTACTGACTCGACTTGAACTACTGACTTGAACTACTGACTCGTCTTGAACTACACAATATTCAGTCACCCCCCACGAGGGTGTCATGTGGAACAAGGCCTTTTTAACGTGGGCATTCCAGAGCCATTAGGCTCGGCCAAAAATAGCCCATTTGAACCCGTATAAACGGGTTCAGGGCCAGTTTAACCTCCCCGAAGGAGACTCCGCCCTTCGGCGTACTTTCCTTCGGGTTCCTCCCCGCCCGTAGGAAGAGAGTTCAACCGAACAGTCGGTTCAGACTTGAACGACTGACGATATTCAGTCCCCCCACGAGGGTGTCATGTGGCACAAGGTTTTTTAACGTGGGCATTCCCGAGCCATTGGGCTCGGCCAAAAATATGCCCATTTGAACCCGTATAAACGGGTTCAGGGCCGGTTTACCTCCCCGAAGGAGACTCCGCCCTTCGGCGTAGCCTCCTTCGGGGTTCCTCCGCCAATAGGAAGAGAGTTCAACCGAACAGTCGGTTCAAAACTTGAACGACTGACAATATTCAGTCCCCCCCACGAGGGGTGTCATGTGGCACAAAGGCCTTTTTAACGTGGGCATTCCCGAGCCATTAGGCTCGCAAAAAAAATAGCCCATTTGAACCCGTATAAACGGGTTCTGGGCCGGTTTACCTCCCGAAGGAGACTCCGCCCTTCGGCGTAGCCTCCTTCGGGTTCCTCCGCCCGTAGGAAGAGAGTTCAACCGAACAGTCGTTCAAGAGTTGAACGACTGACGATATTCAGTCACCCCCACGAGGGTGTCATGTGGCACAAGGCCTTTTTAACGTGGGAATTCCCGAGCCATTAGGCTCGGCAAAAATAGCCCATTTGAACCCGTATAAACGGGTTTCAGGGCTTGTTTTAACCTCCCGAAGGAGACTCCGCCCTTCGGCGTAGCCTCCTTCAGGTTCCTCCCGCCCGTAGGAAGAGAGTTGAACCGAACAGTCAGTTCAAGGTGAACGACTGACGATATTCAGTCACCCCCCACGAGGGTGTCATGTGGCACAAGGCCTTTTTAACGTGGGCATTCCCGAGCCATTAGGCTCGGCCAAAAATAGCCCATTTGAACCCGTATAAACGGGTTCTGGGCCGATTTTACCTCCCCGAAGGAGACTCCGCCCTTCGGCGTAGCCTCCTTCGGGTTCCTCCCGCCCGTAGGAAGAGTACCCAACCGACAGTCGGTTCAAAGGTGAACGACTGACGATATTCAGTCACCCCCCACGAGGGTGTCATGGCACAAGGCCTTTTTAACGTGGGCATTCCCGAGCCATTAGGCTCGGCAAAAATAGCCCATTTGAACCCGTATAAACGGGTTCTGGGCCGGTTTAACCTCCCGAAGGAGACTCCGCCCTTCGGCGTAGCCTCCTTCGGGTTCCTCCAGTTGAACCGTGCAGTCAGTTCAAAGGTGAACGACTGACGATATTCAGTCACCCCCCACGAGGGTGTCATGTGGCACAAGGCCTTTTTAACGTGGGCATTCCCGAGCCATTAGGCTCGGCCAAAAAAATAGCCCATTTGAACCCGTATAAACGGGTTCTGGGCCATTTAACCTCCCGAAGGAGACTCCGCCCTTCGGCGTAGCCTCCTTCGGGTTCCTCTCGCCCGTAGGAAGAGAGTTGAACCGAACAGTCAGTTCAGGGTGAACGACTGACGATATTCAGTCACCCCCACGAGGGTGTCATGTGGCACAAGGCCTTTTTAACGTGGGCATTCCCGAGCCATTAGGCTCGGCCAAAAAATATCCCATTTGAACCCGTATAAACGGGTTCTGGGCCGGATTTTACCTCCCGAAGGAGACTCCGCCCTTCGGCGTAGCCTCCTTCAGGTTCCTCCGCCCGTAGGAAGAGTTGAACCGAACAGTCAGTTCAAAGGTTGAACGACTGACGATATTCAGTCACCCCCCACGAGGGTGTCATGTGGCACAAAGGCCTTTTTAACGTGGGCATTCCCGAGCCATTGGGCTCGGCCAAAAATAGCCCATTTGAACCCGTATAAAATTTACCTCCCCGAAGGAGACTCCGCCCTTCGGCGTAGCCTCCTTCGGGTTCCTCCCGCCCGTAGGTAGAGAGTTGAACCGTGCAGTCAGTTCAGAGGTGAACGACTGACGATATTCAGTCACCCCCCCACGAGGGTGTCATGTGGCACAAAGGCCTTTTTAACGTGGGCATTCCCGAGCCATTAGGCTCGGCAAAAAATAGCCCATTTGAACCCGTATAAACGGGTTCTGGGCCAGTTTAACCTCCCCGAAGGAGACTCCGCCCTTCGGCGTAGCCTCCTTCGGGTTCCTCCGCCCGTGGAAGAGAGTTGAACCGAACAGTCAGTTCAGAGGTGAACGACTGACAATATTCAGTCACCCCCACGAGGGTGTCATGGCACAAGGCCTTTTTAACGTGGGCATTCCCGAGCCATTAGGCTCGGCAAAAATAAATAGCCCATTTGAACCCGTATAAACGGGTTCTGGGCAGTTTAACCTCCCGAAGGAGACTCCGCCCTTCGGCGTAGCCTCCTTCAGGTTCCTCTCGCCCGTAGGAAGAGAGTTGAACCGTACAGTCAGTTCAGGGTGAACGACTGACAATATTCAGTCACCCCCCACGAGGGTGTCATGTGGCACAAGGCCTTTTTAACGTGGGAATTCCCGAGCCATTAGGCTCGGCCAAAAATAGCCCATTTGAACCCGCATAAACGGGTTCTGGGCCAGTTAACCTCCCGAAGGAGACTCCGCCCTTCGGCGTAGCCTCCTTCGGGTTCCTCCCGCCCGTAGGAAGAGAGTTGAACCGTGCAGTCAGTTCAAAGGTGAACGACTGACAATATTCAGTCACCCCCACGAGGGTGTCATGTGGCACAAGGCCTTTTTTAACGTGGGCATTCCCGAGCCATTAGGCTCGGCAAAAAATAGCCCATTTGAACCCGTATAAACGGGTTCAGGGCCAGTTTAACCTCCCGAAGGAGACTCCGCCCTTCGGCGTAGCCTCCTTCGGGTTCCTCCGCCCGTAGGAAGAGAGTTGAACCGTGCAGTCAGTTCAGAGGTGAACGACTGACAATATTCAGTCCCCCCCCACGAGGGTGTCATGTGGCACAAGGCCTTTTTAACGTGGGCATTCCCGAGCCATTAGGCTCGGCCAAAAATGGCCCATTGAACCCGTATAAACGGGTTCATTTACCTCCCGAAGGAGACTCCGCCCTTCAGCGTAGCCTCCTTCGGGTTCCTCTCGCCCGTAGGAAGAGAGTTGAACCGAACAGTCAGTTCAGAGGTGAACGACTGACAATATTCAGTCACCCCCCACGAGGGGTGTCATGTGGCACAAGGCCTTTTAACGTGGGCATTCCCGAGCCATTAGGCTCGGCCAAAAAATAGCCCATTTGAACCCGTATAAACGGGTTCTGGGCCGGTTTTAACCTCCCCGAAGGAGACTCCGCCCTTCGGCGTAGCCTCCTTCGGGTTCCTCCGCCCGTAGGAAGAGAGTTGAACCGAACAGTCAGTTCAGAGGTGAACGACTGACGATATTCAGTCACCCCCCACGAGGGTGTCATGTGGCACAAGGCCTTTTAACGTGGGCATTCCCGAGCCATTGGGCTCGGCCAAAAAAAACCCATTTGAACCCGTATAAACGGGTTCTGGGCCGGTTTAACCTCCCGAAGGAGACTCCGCCCTTCGGCGTAGCCTCCTTCGGGTTCCTCTCGCCCGTAGGAAGAGAGTTGAACCGAACAGTCAGTTCAGAGGTGAACGACTGACGATATTCAATCACCCCCACGAGGGTGTCATGTGGCACAAAGGCCTTTTTAACGTGGGCATTCCCGAGCCATTAGGCTCGGCAAAAAAGCCCATTTGAACCCGTATAAACGGGTTCTGGGCCGGTTTACCTCCCGAAGGAGACTCCGCCCTTCGGCGTAGCCTCCTTCGGGTTCCTCTCGCCCGTAGGAAGAGAGTTGAACCGAACAGTCAGTTCAGAGGTGAACGACTGACAATATTCAGTCACCCCCCACGAGGGTGTCATGTGGCACAAGGCCTTTTTAACGTGGGCATTCCCGAGCCATTAGGCTCGGCAAAAAATAACCCCATTTGAACCCGTATAAACGGGTTCTGGGCCGATTTTTACCTCCCCGAAGGAGACTCCGCCCTTCGGCGTAGCCTCCTTCGGGTTCCTCTCGCCCGTAGGAAGAGAGTTGAACCGAACAGTCAGTTCAAAGGTGAACGACTGACAATATTCAGTCACCCCCCACGAGGGTGTCATGTGGCACAAAGGCCTTTTTAACGTGGGCATTCCCAAGCCATTAGGCTCGGCCAAAAAATGGCCCATTTGAACCCGTATAAACGGGTTCTGGGCCGGTTTAACCTCCCGAAGGAGACTCCGCCCTTCGGCGTAGCCTCCTTCGGGTTCCTCTCGCCCGTGGGAAGAGTTGAACCGTGCAGTCAGTTCAGAGGTGAACGACTGACAATATTCAGTCACCCCCCACGAGGGTGTCATGTGGCACAAGGCCTTTTAACGTGGGAATTCCCGAGCCATTAGGCTCGGCCAAAAAATAGCCCATTTGAACCCGTATAAACGGGTTCTGGGCCGGTTTAACCTCCCGAAGGAGACTCCGCCCTTCGGCGTAGCCTCCTTCGGGTTCCTCGCCCGTAGGAAGAGAGTTGAACCGAACAGTCAGTTCAGAGGTGAACGACTGACAATATTCAGTCACCCCCCACGAGGGTGTCATGTGGCACAAAGGCCTTTTTAACGTGGGCATTCCCGAGCCATTGGGCTCGGCAAAAAATAGCCCATTTGAACCCGTATAAACGGGTTCTGGGCGGTTTTAACCTCCCGAAGGAGACTCCGCCCTTCGGCGTAGCCCTCCTTCGGGTTCCTCTCGCCCGTAGGAAGAGTTGAACCGTGCAGTCAGTTCAAGGGTGAACGACTGACAATATTCAGTCACCCCCACGAGGGTGTCATGTGGCACAAAGGCCTTTTTAACGTGGGCATTCCCGAGCCATTAGGCTCGGCCAAAAAAAAGCCCATTGAACCCGTATAAACGGGTTCTGGGCCGGTTTTACCTCCCGAAGGAGACTCCGCCCTTCGGCGTAGCCTCCTTCGGGTTCCTCTCGCCCGTAGGAAGAGAGGTTGAACCGTGCAGTCAGTTCAAAAGGTGAACGACTGACAATATTCAGTCACCCCACGAGGGTGTCATGTGGCACAAAGGCCTTTTTAACGTGGGCATTCCCGAGCCATTAGGCTCGGCCAAAAAAATAGCCCATTTGAACCCGTATAAACGGGTTCTGGGCCGGTTTAACCTCCCCGAAGGAGACTCCGCCCTTCGGCGTAGCCTCCTTCGGGTTCCTCTCGCCCGTAGGAAGAGAGTTGAACCGAACAGTCAGTTCAAAGGTGAACGACTGACAATATTCAGTCACCCCCCCACGAGGGTGTCATGTGGCACAAGGCCTTTTTAACGTGGGCATTCCCGAGCCATTAGGCTCGGCCAAAAAATAGCCCATTTGAACCCGTATAAACGGGTTCTGGGCCGGTTTAACCTCCCCGAAGGAGACTCCGCCCTTCGGCGTAGCCTCCTTCGGGTTCCTCCCGCCCGTAGGAAGAGAGTTGAACCGAACAGTCAGTTCAGAGGTGAACGACTGACAATATTCAGTCACCCCCCACGAGGGTGTCATGTGGCACAAAGGCCTTTTTAACGTGGGCATTCCCGAGCCATTAGGCTCGGCCAAAAAATAGCCCATTTGAACCCGTATAAACGGGTTCAGTTTTACCTCCCCAGGAGACTCCGCCCTTCGGCGTAGCCTCCTTCAAAAGTTGAACCGTGCAGTCAGTTTGAACCCGACAATATTAGTCACCCCCCGAGGGTGTCATGTGGCACAAACGGGTTAGGCCCGGCCAAAAATGGCCCATTGAACCCGTATAAACGGGTTCAGGGCCAGTTTAACCTCCCCGAAGGAGACTCCGCCCTTCGGCGTAGCCTCCTTCGGGTTCCTCTCTCCCGTAGGAAGAGTTGAACCGTGCAGTCAGTTCAAAGGTGAACGACTGACAATATTCAGTCACCCCCACGAGGGGTGTCATGTGGCACAAAGGCCTTTTTAACGTGGGCATTCCCGAGCCATTAGGCTCGGCAAAAAAATAACCCATTTGAACCCGTATAAACGGGTTCTGGGCCGAATTTAACCTCCCGAAGGAGACTCCGCCCTTCGGCGTAGCCTCCTTCGGGTTCCTCTCGCCCGTAGGAAGAGAGTTGAACCGAACAGTCAGTTCAAAAGGTGAACGACTGACAATATTCAGTCACCCCCCACGAGGGTGTCATGTGGCACAAGGCCTTTTTAACGTGGGCATTCCCGAGCCATTAGGGCTCGGCCAAAAATAGCCCATTTGAACCCGTATAAACGGGTTCTGGGCCGGTTTACCTCCCGAAGGAGACTCCGCCCTTCGGCGTAGCCTCCTTCAGGTTCCTCCCGCCCGTAGGAAGAGAGTTGAACCGTGCAGTCGGTTCAAAAGTGAACGACTGACAATATTCAGTCACCCCCCCACGAGGGTGTCATGTGGCACAAAGGCCTTTTTAACGTGGGCATTCCCGAGCCATTAGGCTCGGCAAAAAATAGCCCATTTGAACCCGTATAAACGGGTTCTGGGCCGGTTTACCTCCCGAAGGAGACTCCGCCCTTCGGCGTAGCCTCCTTCAGGTTCCTCGCCCGTAGGAAGAGAGTTGAACCGAACAGTCAGTTCAAAGGTGAACGACTGACAATATTCAGTCACCCCCACGAGGGTGTCATGTGGCACAAAGGCCTTTTAACGTGGGCATTCCCGAGCCATTAGGCTCGGCAAAAAATAGCCCATTTGAACCCGTATAAACGGGTTCTGGGCCGTTTAACCTCCCGAAGGAGACTCCGCCCTTCGGCGTAGCCTCCTTCGGGTTCCTCTCGCCCGTAGGAAGAGAGTTGAACCGAACAGTCAGTTCAGAAGGTGAACGACTGACAATATTCAGTCACCCCCACGAGGGTGTCATGGCACAAGGCCTTTTTAACGTGGAATTCCCGAGCCATTAGGCTCGGCCAAAAATAGCCCATTTGAACCCGTATAAACGGGTTCTGGGCCAATTTACCTCCCGAAGGAGACTCCGCCCTTCGGCGTAGCCTCCTTCAGGTTCCTCCGCCCGTAGGAAGAGAGTTGAACCGTGCAGTCAGTTCAAAAGTGAACGACTGACAATATTCAATCACCCCCCACGAGGGTGTCATGTGGCACAAAGGCCTTTTTAACGTGGGCATTCCCGAGCCATTAGGCTCGGCAAAAAATAACCCATTTGAACCCGTATAAACGGGTTCTGGGCCAGTTTACCTCCCCGAAGGAGACTCCGCCCTTCGGCGTAGCCTCCTTCGGGTTCCTCTCGCCCGTAGGAAGAGTTGAACCGTGCAGTCAGTTCAGAAGGTGAACGACTGACGATATTCAATCACCCCCCACGAGGGTGTCATGTGGCACAAGGCCTTTTTAACGTGGGCATTCCCGAGCCATTAGGCTCGGCAAAAAAATTTGAACCCGTTTGAACGGGTAAAACCTCCCGAAGGAGACTCCGCCCTTCGGCGTAGAAAGGTTCCTCCGCCCGTAGGAAGAGAGTTGAACCGAACAGTCGGTTCAGGGTGAACGATGACAATATTCAGTCACCCCCGAGGTGTCATGTGGCACAAGGCCTTTTTAACGTGGGCATTCCCGAGCCATTAGGTTGTCGGCAAAAAATAGCCCATTTGAACCCGTATAAACGGGTTCAGGGCCGGTTTAACCTCCCGAAGGAGACTCCGCCCTTCGGCGTAGCCTCCTTCGGGTTCCCTCACCCGTAGGAAGAGAGTTGAACCGAACAGTCAGTTCAAAGTGAACGACTGACAATATTCAGTCACCCCCACGAGGGTGTCATGTGGCACAAGGCCTTTTAACGTGGGCATTCCCGAGCCATTAGGCTCGGGCAAAAAATAGCCCATTTGAACCCGTATAAACGGGTTCTGGGCCATTTAACCTCCCCGAAGGAGACTCCGCCCTTCGGCGTAGCCTCCTTCGGGTTCCTCGCCCGTAGGAAAGAGTTGAACCATGCAGTCAGTTCAAAAGTGAACGACTGACAATATTCATCACCCCCACGAGGGTGTCATGTGGCACAAGGCCTTTTTAACGTGGGCATTCCCGAGCCATTAGGCTCGGCAAAAATAACCCATTTGAAACCCGTATAAACGGGTTCTGGGCCGGTTTAACCTCCCGAAGGAGACTCCGCCCTTCGGCGTAGCCTCCTTCGGGTTCCTCGCCCGTAGGAAGAGAGTTGAACCGAACAGTCAGTTCAAAAGTGAACGACTGACAATATTCAGTCACCCCCACGAGGGTGTCATGTGGCACAAGGCCTTTTTAACGTGGGCATTCCCGAGCCATTAGGCTCAAAAAAATATATTTGAACCCGTATAAACGGGTTCTGGGCCAGTTTAACCTACTCCGCCCTTAGCGTAGCCTCCTTCAGGTTCCTCTCGCCCGTAGGAAGAGAGTTGAACCGTACCAGTCAGTTCAAAAGTGAACGACTGACAATATTCATCACCCCCCGAGGGGTGTCATGTGGCACAAGGCCTTTTAACGTGGGCATTCCCGGAGCCATTAGGCTCGGCCAAAAATAGCCCATTTGAACCCGTAAAACGGGTCTGGGCCGGTTTTAACCTCCCGAAGGAGACTCCGCCCTTCGGCGTAGCCTCCTTCAGGTTCCCTCTCGCCCGTAGTTGAGTTAAAGTCAGTTCAAAAGTGAACGACTGACAATATTCAGTCACCCCCACGAGGGTGTCATGTGGCACAAGGCCTTTTAACGTGGGAATTCCCGAGCCATTAGGCTCGGCAAAAAATCGCCCATTTGAACCCGTATAAACGGGTTCTGGGCCAGTTTTACCTCCCGAAGGAGACTCCGCCCTTCGGCGTAGCCTCCTTCAGGTTCCTCTCGCCAATAGGAAGAGAGTTTAACCGTGCAGTCGCTCAGAAAGTGAACGACTGACAATAATCACCCCCCACGAGGGTGTCATGTGGCACAAGGCCTTTTTAACGTGGGCAAGCCATTAGGCCCGGCCAAAAAAATAGCCCATTTGAACCCGCATAAACGGGTTCTGGGCCAATTAACCTCCCGAAGGAGACTCCGCCCTTCGGCGTAGCCTCCTTCGGGTTCCTCCTCCCAGTTTAACCAGACAGTCGCTCAAAACTTTGAGCGACTGGATTGTCTCCTGAGGCGCAGTATTTATTAAGTATGGAATAGTCCATTATTATTATTATTATTATTATTATTATTGGTAAGATCATAACACATCTCTCAAAAAATTGTACAAACAACTCTTTTCAGTACGAATCTTGAATAAAAACTTCTGAAATGATGAATTATTGCACTATCTATCTATCTATCTATCTATCTATCATCTATCTCATATCTATCTATCTATCTATCTATATATATATATATATATATATATATATAAAACAAATATATATATAAATACAAATATATATATATATATATATATATATATATATATATATATATATTTACTGTATCATATGACTTTTAGGGACCATTTTGAAGTTAAATTTAAAGGCGGTCGCATCATAGAATATAAAAAATAAGCGTATGTACTTAAAAATGACATTCAAGCAGGAATCAAATTTCAACACTCGTTACAGAACTCAGTGTCTGATTTCACACACACACACACACATCATATATATATATATATATATATATATTAGGGACCTTATAAAACCGGTACGTAGAGTGTCAAATTAATTTTAAAAATGAAAACTATTCCTGAACCTTTTTTTTTATTTTAATGTGAATTTTAGAAATCAAATTTAATAATTGTACTGGCAAAATACTTTCGGCAACTTATTTAAATTGACTGGAAGGAGTTTTTTTTTTCTGCTTAATTAGATGATTAGAGCCCTTTTCTATTTGTCTTTCATCGCAATGTAATCTCTTTGTTGAAAAACCTTCCAAAAATAAAATATACTTTTTGAAAGTTTGTTGAGGAATATCAACTGATTTAATGTATAATTAATCTCATTTGAAACCAATACTACTAACATAAAGTTTAAAATGTCACAGGAAACCTTTTTTTTTAAACCCGACCGCAGCTTTGTTTTTAACTCGACAGTAGCAGTATTGATGTATTGTCAGCCTGATGACAGATGTAATATTGTGCTATGGAGGCCTGTAAAGCAAAATTTATGAAAATGGTGTCAGTATCTTTTTTTTTAATACAATTTTTGAGTACTCAGTAATACTAAACATTTAGGAAAATATTCTCCGTAATCTAATGTTTTATTGAATTTTAGATATGTTGGTTTGAATTATAGGATAGTTATTTTCTGATATGGTCGTGTATGGTCGTCCGTACTTACAAAAATTGTCTCGTTTTTACACATAACAAAAAAAATTAAAATTCATTTAAAAAATAATGGTGTTTGATGATTTTTATTAAACCTTTCAAGTATAGTTTTCACTTAATAATAATTTCATCTAAAAGCCTGAAATTAATACAGAATTTTTGAAAGATTAAGATATAAATATTTCTAATCAAAATAATAAAATAAAAATAAAATACATTATTCATCGCAAATGTGCTTTTTAAGACTATACTGTTTTTAATATTTAATTTTCTAATTAAATAATGTCATAGATTTATTGCATTTTTTTTTTAATATTCCGATTAGATTTTCCATGAATGATGTTTCTGTTTCACCAAAACAAACTGATGTTTTAAATTTTCCAAGGAGTTCTGCATTTAACTTAGGTAAATAGGAAGAGACTGAAAATTTAATTTCTAGAAATTTCATAAAAGGAAGTAAGTGGGAGTAACAAATATAAAAAAAAACAAGATTTTCTAAAAGAAAAAAAAATAATTTCATTCATTTGTGAATATGATCTGAAAAGTTAATTAAAATCCAACAATGATTTGACTTTTTAAATAATTTCCAAAACAGTGTACTTTTTACCACAAAAAAGGCGCTAAAATCCCTATATTGAACTTGACCACCTGCTGACACAAGAAAAACAAGACTTTTAACCAAAATTTCGCACGCCCTAGAAAGGATTAAGAAATTTAGCAAATTAATAAAAAAATACTTTCGTCCTTCCTCTTAACAATAACAGAAATATTTTGATGAGTAAACTTTATTTTTATCAAGATTTTGATTATATATATATATATATATATATATATATATATATATATATATATATATATATATATAATATATATAAAGTCTGTCTGTGAATGACGATATATATATATATATATATATATATATATATATATATATGTGTGTATCGTCATCCAAAGACAGACTTTTTCTCTGTATCACAGCTCATCAGTGTGGCTAGACATCCAATCGCTTCGTGCTAGGACTGAAACCCGACCGATTTGCCATCGCTTGGAAATTTTAACCACTATCCTAACGGCGCCCAGCAGAGAGAAAGCCGAGCTTTTCCGTATTTATTTTTTATAAACACGCCAGTGACCTAAATAACTCAATCGCTTAGGAGAGTCTTGCATTATTAGCAGTAATAGTCACTGTTTACAAATTGGCGCTTTCATGGATATATATATATATATATATATATATATATATATATATATATATATGTATATTATCAAATGGACAAAGTCCGGCATTTATTTTTAAGATATTTGTTATGTAAAAAGGACGTATAAGCATAAAAAAATGTCTTAATATATATATATTTATATATAAACATATTTATGCCTCATATATCAATATATATAGTTCATATGATATATATATATATATATATATATATATATATATATATATATATATATATATATATAACTAAAATATATATATGACTAAAATAACCTTTTGTATTTCTTTTTCTTTGGATGAAATGTGGGGACAGAATAAATTTGTTGGGAATTACAAAATTTTGGCTACTTCAGCCTACGTTGGAGGTTGTCATTGAATATATTTTTTACATTGGCTAGATATCAAATTCTGTGACCATTATTAGCTTCAGCACAAAAATCACCAATACTTTTGGCGCGATACCTGATAAAGATGGCGTCTATTTAGCCTTATTTCTTTTTTGTCTCTTGTTCGGGCGACAGGAAAGTGAAGAGCAATGCGTGTATTAAATTTGATAATGAAATTGTTGTCAGCTTTTTATACGACTGTACAGAGAAATATAGGAAGAGTCTCGTAGGACATTTTCTATACTATGGATGGGAAAGCTGAAACGTTGGGCTATACAGAACGGTAATTAGAGTAGTCTGTAATTGTCTTTTTCTGATTTTTGAATCGGCGGCGAAATTCAGAGCCAGTCTCACCAACATAATTGCTTCGCCCACAGACATTTCAAACAATCAGGTGGTCTATGTTCGAAATGTCGCCAGTAAGGTGAGTGGGTTTAATTTACCTTCTATATCTGGGTGAAGGTAATTTGTCTCGGTGAAAATATGTTTACAGATCTGTCATTTGTGGTTTAATACACGCATAATTGCATTGGGTAGCATTTGCTCCTTTCGGTTTGAGAGAGGCGAGGATTAATAGTAAATGGCTGTCGTCTTGCGCTAACTCGATATTCACCGAATGCGTTTTTAAATATGTGATTTAGTTTAAAATTTATGAAGACTCTTTTGAAGGAATGAAACAATTTATTTATATTATGATCAAAATTAAATGACATAGATATTCGTAGACTATAGTTGTTTTTTTTGTTAGCCTAAAAACTATTTCTAGTGTCTTTCTTTAGTATCTGTCTATATTTCTTAGATGAGGTACTATGTACACTATTATTCGGACTATTGTCCTCATCTTTGTCGCCATATTTATTACAACGTTTCTGCAGTTTTGTACCTTCTTCAGGTGGTTCGAATGTCGAACTGAACACTTTATTTCACTGGGGTAGACGGTTCTAGTTCCACGTGCCGTGTTTAATGGATGTCAGTTATCAGTTAATTCCCCTCTCCAAGTTCTCCACTGCCTTAACCGGGTATTCAACTCCACTCTTTGGGTCCTGTCACTGGATTTAACCAACGTAATGTCTCAGCAACCTTTTTTTACCATTGCTCATATTGCCATTTTTGCTGTTATCATCGTTTTTTACCAGAGCTCATACTGCAATTTTTTTTTTGTTATTATTGCTTTTCTCTGGCACTCCTTATTACTGGTTCTATATTGTATTAATATTGTATTCATTTCTGACTTAGCATAGTTGCTGATTCCTTAAGTTTACGAATTTTCTAATAGTGTTCCTTGTCTACGATTTCAATCATACAGAAGGCGGTGATCTCCCTTTTCTCTCCATATATGGTCAGCCATGCCTGATTTTTCAACTTCCCATCGTGTTACAGCTTTCTGGTGTTCTTGAAGCCTTACATTAATTGTTTCTTTACTCTTAAGATTTGGTTTATATTGTGAAAGACGGTGATATTCAGAGACTATATTAATTTAATAAGTGTAACTTAGATCTGACACAAGCATTTTAACATAGAACATTCAGTGTGGACCGAACTCCCTTCTCAGTCGTAATTGATCTAATCAGACAAGGTTGCTAACCATTATACCACGTGGAAATACCTACTTTTAACGTAGCTTAGATGTGATTCTAGAGGGAAACTGTAGTGCTCATTGTGAGGATCGAGCTCATTACCCAGTAGTAATTGATCTAGCGAGACGAGCTTGCTAACCATTAGACCATGGCCGAAATTGTTGAGCTCACAGTGAGGATCGAGGTCACTACCAGGCAGTAATTGACCTAGTGACGCAAGCTTGCTAACCATTAGACCATGACCGAAACTTTTGAGCTCACAGTGAGCATCGAGGTCACTATCCTGTAGTAACCATCAGACAACGTCGAACTGCCCTACTTTTTAAGCGTGGCTTAGATGTTATACTAGAGCGAAAATGTTCAGCTCACAGTGAGAATCAATCTCATTCGTAATTGATCTAGCGAGACGAGGTAGCTAACCATTAGACCATGTCGAACTGCCCAATTTTTTAAGTGTGGCTTAGATGTGACAATAGACCGAATGTATAAAGCACATAGCGAGGATCAAACACACTAGACAATCGTAATTGATCTCGCAAGATAACCTTGATAATCATTACACAAGATCGAGGTACTCGTGTCTATATGTCCGAACAAATTCTTTTTCTGTGTTAGCATTTGTTATGTGTTATCGGTTTATTTTGATTAATTCGATAGTATCTCTCAAAATGTAAATAGCAGTGATTATCTGTGGGTTTGGTCAAAAATGATATGGATTTAGAGTGTAGAGGCACGATGGAGTAATGGTAAACGGGTTGAGTATTCGGAGAGACGAGTTCGAATCCCACTCGAATTCATTACATTCACTTACGTGTTAATATCCTTGGTAAAAATATGAAACTGAAAAGTATGAATCTAACTAGCTGTGGGTAAAATAAGAGACCTATAGCCTTGGATCGCAATTAATCTAGGAGAAGGAAACTCAGAATTCAGAGTACTTACTGCCTTCTAGGTCCTGATTCTTTAGGTAAATGATAGAAGAAGGTGACTTCAAAAACAAATCCACCTCTAAGTGGCAGGACAGATTGGGTCCGTATAGCCTTGTTTGGTAACTAGTCTAAGGGAAAGAACACTGTAACTGCAAACTACCTGCTGACTTTTAGGTCCCCCCTCTTTAAGCAACGTATAGAAGAAGATAACAAATCCACTTCTAAATAGCAGGGCAGATTGGGTCCGTATAGCCTTGTTTGGCAACTAGTCTAAGAGAAAGAAAACTCTGACTGCAAACTACCTGCTGGCATTTAGGTCCTCCCTCTTCATGCAAGGAAGGTAACTTAAAAAAAAAAACCTACCCCGAGAGAAGGGATGGGATAACCTCTACATCCCCGGTGCAAAAAAGGACCGGCAGGCAATTGTATTATGCTGCCTTGAATGTCACCATGAACGACGGTTGTGAGATGGAGGGGAGCGTTGACCACAGCTGCGGTGTAGAATACGCTAACTGAATAAAATGAATAATTATGAGGATATCATTTTTCGGGGTGGGTGGGGGTGTTGATATGCCTAAAGAAGAATATTCTAGTGTGAATTTAATTATCTTATGGCAATTCTTCATATATGTATTGTCACGTAAAGAATCCTCTCCACACATACGTATGACAAATATCGTCAATATATCTGCTGTAGAGGATGGGTCCCAGATGATAACCGGATATTAATCCTTGTTCGTGATTGCGTATGAAAATGATGTCGTAGCTGGGAGCTATTTTCGTCCCCAGAGCCTTACCGTGGGTTTTGAGAAACGTGGCTATCATTGAATACCATGTTGTTACGAGCCAAAATAAATCGAATATCGACATACACATCATCTATGCATCCACTTCGGAAATCATTGCCGTGTAAATTTATTTCCTATCGAGTATCCCACCCTGGTCTGGGGTACTAGAGTAAAGCGATGTTACGCTCATAGTCAGTATTGGAAAATTCTTATGCAAATAATTCGATACTTTTAAAGACGTTAAAAAATATCTCATCCGTTTGGTTTGGGGTAGATAGGAGGATGTGCGGGTGGTGTAATAGATAGCGACTTGTACAGAGAAATTGGAGATATGAGTTCGAACTTTAGTCAAGTTCATTACATTCACTTATGCACAAAATGCTTTGGGAAATGTATGAATATCTTCCTCCTCAGTTATGGGTTAAATAATAGGACACGAGTTTGTAAATAATCATTTTATTCTAACAAATTGTGATTCAATATTCACTCGCAATAATTAATATTCTTACAATTCGAAATAGGTTTCGACTTTAAAACCCACTAAGTGTTGATAAGCCATAAAAAACAACTCAATCGATTGTTCCGATAGATATGGATGTTGACTAGAAGAAGATTTAGAAAATGGAGAGTTGAGTTTGAATTCCAATCATTAATTGACGCGCAAAATGCCTTGGAAAATGTAGGAATAACTTCGTCCCCCAGTATGGGTTAAATGGTAGGATATGTGTCTGTAAATAATCATTTTCATTCTAAAACAATATTTTAATTCCATATTCATTCCAATAATATATATATATATATATATATATATATATCGTTTGCCTTTCTATTATATCCTTATGGACATTAGTTATATATGGATATATATCTTGGAATTTTTTTATACAAAATATATATATATACATTAGTATATTGTCGGACTTTGTCGCCATATT
The DNA here is from genome assembly GCA_903632075.3 of Acanthosepion pharaonis. Taxonomy (NCBI): domain Eukaryota; kingdom Metazoa; phylum Mollusca; class Cephalopoda; order Sepiida; family Sepiidae; genus Acanthosepion; species Acanthosepion pharaonis. The sequence continues at coordinate 609,607 of CAHIKZ030000818.1, forward strand.
TTAATACACAACGCGTTGTTCTCCGGCCTTCTTCAGGTGGTTGGAATCGAACTGAACCCTTTATTTCGATCTGTCCTAATTCCACGTGCCATGTTTTGATGGATGTCAGTTATCAGTTATCTCCTGCTAATTTTCCCTCTGAAAGTTCTCCACTGCCTTCCAGAATTGAATCACCTTCTGAAGAAGGCCGGAGCGTACAACGGCCGAAATTTTTTATGGCGACAAAGATGAGGACAATAGTCCGACTGTAAATGTACATATGCATGTCTGAAATATATATATTTATGATATATTTATTTAGATATTTTGCGTATGTATGTGTATATTTACAACTAATATTATCTATCTATCTATCTATCTATCTATCTATATATATATATATATATATATATATATATATATATATATATATATATATATATAATCCTAAGGAGCTAGGCAAACCTATTTCACTTAAACGGATCGCCAGGTAAATACTGGCTGAAAAGGAAAATTATGGAACAGAATTTATAGCTAAGACCAAAAACAAGCATGACCATGTGGCAAAAAAATAAAACAAAGCCAAATAACAGGGGAGGGGTGATGAACATTATTAAACAACAAAAGACAAAAAAAACCTGTTCTAATAACCAGCTTTTTCTATGTCTACACCGACTAAGAGTTTCTGATTTTAGGTTCAATAAATTTTTAGGTTCTTTGTAGGTAGAAATAGCAAGTTTTTCCTCCGTGCATAGAAAACAGAACTTAACTTATAATATATATATATATATATATATATATATATATATATATTGTTACAGTTGTTTCGTATCTAAAAACACACCAAGGGTTGATAAACTGTAAAAAAACAAATCTATTATTGTGATAGATAGGGATATTGACTAGAAAAGGATTTAGGGTATTGTATGTAGCCTAAGATTATACCAAGGAATGATTCAGTAGCTGAAAGTATGTGTCGTCTGGTTTATACAATTTTTAAGGAGTTTGGCCCAATGTTTATAGACGGGTTGCTTATAGTGTCATTTCTGTTTTCTGGTGAGAAATGCAAGAGATTGTCCTTAACTAATTCAGACACTTTGTGCAGATTAAGAATGTGTACAAGCCATCCGGTTTGAAGAGACAGAGAGCTAAAATTTTGATCTCGGAATGTGTGTACGGATCTAAATTCTTTAAGATGGTTAGTAACTCTGTCTTGAATAGATTGCTGGAGATGTTGTGGATTTCTTTCTAGTATTCCTTGTTGATTACTTAGGGTTCTATTTCAGTTGTATAGTCCGATATTTCCATGGTGGAGATTATTCCATCCTTTTCTGTTGGTTTTATGGTGATGAGATAGTTCTGTTGATGGGATTTCATCACTTTGCTTTCATTCGTTGTAAAATTATTTTTGTTGTGTATATGTATTTTCTTCTTAATGAATGTTTCTAGAACAGACACATCCAAAGTCCGACTTGGGGGCCAATTACGGCCCGCGGTCAAATTTCATATGACTCCCATCCTCCGTCATACAATATCACTTGCGGTCCGCCCGTATTGTCAATCAGAATATGTAAAGTGCACACGTAAAAAAATGCAATTTCATATTTTACCAAAAGATGGCAGTAGCACTGTTTGCTCGCCCTCTGTAGGGAGGGGGTGTTGACCCTGACCTTGGCCTTTCCCAGCCAATGTCTAAAATCACTGCTTTTGAACCAGATCTAGCCAATATATTGCAGTCCAAATCTATATCAACCTTTAGATTAGTGCAGTCAATTTATTTTTGGTCATCTTTTGTAAAATCTTAGTGAATTCAATTTGTTTTGTGTTGATCAAAATCAGTTCTAAATCTACAGTGCTGTTCGATAAAAGTTACACACTTGATTTTTATTTTTACTAAATGTTCTCTTCTCCGATGAAACAAAAGTTGAGCTAAATTTAAAGGATAAGCGATCTAAAATCCGAAGAAGCTTTGAAAGCTCTTTGAATTTAGCAGTAAGTACTGTCAAGCATTCGTTCAATATAATGTTCTGGGGATGCTTTTCTTTTCATGGAAATGGTTTCTTAAAACTATTGAAAAGACCCTCAGGAGCTAGCAGTACAAGAGAATTTTAGAGTCTTTTCTGCTCCCTTCTGCTGAAAGGGTGCAAATCGACCCCACCAAGCTCATTTTTATGCAGGATAATGTTCCCTGTCACAAATCAAAATTGATGAAGGAATACTTTGATGAGAAGCAGGTGAGTGTTATGACATGGGCGCCCCAATCTCCTGACCTCAACCCCATAGAAAACTTATGGAGCATTATAAAGTACAGGCTCTCGAGAAAGCAGTTGAGCAACAAAGAGGATTTGATTGTGAATTTCATATCCGAATGGAATTCAATGCTTGGAGATGAGATTTGTCAGAACCTAATCAAGTCAATGCCAAAAAGGGTTGAAAATATTATTCAATATAAAGGAGGACCCATAGATTATTAAATAATTCGAACTATATTACCTCTTATAAATAAATTATACCTCTATTATTCTTTATTTAAAGCTGTTCGGTTATGTTTCTATTGATTACTAGTTGCAGGAAATAAGTAAGTCACTTTTTTGCATAGAGTTTTTTCCCTAAATCTCATTTATATCCAAAATTATAATTATCAATAGAATACCTTAGGGTGAATAAACTTTTTTCCTAGGTGGTCGGGCAGGGGTCTCTATATTAGTAAGAATGAAAATTAGTTTGACCCCAAAAACAATAGGCGAAAATATTTTTTACGTAAAAAAAAGCAGGTGAGTTACTTTTATCGAGCAGCATTGTATTTGTACAGTTAGACTAGTGTCACGTTATGTTTCCAACTTCTTAATAAGATTAATGTTGATGTTATGTTCCTATTCGTATATTTAATCTAAATGGTGACAGACTATATGGATTACCAATAATATATAATGTTTAAGATTAACCTGAGATTAACCTAAGATATATTATAGCATAATGGAAGCTTTTTTTTTCACAGACATATTTTACTACATCGAATATGGGCTTCAGATATGACAGGCTGAGTGATTTTCGTAAGACTTGTTAAAATTTATTTGTCATCCGCATGAAGAAATAGTTCATATGCATTTACTTTTATTGGTTCAAAGAATACCAAATAGAATGGTTGGACCTCACGCATATTCAACTTATCAAATCTGGCCCTATTTGAAAAAAGTTTAGACACCACTGGTCTAGTTGTTTTCAACCATTTTTGTCTAAGATCCTATACTAAGAGTTCGACCATTAAATGGCGTCCAGTATGCATGTTTTTCTTCCCAGTTTGCGTTTATCGGTGATAGGCTAATTTCTGATGACAATTTGTTTTTGTCCTGAAAATGCTCTTGAAGTTATAGCCATCTTTTTTGTGATGTCAATGAACACTCGTTGCCACGAGTGATATCAACGAATACTTGTTGTCACTTTCGTAATGTTCGTTGTATTAGAGACTTTGTAATCGCTGATACAACTATATTAACGCCGTTGAACAATACTGGTGTCAGACGCCTTCGAATAACACTCGCACTAATAGTAATTGCTCTATAATACGCGCTCGAATAGTAATCACCGGATAGTGATCCGGATAGGGAAAACTGTAGTGAATAGAATAGAGAATAGCGATCCATATAATAATAGAGAATAGAATAGAAATAGCAATCCGAAAGGTAATAGAGGATAGAATGGAAATAACGATCCAAATCGGAATAGAGGATAGAATAGAAATAGCGATCATGAATAGTAATAGAGGATAGAATAGAAATAGAGATCCGAAAGGTAATAGAGGATAGAATAGAAATAGAGATCCGAAAGGTAATAGAGGATAGAATAGAAATAACGATCCGAATAGTAATAGAGGATAGAATAGAAATAGCAACCCGAAAGTTAATAGAGGATAGAATAGAAATAACGATCCAAATCGTAATAGATGATATAATAGAAATAACGATCCGGATAGTAATAGAGGATGAAGTAGAAATAGAGATCCGAAAGGTAATAGAGGATAGAATAGAAATAGCGATCTGAATAGTAATAGAAGATAGAATAAAAATACCTATCCAAATCGTAATAGAGGATAGAATAGAAATAGCGATACGAATAGTAATAGAGGATAGAATAGAAATAGCAACCCGAAAGTTAATAGAGGATAGAATAGAAATAACGATCCGAATAGTAATAGAGGATAGAATAGAAATAGCGATACGAATAGTAATAGAGGATAGAATAGAAATAGCAACCCGTAAGTTAATAGAGGATAGAATAGAAATAACGATTCAAATCGTAATAGAGGATAGAATAGAAATAGCGATACGAATAGTAATAGAAGATAGAATAGAAATAGCAACCCGAAAGTTAATAGAGGATAGAATAGAAATAACGATCCGAATAGTAATAGAGGATAGAATAGAAATAGCAACCCGTAAGTTAATAGAGGATAGAATAGAAATAACGATCCAAATCGTAATAGAGGATAGAATAGAAATAGCGATACGAATAGTAATAGAGGATAGAATAGAAATAGCAACCCGAAAGTTAATAGAGGATAGAATAGAAATAACGATCCGAATAGTAATAGAGGATAGAATAGAAATAGCGATACGAATAGTAATAGAGGATAGAATAGAAATAGCAACCCGTAAGTTAATAGAGGATAGAATAGAAATAACGATCCAAATACTAATAGAGGATAGAATAGAAATAGCGATCCGTATAGTAATAGAGGATAGAATAGAAATAGCGATCCGAATTGTAATAGAGGATAGAATAGAAATAGCAATCAGAATAGTAATAGGGGATAGAATAGAAATAAGATCCGAATGGTAATAGAGGATAGAACAGAAATAACGATCTGAATAGTAATAGAGGATAGAATAGAAATAACGATCCGAATAGTAATAGAGGATAGAATAGAAATAGAAATAGAGGATCCGAATAGTAATAGAGGATAGAATAGAAAAAACGATCCGAATAGTAATAGAGGATAGAATAGAAATAGAAATAGAGGATCCGAATAGTAATAGAGGATAGAATAGAAATAGCGATCCGAATTGTAATAGAGGATAGAACAGAAATAGCGATCCGTATAGTAATAGAGGATAGAATAGAAATAACGATCCGAATGGTAATAGAGGATAGAATAGAAATAGCGATCCGAAAGGTAATAGAGGATAGAACAGAAATAACGATCCGTATAGTAATAGAGGATAGAATAGAAATAACTATCCTAATAGTAATAGAGGATAGACTAGAAATGACTATCGTTTTGACGTTGTGCTACGTCCAACTTTTTAATGGGATAACCCCTGTTTGCTCATTGGCGATCTATGGTCAAACTCAAGTGTCGGTAGCGACACTTTATTCCTATATAACAATCTGTGATATTTGTGAAAATCGTAGCAGAAAATGAAAGGGCTTAGATATTGTGACGGACAGAAAGAAATCTTTCCTTATTATTGAGTGTTCTTCATATCTGGTGTTCCGTCTGTAGAACTCGAGATTCTTGACAAAATCCAAAGAAGGGTCTGTAATGTTATCGGTCTTGACCTGGCATCTCGACTTTAACCAATTCGTCACCTACGAGACGTGCATTTCCTGTTTTTCTCTACAAATATTTTCATATCACCTATTCTGGCGAACTCTATTCAATAGAGCCCCGACTATATGAATCTAAGCGAGCTGCTAGATTGGCAATTAGGTCTAACCGTTTTGAATTCATCATCATTTTCATCATTATTCGACCGCAGTCAGGATCATCGACCCAATGGGAACGATCGTTTCTTTAGCCATGGAACCCAGTCTGTCTTACTATTTACCCATAGCTAGAGGGAGAAGATGATGATACATACTTTTCCTAATGGTATTAGCACGTAAGTGAATGTAATTGATCCGACTGGAATTCGAACTCGGATCTCCGATTCCTCCAGCCGAAGCACTATCCACCGTAACTTCTGTTGAACGAGCTAAATGCAACGGCCACTTCTAAACTAACAGTTTCTTTTCTTACACTTTTTCTTCCGATGACTTATTTGTATGATAAATACAATCTTTTAAAAAATTAAACGTCAGTCACCATCTTTTGTCTTTCTTAACCCTGTTCGTTTTTATCCTTTCCTCAATCCTCCTGGTTCCCAGTCTTCTCATTCTGTTTCATTTTTAATCCCTATAACCCCATTGCGTTTTAGTGACATTATCGCCTTCCTCGGGGTGAAACAGTTAAGAACAATAACTCAATTAAATCCCACATGGCAATCCAACGGAGCAATCAACTAACCAATGAAATAACTATATGCAAGAAGTGGCACGACAAAACCTTATCTAACGCACAAATATACTGTACCACATCAACTGTAAAAAAAAACGACTACAAATTCTAGAAGTTTTACAAAAAACTTCAATATATTTTTATTAATTCAGGGAAAAAATATTAATAATCTAAAAAAAACCCCTCAAAAATGTCAAAACCTTACATACTGACGCATGAACACTGGATAAAAAAAAAGAAGCGACATGGCGCCCATTGAAACTTAAAGACACGATACGGAAAAAAAAAAAAAAAAAACGCTATGATAACCACCGATGCAAGAAGCTCGAACATTCTGAATCTACAATAAACAAATTATACTCAAAGATTCAATCATGCCCAGACAAAACTAAAAGCCTTCGATAATGGCTTCTGAAAGTCGAGTGCGCTCTGAAAACATTGAAGAATTTATGTTAAAATTTTCCTCGGAAACCTTTAAAACTTACCAAGCCATAGAAAAAAATAATTAAAAAATCTTTTTTGAAAAAGAAAAAAAAAGAAAATTTAACTTTTTCATCTATCTATCTATCTTCTATCTTAATCTATCTATTTTGTTATATCTATCTATCTATCTATCTATCTATCTATCTATCTATCTATCTATCTATTTCAGTGTTATCACTATCTATCTATCTATCTATCTATCTATCTATCTATCTATCTATTTCAGTGTTATCACTATCTATCTATCTATCTATCTATCTATTTCAGTGTTATCACTATCTATCTATCTATCTATCTATCTATCTATCTATTTCAGTGTTATCACTATCTATCTATCTATCTATGAACTTTATATTTTTAGGGATGCGTGTTTAAGTTGAAATCCCTGAATGTTTTCTTTAAACAGTGAAATGAAAACCAACTTGCCACAATCAAGAAGTCCTACTAAAGTAAAATGTGCTTCCTGGCAGCTATCAACACGTGCACCCTCTGAAAGTAACTTTTAAATATTACTATCTATCTATCTATCTATCTATCTATCTAGAGAGAGAGAGAGAGAGAGAGAGAGAGAGAGAGAGAGGAGAGGGGTACCTGCTAGAACACGATGTTCGTTATATGAGGGAAAGAACGCTTAGAGAATTTAACACTCACTAGGCATTTTTTTTATTATTTTACTGATGTACCCTCCATATAAGGCTCAAGAGCCATTCATTGAAATGTGTGATATGAATGTAAGCGGAGGTAGAGGGAAGTAAATTATTAGTGGGATACGTAGGATAGATAATGATTGGATTTTGACCTGGAGAGGTCAAGAACGTAGAGTTCAAGAAAGCATCCACACGGGAGATTCTTTCACAAAGTAGCAGTTCTTGAGGAGAAAAACTTCGTGGAACGCCATCTTTGAAGTTATAATATGGGGGAAATGAACGAGATTAAAATCCGTAGATGTAGCATGATTTGACCTTTATATTTTGAACAGGGGAAAAGTTAAAAGATTTTAAGTGGATGGATAATAGACCAAGATATGTAAAAGAGCAAGTATTAATTAGGATAACTTTTGCTGAGAAGTTGTGGAGATTCACATCCTGCAAGGACGTGGCATAGGAAATATGAAGATTCGGTTTTTCCATTAGCTTAGACTTTGTAGCTCTAAACAAATTGTGGACCATACAGATATACCGGGTGTAGCAGCAAAATTCTCCAAATCGTGTAATTGTCCATCCCACAAAATGTTTAACATATATATATTAAAAAAAAAAAAATTAAACTTATTTTTTTCCAGGTTCTCAGATGACACGTTAAGGCATCTTGGTACCATTTGTCGTGATGATATTCACCGATCAAACCCCAGACGTTTAGAATTTACTTGAAAAATGAAATCGTTTTTGCTAGGAAGAGAACAGGTTAAAAATATGTCTTCCCAACAGAGCAATGAGATATTGAGAGGAAAAAGATCAGTAAATCAGGTCAACTGGTAAATCTTCTATCACTAAATCTTTAGTAATGGTATCACCATTCATATCCTGGTTTCCATCTTCAAACTCGTTTCAAGAACCATCAAGAGGACGGTAAATAAGTTTTAAAAAAGATGGAACAGTAGAAATGAAAACTGGATCAGGAGGTAACAACAGGAAGAGGGATCATCATTTCAACTTAGTGCTAAAGAGATCAATTAGAAAAGATCCAAAGTTGTACACAGGAACCCATTTCCACAAGACGTTTGATTCGAAAAATAATTATTTCTGCAATGAGTGCGTTAGATACTATTCAAAGAGCATTGAAAAAGACTTGAAAATGAAATCGTTAGATAGATGAAAATTGGGAGGCAAGACAATGAAATATACAGAGGGGAGGGATAACTCCAGAACAGAAAGAGGCGGGTTAAAGGTGATAATTTATGAAACGTTTCAAAAATTTGTAAATTCAAATGAAATTCTTTTTTTAAATCAGGAATTTTTCGCCATCATTTCCGCTGAAATTGGTAACACTGATTTTTGAAATTGGATATGAAGAAAAAAAAAAGAATAAAACTAAATCAATATTTCCACATCATTTCTCCGAGGGCAGGATTTGAAAACATCAAAGCTGCATATCGAACTTTGCCTGAATCAGTGAATTGGTATCGATTAAAGACAAAGTATTTTTCATTCGTGGGTTTAAATATAAAGAAAAAAAGAAAAGAAATTCTCAGATTTTATACATCTGAAACAGAATGGAAAAAAAAAAACAGTTACTATAAACAGGTAATTTGCGTCTGTAACATTTGGAGAGTACTTAGATGGTGTTTAGAAACAGAAAAAAAAACCAGGCACTATAAACAGGTAATTTGCGTCTGTATCATTTGGAGAGTACTTAGATGGTGTTTAGAAGCAGAAAAAAAATCAGCCACTATAAACAGGTAATTTGCGTCTATATCATTTGGAGAGTACTTAGATGATATTTAGAAGCAGGAAAAAAATCAGCCACTATAAACAGGTAATTTGCGTCTGCATCATTTGGAGAGTACTTAGATGGTGTTTAGAAGCAAAAAAAAAAAAAAAACAAATTCAAAACCTTGAAATGAAAAAATAAACTCCAAAAACTCATTAAGTAACAAGTTTAGTGAAGGTGTTCAAAAAGCAGGAAAAACATACAAAAGTTAATTGCAGAAGTTGCTAAGTGTCGGTTCGTGCAATTCAAAATATCAAGTCGATTATTATTATTATTATTGAATCCATTGCTAGGTCAGCTTCTATGAAAATTGAGAGACAATTTTTTTCTCCATAATCTATCTTATATATCTATGAGTCTACCATTCAACCATGCTTCGAATATTGCTGCCACATATGGTCCCATGCACCTGCAATTTATCTAGACCTCCGTGATAAAATCCAAAGAAGAATCTGCAATATTATTCATCTTGATCTGACAGATCGGTTTCAGTCACTTTCTCACTGCTGTAAGGTTTCTTCTCTGTGATCTTTCTATAAATACTTTCAAGTTATTTATTGTTTTTTGTATTCCTCCCATCCGACTACATAAAATGAATTGTAGATATGGGGACTAGTTAGGAGTTTCACAGAGATATTCAGGTATTATGGTGAATGTAGGAAGAATTGGTAAATAAGAATGCGTTGTCTTGGAGTAAGGAATATTGTAGTATGTTTGGGTCAGTGATTGTGGCGAGCAAAGTTTATATTTAAGATAGATACCATGCTTTTCCCTATTTCCTTTTTAGGCTTTGTACACATTTTGTATATATATATATATATATATATATATATATATATATATATATATATATATACTAAAACACACATATATATATATATATATATATATATACAAACACACACACACATATATATATATATATATATATATATATATATATATATACAAATAAATTCTTCTCTTCGCAAGACTATGAATTTAAGCGCAGTACTAGACTGTCGATGATGTCTGATCAATTTACAGTTGAGCTGGTTTGATGTAACCGTAAATTCTACGATGGCAGTTTCTTTTCTCGCACTTCTCGCCCGTGGAACTCTCTTCCGGCTGCATGCTTTACAAACAAATTTAATCTGCAAAAATTTAAATGCAATGTCTATCGCTATATGCTGCTCACTCGATTTACGTTTTTTTTCTTTCTACTCATTATTCATGTTTCTGTTTCGAATTCTTCCACACACTTTAACCCCTAGTGTCATAGAGGCTTTACTGCATTGTATGATGTGATACCGATTAAAAAAAAAAACATATTTGTTTACTTGACCCCAGTTTTCTGAGTTTCTCTTATCAGCCAAAATAACAAGAAAAAATGAAGCCCGAGTTTTCTCCCCTTGAGGAAGTCATTTCGATTGAAATGCAGTAGTTAGCTGAAGTCTGATCTAAAGATTTATTGTTGTAATCGTCGTAATTAATAGTCAAGACTGTATCAAGTAATAAGTAAATGAATTAATAATCAAGATTGTATCAAGTGCATTGACAAGAGAATAAACTAATAATGAAGTCTATTACGTGCATTGACAAGGGAATGCATTTATAATCAAGACTGCATTGCTTGCATTGAAAAGGAAATGCATTAGTATTAAGTGCATTAGCAAGGGAAATAATTTATAATCAAGAATTTATTAAGTCCATTGATAAAGGAAATAATTTATAATTAAAACAGTATTACGTGCATTGACACTGGAATTATTAATCACGACTCTATTAATTGCACTGACAAAGGAATTAATTAATAATGAAGCTTTAAATGGAAGTGAATTTATAATCAAGACGGTATTATGTGCATTGACAAGGGAATGAATTTATAATCAAGAGTTTATCACGTGAACTGAGAATGGAATGAATTAATAATAAAAAATTATTAAGTGCATTGACAAGAGAATGCATTTATATTCAAGACTGTATTGAATACATTGGCAAGGAAATACATTAATATTCAAAACTGTATTACGTGCATTGACAAGAGAAAATTCATAATCAAGAGTGTATTACGTGCATTGACACTGAAATTAATTATTAATCAAGACTGCATTAAGTGCGTTGACAAGGGAATTAATTAATAATCAAGACTATTAAATGCATTTTCAAGGATGTGAATTTATAATCAAGACTGTATTAAGTGCATTGACAAGTGAATGAATTCATAATCAAGACAGTATTAAGCGCATTGACAAGGGAAAAATAATTATCATGATTGTATTAACTGCATTTAACGAACCCGGGCAGAACCTATGTTGAATGGTAGGAAATTGCATTTCAAATTAGTTTATCATGTCTTTTATTATGAATACTCGGAAAGTAATTACGTATTTCATTGCTCTTACTTATGGGCTAACCCATCAAGGGAACGACGAATACTGACTGGGAGACCATCCATCTTGAATTAGCTTATCATCCCTTCATAATATTAGGATGTTCTAAAAGTAATTACGTATTTCACCTCTAGGAATTATGCGTTAACCATCCCCTAGACTAAGCTAATTTTGAATGTTAGGAAATTGCGTTGACAATTAGTTTATCTCCACTTATAATATAAAATTCAGTAATTACATATTTCACCATTATGAATTATGTGACAACGAACGTTAGCTGAACGTCATGAAAGCGAGTAGAAATTATGAAAGAATCTAGAATTACCGAATTCGTTTTTCTGTCTGTAGGAATTCAAGAAAATGATATCTTTCAAAAGCAGTATAGTCACCATTGCCTACTGCAGGAAATCCGGAATTTTAAAATGCTAGCGAGGTATTTACAATCCTTTGTTAAATGTATACCAGAGAATGGTCCCATCTACCAGCTTTAGATTGAAAGGGTACAAAATGGTGATTGCAATGTATCTGTTAATACACGCTTAGCAATACCACCCATCTTTGAGTGTAAAAATCCTTGAATCACTTTGTAATTGCTAGGACTCGCCTTTGTATAAATCAGTTTTGATTTGAAAGATTTAAAAATGGCGATTGCAACATATCCTATAACAAGCGCTTGGGAATACCGCCAATCTTTGTAAGACCTCTTTAAATCGCCCACCGACTTCTAGGGCTCGTGTTGGTATATATCAATTTTGATTTGAAAGGTTTACAAATGGCAGTTGTAACATATCCGACAAATCACGATTGGAAATACCTCCCGTCTCTGACTGTAAGTACTCATTGAATCACCTTGCTATTACGTGGACTTGCCTTTGTATAAATCAGTTTTGATTTGAAAGATTAGAAAATGGTGATTGAAATATATCCTGCAATACACGCTTGGGAAATTCACCAATCTCTGACTGTAAGAAATCTTTGAATCGCCCTGCGAGTTCTAGGTCTCGTGTTGGTAAATATCAGTTTTCATTTGAAAGGTTTAAAAATGGCGGTTGCAAAATATCCGATAAATCTTTTTCGGAAAAAACGACCCACACTGAATGAGGTTCTTTTTAACCAGTGACTCGCAACTTCCACAGAATTGAATAATCTTTCTTTTTCTTTCGTTTACCAAATCTAAGACGAAAGATTTACCCAAAACGGCCGCTTTCCCAGGAACTTGAGCTATATCGAAGAAACTCGTGTAGTTGCTTCTCTAAGTAGTTCAATTTTAACTTCTTCAAGCCAAGGATCGATCTAATCTTTCTATCTCTTTGTCCTCATAATCCTCAGGTCTAACCACCGTTTATTGGGGCGTGGTGAGCTGAAGGCCTACTTCCGAGGGCTGGAAAATTGGAACCTGGAGGCCTACGGAAGAGGGCTAGAACGTTGAGAACTCCAGGTCTACTGAAAAGGGCTGGAACGTTGGGAAGCTGGAGGTCTACATGGAGAGGACTGGAACGTTGGTAGCTCCAGGCCTACTGAAGAGGGCTGGAACGTTGGAAACTGGAGGCCTACTGGAGAGGGCTGGAGCGTTGTGAGCTGGATACCTTCTGGAGATGGCCAGAACGTTGTGAGCTGGAGGCCTACTGAAGAGGGTAAGAAAGTTGGGAGCTGGGGGCCTACTGAAGAGAGCTGGAACGTTAGGAGCTGGGGACCTACTGGAGAGAGCTGTAACGTTGAGAGCTGGAGGTCTACTGGAGAGGGCGGGAGCGTTGGGACCTGGACCTTCTTATTAAAGAACTATCCTTCTCAGAACAACGCTACTCTAAAACTCTACATGTGGTTGCTGATTTATTTTTTGACAAGTGAATGGTAACATTATTGTCAACAACAACAGTTCCAGCTAGCCAGCCATTGTCATTATCTCCAGCTTACCATCAGCCGTCACACCAACCATCTCCAGTAAGCATACAACTCTTGCCTCTCCATTCATCTCCTGTAGGCATCCAGCTCCTGCCACTCCAAACATCTCCAGTCGGACTCCAGCTTCTGCTGCTCCAGCCATCACCGGTAGACCTCCAGTTCATGCTTCTGAAGCTATCTCCAGCTAGTATCCAGCTTCTGACTCTCCAACCACCTTTAGTAGGCCTCCAGCACACAACGCTTCAGCACTCTCGAGTAGACCTCCATCTCCCAACGTTCCAGTCCTCTAAAGTAGGCCTCCAGCTCACCACGTCCTAGCCCTCTCCACGTCCAGCTACCAACGCTCTAGCCCTCTTCAGTAGGCCTAGAGCTACCAACGTTCCAGTCCTCTCCATGTAGACGTCCAGCTCCCAACGTTCCAGCCCTTTTCAGTAGACCTGGGGTTCTCAACGTTCCAGCCCTCTTCAGTAGGCCTCCAGGTCCCAATTTTCCAGCCCTCGGCAGTAGCCCTTCAGCTCATCACGCCCCAGCCCGCTCCAGTGGACCTCCAGGTCCCAACGCTCCCGCCCTCTCCAGTAGGCATCCAGCTCACAACGTTCCAGCTCTCTCCAGTAGGCATCCAGCTCCCAACTTTCTTACCCTCTTCAGTAGGCCTCCAGCTCACAACATTCTGGCCATCTCCACAAGGTATCCAGCTCACAACGCTCCAGCCCTCTCCAGTAGGCCTCCAGTTTCCAACGTTCCAGCCCTCTTCAGTGGGCCTCGAGCTACCAACGTTCCAGTCCTCTCCATGTAGACCTCCAGCTTCCCAACGTTCCAGCCCTTTTCAGTAGACCTGGATTTCTCAACGTTCTAGCCCTCTTCTGTAGGCCTCCAGGTTCCAATTTTCCAGCCCTCGGCAGTAGGCCTTCAGCTCACCACGCCCCAGCCCTCTCCAGTAGACCTCCAGCCCCCAACGTTCCATACCTCTTTAGGAGGCCTCCTGTTTCAACGTTACAGTCCTCTTCAATAGGCATCCAGCTCCCATCCATTTCCAGTATCCCTTCTCAACTATGTGCATTATACTATCCTTTTCAGGACAACATTTCTCCTATTACCGAACTATCCTTCTCAGGACACCACTCCTCTAACCCTCTACATGTGGCTGCGGATTTATTTTTTGACAGGTGAACTGTAACGTTATTGTCATCAGCAACAGTTCCAGTTTGCTAGCCATTATCCTTATCTCCATTACCATCAGCCGTCACACCAACCATGTCCAATAAGCATAGAACTTTTGCCTCTATAGTCATTTCCAGTAGGCATCCAGCTCCTGCCACCCCAGTCGGAATCCAGCTTCTGCTGCTCCAGCCATCACCAGTAGGCCTCCAGCTCATGCCTCTCTAGCCAACTCCAACTAGTATTCAGCTTCTGACACTCCAGCCATCTCCAGCAGGCCTCCAGCTCCTACCTCTCCAGCCATCTTCAGTAGGCATCCAGCTCCTGCCTCTCCGACCGTCTCCAGTAGGCATCCAGTTCCTGCCTCTCCAGCCATCTTCTGTAGGTATCAAGCTCCTGCCTCCCCGACCGTCCCCAGTAGGCATCTGGATCCTGCCTCTCCGACCGTCTCCAGTAGGCATCCAGCTCCTGCCTTTCCAACCATCTTCAGTAGGCATCCAGTTCCTGCCTCTCCAGCTATCTTCTGTAGGCATCAAGCTCCTGCCTCTCCAACCATCTTCAGTAGGCATCCAGCTCCTGCCTCTCCGACCGTCTCCAGTAGGCATCTAGCTACTGCCTCTCCGACCGTCTCCAGTAGTCATCTAGCTCCTGCCTCTCAAGCCATCTTCAGTAGGCATCCAGCTTCTGCCTCTTCAGCTATCTCCAACAAGCTTTCTACTCCAGCCATCCTTACCAGCAGCAACGATATGCAATAAACTGTCCTTTTCAGGACAACAACCACAATATTACTCTTTTCAGGACAACGCCCTCCATCGACTACAAAAATGTCCTTTACAGGACAGCACTCTTCTCACCGTCTACATGAGCTTTTCCCTAGTGCACTATAACATTATTTTGGTGGGGGATTTTCTTTAACAAAAATAAACTTGGTAATATATTTTATTTGCTCAAGTCTTTGTTTTGTTTGTTGTTGTCGTCCATCATTTAATATCTGTTTGTTTGACAATATACCACCCACAACACAATGATTCCAATTATTGTGAGAGGAATTTAACTGTAGGTCAAGAGAAAGAAATCCAAATCTAAGAGACTGCATAAAAAAACTGGTAGAAAAAGACTGGTGGAGATAAAATGGTTACCTGACTGTAAACTGAAAGAGAGAGAAATGGGTATTTTTTTTATATACTGATACAGGATCCCAGAGCCAGCTCAGCTGACTTACAATTGCTTAAAACACAGTAGAGATTTCCAACACAAATAAAGATTCATAAACAAGCATATACAGAGTGTCATTTATGAAATATTCACTGCACGTAAGTGTATATAACAAATCTAACTGAAATTCGAACTCGGCTCTCCGATTAACACTTGTGGGCTATTATCTATTACACCAACCAGCATATCCGGGTTTATAGCACCTGATATTCTCGAGCAGTCACCATTCACGGTACTGAGCAGTTTAACGTTGCTTAACTTTGTGATCATACAGGAAGTGGTGTTCGAACCTGATGTGGTGGGAAGCCAGTAATCTTTAGGATAAAAAAAATATTTACTATATTTACATTGTAAAAATAATAAAATTTTGAAGATATTGTTTAAGGTTATTAAAATTTTATTATCCAAAAAACAATAATTTCTCGAAACTCTAGATAATTTTATTGATTGAAAACTATTATTTATAGGAAAAAAATTATCAATACTTTTTCTTCCGATTAAGTGATATTCGATTCGTAATTTTTATATCAGAATTTTAACTTCTTGAACAGACATTATTATATATAACACCCCCTACGTGGGTCGTATGTGGCACAAGGTCGAGTTTACCGTGCGTTCTCCGTGCCTGTAGGCTCGGCCAAAAATATTCCCTTCGAACCCGCATAAACGGGTTCAGGGCCTGTCTACCTCCCCTGGACGAAACTTTGCCGTGCAGCAAAGCCTCGCCCGTGTTCCTCTCCGCTCACAGTTACGAACAATCTAGGCGACTGTTATATTTAACAGCCACCCCCACAACGGAGGAATGTGTGTGGCACGAGGCCGAGTTTACCGTGGGTTCTCCGAGCCCGTAGGCTCAGCCAAAAATATTCCCTTTGAACCCGCCTAAACGGGTTCAGGGTCTGTCTACCTCCCCGGACGAAACTTTGCCCTTAGGCAAAGCCTCGTCCGGGTTCCTCTCCGCTCAAGGCAGAGAGTTCGACAGATGAACAATCTATTCGACTGTTCCCCCAAGGCCTCTCTCCTACTAATCTTGGAGTAGGCGGAAGACTCCAAAATAGACTCTTTAGAGGGAAGACACCACTAGAATCAACGTGCCAATTTTTTGTTAGTCAGGACGTCCACATACAATATCAGGTAATGGGGGCGTTAATTATATAAAGTTTGAAGCCAAAGCACCAAAATTCAATGACATATTAGTTTATTTAGAACATTTTCCTCAATTTCACAGAACAATAGGCAAGTAAAAATTATATAAAAAGGGGCTCAAGTAATTTTTAAGAATATGTCAGCTGTTGCAAAAAATAGTTAAATTTCAAAGAGTTAGACAGTAATGAACAGTTTAGAGCACCGTTCCCCTTTGAACTGACACTTTTTATTAGAAACGTCATCGAAATGTAATTTATTAAAAGTACCGTGCGTTTTTATTGGTGCATTGCCGCGTCAGACGTGTCCGAATGTACCCTGTTTCTGGTACTTTTCTCAACAGGAACTCTCGTTGAGCAGGACGATATAATGGTTAGCGAACTGGTCAGGTTGACCATTATTAGTAAGTAATGAGTTAAAATCTTAAAAGCAAGGTAGACTTCTACACAATAAATACGAAAGTCATTGTGTCACACTTTTTCAACTTAAAGGGACACAACGCTCTAACATTCAATAGATCACGTTCAAATGAAAAATTACTGTTTTCAACCCTCCTGGGTCAGACGATAAACTACATCCACGTCCTGGGTCAGACGATAAACTATGCCCAGCAGCAAGGCCTATGATCCAGATAGGTTTTAATACCAGGAATACTTTGTAAAAAAAATTATTATCAGCAATGAATTTTTGAAGAAAAAAGTATTACCAGCAATGCATTCTTGAAGGAAGGATATTAACAACAATACGTTTTTGAAAGAATATTACCAGCAATACATTTCTGGAAAAAATATTACCAGCTATACATTTTTGAGGAAAGAAATATTACCAACAATACATTTTCTGAAGGAAAAATTATTACCAGAAATAAATTTGTGACAAAGCAAAATATTACCAGCAATAAAAACTTTGTTGGCATTAAATAACCCATTGAGGTTGATATGCCGTAAAACAAAACAAGCCAACTGTTTTCAAATTAAAGTGTTTCAAAATAAAATCGTCCGTGTTTTCAAATTAGAAGCCATAGCCCAACATATATCATTTTGGAATCAGGCCTACTCCGTGAGCTCATTAATAACATCACGATCCGGGTCGCGACCCGCAATCCTGAAATTTTGGATTTCGAAGTTTTCCTTACTGAGATTGTTTTCGGCGGTGTTTTTGATTGAATTTTTTTTTTGCGACAAATTATTTGTACGGTCACAATATTTATAATTTGGAAATTTGGGAATTAATTGCAAAATCCGACGAAAGTCACCCATGAAATAAAAATAATTATTTTTACGGAAAGTAAGGACTTACGTGAATCAATTTGTTTTTAAATTAATTGGCGACAGAAGAATTATCATTAAACTTTTAAAAGGTAAGCTTAAATATTAATGCAATACTTTAATGGAGCAATTAATTTTGAGTACTTCTGTAGTTTACTGTTGCCTATCGCATCTACTCCTCCCTACCTATTTTGATGAATGTCCAATAAACAGGCCCCCGAATGAACTAGCTTAAATGCTGCCCGATAGGACGGCTTTTAAGCTAGTATTAGATATATTTAGGAGTAGCAGCATGGCCCGGCGTTGCCCGTGCTTGATTCAAAAATCGTACGACTCATACAGCAATCGCTATCACTTAACTTAAAATATTTTTGCCCTTCTTTGCCTTTAAAGGAGTGCCCTTTGCCGTGCTGATGTTGCAACATGCCTTACTTCTTGCCTATCTCACACTGCGAATTTTTCGAAGGTCTGTGCTAAACATTAAATCTGTTACGAAAAAAACAACTAAACAAAATGAACACAAAACGATCAGCTTTAAAAAAAAAGGACTCATAACTGGAAAAACCGAATGAAAAAAGAATGTTAACAACAAATACTTTTTCACACCCAACCCAGTTCTGCGGAGTAAGAATCAACGTTGAGTTTAAGCAAGCGAATGAGCCAATTGGAGTAAAGTGCCATGCAGATTTAAATTTGTCCCACTTGTGACGAATGCAGCTATCAATTTTTTTTTTGCATGCTAGCATGCTAGTTAAAATTCGTGTCAGTCAGCTGTTGGCTCTCACGCTGGCCAATAGAATCTTCCTGTCTATTTGTGGCAGCCAGCTATAGGCTCTCACTCTGGCCAGTAGAAAATGGCCGCAAACTATACGAAAACTGCCGAAGAAGCATGAAAAAATCGATTATTTCCACTATCGATGGGAGTAGGGAAATGCAAAGTCGGTCTTGGCCTTCCCACTAACTTGGAGCATGTGCATGTAAATATTGGTGCAAATCCTTCGAAAATTGCGGCCGTGCATTCGTTACGCACATACACACACACATCCTGCCTTTTATAGATAGAGATCCATGGCTTCGGTTAACGGTTAACGCATCAGACTAGCTGAGCATTATCTTAAAGTAATAAGGGTGATTCTCATTGGGTTTCCCATATTTTTGGCCGTGAATCAAGACTAAAACTTAGCAAGTAAATGAATAAAATTATGCCGGAACGTATCTGCTTTGTTTACGAACAGATATTTAGCAAACATGTTCGTATAACCCCTTTGGCTGCCACCAAATATAACACCTTGGATTATGGAAGTGAGTGTACATTTCTTTTAAGCCTATCATCCCAAGGAAGGCGGGAGTGACGCTAGAGTGAGAGCTTAGTAAAGACGGGTGTTTGAGAAAAGGAAAAAGAGAAAGACTGTGATCAGAATCAAGGCATCAGAAGATCTCGATTGAATATTTGAAGATTATAGCTACCAGAGAAGCAAGTAAGAGGAAGGGAGTTCCACGGGTGTTTACTCCACCCCATTTAAGGCGGGAATGCCGCTAGCACGCTAGAGGTTAAAGAGCGAGAGCACGAGTAAAGAGGGGTGTTTGAGGACAGGATAAAGAGAAAGACGGGGATCAAGATCAAGGCATCAGAAGATGTCGATTGATATTGCATTAAATATTTGAAGATTATTGCTCTCAGGGAAGCAAGTAGGAAAATGGGATTTCCACGACTGTTTCTTTTTTTTTTTTTTAAGTATTCTACCCCAACTAAGGCGGGAATGCCACTAGCACGCAAGTAGTTAAAGGCTGAGAGCACGCGTAAAGATGGCTTTTTGAGGAAAGGATAACGAGAAGGACGTGGATCAAGATTAAGGCATCAGAAGATGTCGATTGATATTACATTGAATATTTGAAGATTATAGCTATCAGGGAAGCAAGCAGAAGGTAGGGATTTCCAAAGTTGTTTTTTTTTTAAGCATTCCATCCAAAGCAATGCAGGAGTGCCACAAGCACACAAGAGGCTATATAGAGTGGGCGCAAAATTAAAGGTTTTTTTTTGTGGAAAGTATATAGAGAAGGACGTGGATAAATATCAAGGCATTAGAAGTTGTCGATTGACATTAAATTTTATTTTTTGAAGATTATAGCTATCAAGGAGGCAGGTAAGAGAAAGGAAGTTCCACTGTAAGTAGGTGATACGAAGATGTTGGACTAGAAGAGAGGGCCATATTTAACCGTTTCAACAATAAAAGGGTGGGGACGGGATGCCAACCTAGTAGCACGATTAAATTCATGCAGTTTGGGTACCAGTGAATGTAGCTTGTCAGAGCAGTTGTCATGAAAATATTTGTAGAAAAGACAGAGGGAAGCCACAGTACGTCTGTGAGAAAGTGACTCTAGATGAGATGCCAGATGAGAACCTATCACATTGCATATCTGTTGAAACTTGACTAATGCATGGAATAATAATACAACACAAAATGTACTTAGAACAAAATGTATTGAAACAAGAAAGTGTACACAATATTTACATATAGTCTTTTTGTATATTCACGGGAAGACCGTTCCTGGACAATGTGTTGACTTAGTCGCAGTCGGGCAGAGTCTCTGGATTGAATCTCTTGATTCCTCCCCTCGTCTTCCCGGTACCAACCATATTTATATGGTCGGTACTTCACTATGTAAATTAGGTGGATCATACCACAACAATATCCGTCTCTGGATTTGGACGAGGACCTCGAGATGTTAACTTGAAACTATTTGTAGAAAAGACAGAGAGAGAGAGGCGACGACACGTCTGTGAGAGAAGGGCTGTAGACGAGATGCCAGATTAGGTTCAATCACATCGCATATCCGTCTCTGGATTTTGTCGAAGACCTGAAGACGAACAGCGAGGGCACCAGACAATATATGGCAGCAGTATTCAATGAAAGGGCGAATGGTTGATTTATAAATTTGAAGGATTGACTCGGGCGAGAAAAAACGTTGTGGCGCAACACAGCGAACCAACCTAATTTATATATCTTTTGATTTATGCTAATTATAGAAGCAGAAGTGCATCTTCGCCGGAGGAAAGCGAGAGCCACGAAGAGGGCTTCGTTTATCTCCGACCCGTTTGGTTTCGCCAGAAGACTTATGGGAGATAAGAGGAGCGGTAGATTAGTATGCCCAAAAGTCAGGGTGGATTCCTTTTTGTAGAGCTCTTTCAAGGACCCAAGAAGGGATGAGGAATTAGGATTTAATGTTCGCCTCATTAAACCCACCAACCTCCAGAACTTGAGTTCGACACGGGGATAACAATTTTGAGTGAAGTCAAACAGATAGTAATGGCGGCTTGATCAGCTTCGTCGCCATAACCAAGTGGCGTATCTTACTCTGTATACAAGCGTTGTCCAAGCCTTCTCTTGAAATTATGGAAGATCATAGTAATTTGGCAGCGAGGAAAAGTCGCAGAACTGTGGGGATACGCAGAACTGAAGAAGAGAACCCAAGAATTATCGAGAAGTTTCGATGTATCTCTTTACTGTGTAGAGAAAGCAAAATATTTTTTAGTGTTACATCGCGATGGCTATCAGGTTTTCTGCTAAAAATAGCTTCATAGATACAGTGGCACAAAAAGTCTGAATCTCTGGTATGCCTGGCTGCGTTGAGCATATAGGAGTTTTATCGCAATTAATAAAGGATGAAATGAGAAAAAGGGGAACCTGGTTGTTGCGTGGTTGAATTTAGCCAATGCTTATGGCTCTAAACTCGTGGAAGAAGCTTAGGTTAGACATTACAAGTATTATCCGCTAGATTATCCTAGATTACTACAATCTATCTACTACTATAATTCTAAGAGTTTCATCCGGCCTGATATCTTCAGACTGACATAGACTCGAGAGAGAAATTATTACAGGCTATACATTGTCAGTCACGCTTTTTGCTCTCGCGATGAATATGCTCGTGATGTCCGCTGAGGTGGAATGCCGTGGCCCCATTTCTAATACCGGAGTTAGGCAACCACCTATCCGATCTTATGATTGGCTGGTGTCAGTCATAAATACAGACTGATGTATGTAGGAGGTACAGGAGGAGGCCTATGGGACGCCTATTGTCTTCGCCTATGGCCTACCACTACGACGAGGACCAGTCCATTACGGTTACCTTCTAGATTGTCCGACTCTGTTACAGAAGTCCAAAACCACTTTGCTACATCGAACAAATATATTCCTTTTCCGGCGCATATCAATTATCAATCTGTATCCCAAATTATTCATAATGTATTTTAGAAGTTTTTTTTTTTTTTTTGGTAAATAGTTTGAATAAGTCATGTTAATCCTTCTAATTTAAACATTTTTAAATGTAGCTAAGAATAAAAGAAAGTTATAAAAAGGATCAAACAAATAAGAAACAATAAAGAATTTAAAAGGGGAGGAAGAGAAAGAAAAGTCGTAAGATGAGCGAATATAATAACTCGATTTTTATTTTATTTTATTAAAGTATATATATTCTTTGGTTTGATCTTTCTTTTATTTATTTATTTAATATATTTTTTTCTTAGAACACCACCCCGTCATGACCTCAAGATTATTCACTTGACTCCCCACTGAGTCAGGTTGTGACACAAGGTCAGTTCGTCTTGACCTCAGGTGTGAAAAATCAGTACAACCGATCATACCCGAGTTATAACATCAAATAGCCCAAGTGTAGACTTGATTTGTTGCCGTTTTCTGGGTGGAATTTATATAAAGCACGTCCTAAAGCTGGTAGCAAATGTACTCTGGTTGCGGGCCAAATACTGATCATATTCGGTCGGGTAGCCTATCGAAGAAGTTTGTTGCTTATTTAGACCCGAAACTTCAAGTGACGTGTGAGCAACATCACTGATGACGCACCTAGAGTCGGCTCTTAAAGGTGTCATTTTAGCAATATACCTAAACGCTAGTTTTGTAAATTTAAATGAATGAAGGCTATCTTTTATTTATTTAATTATTTTTTTAAATATTATTTCTTGAAAGCGGGATATCGCCTTTAAAAAATATCGAAGTATTTCTTCTTCTCCTTTTTATTAGAATGAATAAAATAGTTAAGTTTCGCTTCCGCAGCACAACACCTTCAAAATGAATAGGCCGGGTGTGAAGAAACAAATCCATTTTCTTTGCTTTGTTTTCTTGGGAGAAAATTGTATTTTATCAGAAGGTGAGACGTTGTTGACAGCCAATATCTCTGAAAGATTGGAACGGATCAGTGTTTCTGCTGCTTCAAAAGCCTGGCAGACAAGAAGGTGCCTGTATTTTTTTTTATATATTTTTCAATGTCAGGCTTTAATGGAATCTTATATTGCAAATATAATATGGTAAGTAAACTAGGGGCTTGATGGTATAAGTTACGAGCCGTTTCTGAATTTATCTGATATGGGTCTTTTTTTACAGTATGGTTCACCTCTTACAAGGCCCGAGGACCACTCGAGATAGAGGGATATGTTAGAAAGTTAGTGCGTATAAGAGTGGAAGATAACCGTTAATAAGAAGGGTAGAAATTAATTCCTGCATGATTTCATAGCTCTTGGACCATTCCTTCATAGTCAATCTTTGAACTGTTCTTCCTACCTCGTATTCTATTGAGGAACAGTATCCAACATACTAAAATCTACCTTCTCTGATTGTTTTTAAAGAATCATGAAAGTTCTTCTTTGGAAATCGTACGGCATGTGGTATCAAATGAGGGATAGATATTCACTTGTTGTCTGTCGATATCCTGTAGACGAAAAGTGTCCATATTTCTCGTATATGTGTAGGGTTCGACTGAGCCATAAACCCTTATTCGGCTATTTGAGTGTTTTGACTCGCGTGTGAGAGTGTGCTAAAGTATATTTTGGTGTGTAAACGAGTATTAGCCAAACAATACACGTCTCTCTTCA
The DNA here is from genome assembly GCA_903632075.3 of Acanthosepion pharaonis. Classification (NCBI taxonomy): domain Eukaryota; kingdom Metazoa; phylum Mollusca; class Cephalopoda; order Sepiida; family Sepiidae; genus Acanthosepion; species Acanthosepion pharaonis. Next base: position 633,718 of record CAHIKZ030000818.1, read on the forward strand.
TTTAGAAAGCACCTTCCTTAATCCGGAAAAAGTGTCTAAAATTGGACACTACCTCCCTCATCATCGGTCTGTTTTTTTAGCGAAAGGAGTCGACGTTTTCTCGTTCAGTGGCCAATTTAAATTTGCAATAAAATACGCCATTTTCTTTTTTAATCACTTCATCCCATGCTAGAAGATAAAACTACAAAGAAACAAGTTGTTACTGAGTGTGAGAGAATATGAGAAAAAGAAATCCTTGTAAAGGGAGAGAACAATAAATGATCAAAAAGTTACCAATTGACATTGCAATTTCATTTTGAAAATCAAAGTTATCTGGAAAGCAAGAAACCTGAATAGAGTTCCACAAAAGTGATAACTTACAATTACATCTATTTCAACTCTAAATTGATGAGACCTTGCCGCCAATCTAGTACTGCGTGTAAATTTATCAAGTCTAGGTACTAAAGAGGAAAACTCATCACAATGTGTTATGGGATCTTACCCATAATAATAATAATAATGGACTATTCCATACTTAATAAATACTGTGCCTCAGGAGTAGGCAAGGAGTCAGTAGTCAGTAGTTCAAGTCGAGTCAAGAGTCGAGTCAGAGGCAGTCTGAAATAGAGTCGCGTTCAGACAATTACTGCAAGACATTGGAATAGTGATACTGGTCGAGACTACATTGTTCTCTCTACTAAACATAATTGTTTATACTAACACTTCTACTTCTTTGTATATATTCCTGTTTGTAATATATCCTTGTTATTCCATATCCATATTCGAGTTCTTTTTTATTGGTTCTACCTTGGACTATCACCGTGGTACAAGGAATCGGACCATAACACAATGATTACCATGAACATATTCATAGAAGAGGCACAGGGAAGCTATGTTACGACAGGGGGGTGGAATTAATTAACTGTGGTCGTAATGCCTGGACAGGGTCATTTACATTGCCGATTGTATTTTATTATAGTTCTCTAAAAGCATAACAGAAGCACCAGACGATTTCTGACTGCATGGATGAATGGTAGCTTATAAATGTATATAAAATTGTCTGACACAGTGAAGCAGCTTTTCAAGCAGCAGATCTTGCCATCAATTCAGTTTAACATTGTTTGTGATTCGTTTTCCTTGCAGCAAACCTTCCTATCCTGGGTATAACAATTAAGATGAAAAGTGGGTTCTCTTCAATCATTTACTCCGAAATCAACAATGGATACTATTCACTGAAAAAGAAGAAACCATCCCCAAACAAGAAAATACACTCGAAGAAGTGATGCTTTGTATTTAGTGGGATATATAGGGAGTTGTCAGTCATAAAGTTCTAAACCAAAACGAAGAGGCATTGTCGAAAAATGGTTCGTTTTGTTTGGTTTACGGTATATCAACCTGCAGGGTTTTTTTTAATGTCGACAAGATTTTTTATTGCTGGTAATATTTTTTTTTTCAAAATGTATGCAACTAATATCTTCAGAATTAATATTTTCAAAAAATATTTCGCAGGTTAATATCTTTTTTCAAAAAAAATACATTGCTGGTAATATCGCTTCCATCAAAAATGTATTGCTGGCAATATCTTTTTTCTTCAAAAATGTATTGCTGGTAATATTGTTTCCATCAAAAATGTATTGTTGGTAATATCGCTTCCATCAAAAATGTATTGCTGGTAATATTGTTTCCATCAAAAATGTACTGCTGGCAATATCTTTTTTCTTCAAAAATGTATTGCTGGTAATATTGTTTCCTTCAAAAATGTATTGCTGGTAATATCGCTTCCATCAAAAATGCATTGCTGGCAATATCGTTTCCATCAAAAATGTATTGCTGGTAATATCGTTTCCTACAAAAATATATTGCTGGCAATATCTTTTTTCTTCAAAAATGTATTGCTGGTAATATCGTTTCCCTCAAAAATATATTACTGGTAATATCTTTTCTCTTCAATAATGTACTGGTATTATCTTTTTCCTCAAAAATGTATTTCTGGTAATGTCTTTTTCCTACAAACATATATTGCTGATATCTTTCGTCTTCAAAATGTATTGCTGGTAACAGATTTTTCCTTAAAAAATGTATCGCTGGTACTAATATTTCTTCAAAAATTCATTACTGGTAATAATTTTTACAAAAATGTATTGGTGTTATTAAAACCTATTTTTATACTTTCATAGTGTTTTGACCCCTTTTGGGGTGTTTACTATTCTCCCATAGCTGGGACTATAACCAGTGTCACCACTCCAAGTCAGGGTGGGCCTGGGATAACACCAATTAAGAGGTGGTTCCCCACCCCTCAAAACCTCCTGATCAGAAGCCTTGCAGTTGGATGTTGTTAATCGTCTTATCCAGGGCGCGTCGATAACTGGAAGTATTGGACAAAAGTATATGATATAAACGCAGGTCATTGGATAATCGTAAAGGCGTGTTGCTCTTACACGATAATATATGAATACGTATTGCATGAATCACCCAATAAAATACTACAGAACTAAATATGGACGTACGCCTCATCCTGTTTACTCCCCGTAGAAATTAATGGATGGCAGCTGGGATTTAGAGATTGGAGAGAGTTCGAACTCAAGTCGTGTTGCTTACGTGTTAACTTCCTTGTGAAAGGTATGAATCCATCTTATCTCACCTTTAGCTATTGATAAATAGCAAGAACGACTGGGTTCTATAGTCTTGGTTGGCTTCGGGTATAGAAGAAGACCTGAGGGACTAATGTACGGACTGAGGAAAACCACGTCGTATTCCGTGGTCTTTGACCGCCGGTCAAGAATTTGAAGAGGAGAAGAGCCCACTGAAAGGATCACAGGGAAGAGGATTCAAAAACTGGTTCTTTCTGTTTTCACGCCTTCCTCCCCTGGCGTTTGAAAGAGTCGAGGAACTGATGATGAGGAGGACTTATTCTCCTGACCTTGCTCAGTCTGACTAGAATCTTTTTTGATCCTTGTAACATTTTTAACTCAAGGACTGTTTCTCAGCGTTTCTTTGCTTCGAAAACTGCTGAACCTTACACCCGAGAATTCAATAATTAAGTAGGTGGCGTTTATGTGATCGATAATACGGGGGATTATTATCTTGATTGAATATTATAAGACAATATTGATTTCTGTCAATTTTTCTGAGTTTAGGTATTGTAATTATTTACATTATTTACATTGTTCGGACTGTTGTCCTCATCTTTATTGCCATATTCCCGTGGAACTAAAACAATCTACCACATGTACAAAATAAAGGGTCCAGATCCTGAAGAAGGATTTATGAAGTAGTGACAAGACTGTTTAAACACTTCTTTCTTTCTTTCTTTCTTTCTTTCTTTCTTTTTTTTCATTCTTTCTTTCATTTTCTGACTGAAAGCATGTTGTGTCTTTTACCCTATTTCCACGCGATCAAAATGGAATAGTCTATTATTTATGAGGTATTGGCAAGGTGTAAAGGTCGTGTGAACTTAAAAAGTGAATAACACTTATAATAGCATAATTGTTATTTGTTTAAAGTTGATAGGCACTTTTTATATAATCACAGACCTCGCAATGAACTTATCCAATCGTTAAGAATCATGATTGAGCGGTAAACTCAAATAAGGAAAACGCGAAATTCTCACGGCTTCTGAGTGATTCAATCACTTTTACGGGTTATCAACCTTTTGCAGGTTATTTCAAACCAGAAAATACATTGTAAGAATTTGTTCTTTGCAGGGGGGGTAATAATGACGTAATGATTCAGGTCTTACTGATAGCTGGGGGGGGTCATAAATTTGGACATTATCTGGTCGTCTTGAGAGAAGACTGGATGGAACATATACAAATCTACTTAGAAAAATCTAGAACATCAATTGAAGATACCATGGAACTCTTAACACAATTTACGGAGAACGGAGACCAATTTCTCTTAAGTTCAAACAAAAACGATTACAGTTTTCCGGCCACTGCCACCGAACGGACAGGGAAATCGTCTTGTACTTACACCCATGGCATCCTTCTGGGAGTGTCTTCTCACGAAAATTGACTTTCCCAGACACCATTGCTCGGGATTCAGGGTTGGATATTGGGGATCTGGATACAGCAATCCAAGATGGAACCGTGTGAAATGGGATTGGCAAGAATAAGTCATCACACACAATGTCGTGTAATTGTTTTTTTTTTTTTTAACTATTGGCTTAACAAGGAGAACTGGGTATTATCAGATTACAATGTGAATAAAAAAGATTATATAATAACCTCCTTTGAACCATCCGACTTGAAGTCACTCAGTATTACACCCATCAAAAGAGTTGAAGTTTTATCTTGGATGTTACATAATAGATTCCGAAAAAGATTTCAATATCCGCAAATCGTAGCAAAATGTTAGAATATCATATATATTTTAGAATCTTTAACCATATCACCGAAATGATGTCATAAATCTTTCAATGTCGTAAACATTTTGGAAGAGCTTGCTATTTTCATTTCAATGACAATAATTTGGCGATATTTCTACAAAGCGATACCAGAAGCCCCCGCAAGAGAGAACGAAACTAAAGAATACAACAATGCGTCACCCTTAATGAAACAATTAAAATATCATCTGCTAATTGGGGCCAAGAGAAAATACCACAGATTGACATCTACGCTAATGTCTCATATTACTACTACCCCTATCTTGGTCTGACTTCCACAAAGCTCTTGTATAGGATGCGTGCAACAAACTTCACAAGATTTGGCGTTCGATTCTTCCATCCTCCTTAAAAGTCCAAACCTTTCGAACATTTACTGAACCAGTCCTACTGTATGGATCAGAAATTTGGACATTATCTGGTCGTCTTGAGAGAAGACTGGATGGAACATATACAAATCTACTTAGAAAAATCTAGAACATCAATTGAAGATACCATGGAACTCTTAACACAATTTACGGAGAGCGGAGACCAATTTCTCTTAAGTTCAAACAAAAACGATTACAGTTTTCCGGCCACTGCCACCGAACGGACAGGGAAATCGTCTTGTACTTACAGCCATGGCATCCTTCTGGGAGTTTCTTCTCAGGAAAATTGACTTTCCCAGAAACCATTGCTCGGGACTCAGGATTGGACATTGGGGATCTGGGAACAGCAATGCAGGACCGAACAATGTGTAAAGCGATTGTCAATGGAGTTCCAACCAACCATAGGGAGGTCGAAGGATGATGATGATGAATAGCTGGAGACGGGATTTTCGGATTCATACCTTTCCCGAGGACATTTGTCTGTAAGTGAATATAACACCTGATATTCCCAAACGGTCACTCATCTAGGTAATAACCAGACACGACATTGCTTAACTTCTGCGATCGTACGGAATCCGGCGTTTCAACTTGATGTAGCTGTAAACCGTACCATAATTGGTACTCGGCTCTCCGATTACCAATTGCATCACCTCTGTAGCCTGCTATTTAACCCATAGAAGGGGAGAAGATGTGGATTCATGTCTATCCCAAGAACGTTTGTATAAAACACTAGGATGGATTTTGATTCAAATTTCTGTGCCAGTAAGCCTTATGCCACTTGCATTTGAATTTCTGACGCATTACAGACTTCACCCTCAGGAAGTTTGAGAATTGAAAATGATGACAAATGCCCTTTATAGAAAAAGAAATTAAAAACGCCATATTGCTGCATGAAAACTTTTTTCTTACCACAGAATCTTCAGATATTCATTTATAGATTCCTTGTCTGGTTAAAAATTTAAAGATGTCTTCATTCCGTCAAAGCCACGAATGATTCATTCATTTTTACGGCTTATCAACCCTTCGTTGGTTATTTAAAGCCAGAAAATATTATTTTAGATTGTAATGATTTTTAATAGTAATGACCGTTTAGTGATACAACTCTTACTAATTAACCTGTACCTGGGGGAGAATATCTACTTTATAGTAAGTAGATCATTTGTCATATATTTATCGTATTATACAGGAATATATACGATAAATTCATATAGAATATTTTGAGACAAGAGTACGTTTTTTGTTGATTGGCTGGTTGGTTGCTTGTGTTTAGCGGCATGTCAACACCTCTATGGGTTATTTAATGCCGAAATCTGAATATTTTGTACGCAAATTTATTTTTTATCTCTTGGAGATAATAATGGTTTTATTGATACAAGTTTTACTAATTAATCCGTAGCTGGGGGAGAAAAGGTGGATCCATAATTGTTATACCCGAACACTACCTATTCTACTGTAATAGACTCTCCCACACATAATAAGTAGTAGTAGTATTAGCAGTCGCCAGTTGGGCTCAGTGGAGTTGAGTGAGTCAGTCGATGTCGGACTTTGATGTATCAACCACCCCAACTAGATTGCTGCGTCATTAACTATTATTTCAAGTTCCTAACGTTTTGTACGTCGGACCCTTTTAGCACCGACTTAGCGAAATGCAAGCCCCCACTGTGAAAACTACTCTACAACAATAATTTTTCCACGTAAAGGAATATAACGAACCCAACTGGAGTTGAAACTCGACTCTCTGATTACTAATTCCGTGCCATTATCCGTAGCACCGTCCTCACATCAAATCTTACAGTCCTTGGTTTTCCCAAGTGGTCACCCATCTTGGTAATGACCAGGCTCAACGATGCTTAATTTCGGTGATCGTACGGGAACCTGCATTTCAAGAGGGCGTGGCCATCAATCCTCACCGGTTCTATTCGTATCAATTAATACTGAATAGATTTTTTTTGTCTTCTATTTCTTCCTTCAAATGCTAATGTCTTTTGTTTCCAATCGAATGTTTATGTATGGAGGACATTCATAGCTCTTAGTTGTAATAATGGCGGGCAAGATTAGGAAATTTTGAATCTGGAAGCCGTTGTCAAAGAATGATGGACAAAAATCAATTACTGGTTATGCATTATTTTCATCGTTTCTAATTACATTTTTCGTATATGTTTATAAAATGTCCTGGCGTATGGACACAGCTGTTTCGTTCATCTTGAGGAGTTGCTAATTCGTTATATAAATTAAGACATATGGAAAAATATATATGCACCAATATTTCCATTTTTATCTCCAAGACTGGCATTAATATTTGTCATGATCAGATTCCGGGTGATTCGCAGAGAAATTATTTTTCAGGGGTTTTTCGATAGAGTGAAAGAATAATGAATAACACAAACAGAAATAAAACACATTTTGGCAAAGAAATGCGATAAAAAATGAATTGTAATTTACGTAATGATCACATGGACATGTTCTCAGGCTAACATCGAGATACCCACCATTTCAAAACTAGTTCGCATCCCACGTAAAATCATATATATATATATATATATATATATATATATATATATATATATATATATTACATGAATCATTCATACAAAAACAGATATAGAAGTTAATGATAAGAATGGCGAGAATACGTCTTCGCAAACAAATTTAATAAAGTACATTAACCCTGAACCTATAGATGAATGTTATGAGCCCTGTTAATAAATTCCAGTTGCATAAGGTCTTTTTTAGTTTTTTACAAGCTTTCGTCTGTTCCTACAGACATCCTCAGGTGTGGAAATAGATTTGTTTTAGTTTTTTAATTCTTGGTAATAAGAGGACAACGAAAATAGAGATGTAATCCGAAATATGTTTTTAGAAATGTGTTATTGTTAATTGTAAGAATATTTTTAGAGCGTGCGGTCGCAACTCTGAGGCTGAATTTTTAAATTTTAAGATTGTGCGTTCTTGTACTATATTTTTGTGAGATTCCTGTATTTATTGTACAATTTACTTCATGGGACATTGACTGAAAAACCTACTAGTACAAAAGAATTCTCCTATTACCATATTAGTACAAGAACGCACAATCTTAAAATTTAAAAATTCAGCCTCAGAGTTGCGACCGCACGCTCTAAAAATATTCTTACAATTAACAATAACACATTTCTAAAAACACTTTTTAGGAGTACATCGATATTTTCGTTGTCCTCTTATTACCGAGAAGTAAAAAACAAGAACAAATCTATTTCCATACCTGAAGATGTCTATAGGAACAGTTGAAAGCTTGTAAAAAAACTAAAAAAGACCTTATGCAACTGGAATTTATAAACAGGGATCATATCATTCATCTACAGGTTTGGGGTTAATGTACTTTATTAAATTTTTTTGCGAAGATTTATTCTCGCCATTTAAATCATTAACTTCTATATCTGTTTTTTTTGTATGAATGATTCATGTAATGTAAAATTGAATTGCACCACATACTATATATATATATATATATATATATATATATATATATATATATATATATATATATATATATATATATCCGATGCGATTTGAACGAAAGTAATATATAAATTCCAACGTTCACAGCATTAATCCAAAAGGGGGCTCGATACCGATAGTAGAGCGATAATTATTTATTTATTATAATTCTATCATATAGACAAAACCATTTAACTCACTCCAAAGATGCAACTTGGTTTCAGTGCATTTCAACTGCACTACGACGGGTTAGAATCGAAAATGTTTCACGTCGAAGTGCAGTTGAAATGCACTGAAACCAAGTTGCATCTTTGGAGTGAGTTAAATGGTTTTGTCTATATGATAAAATTATAATATATATATATATATATATATATATATATATATATATATATATATATATATATATGGTAATATTAGCCGTTTTCTTACAAGAAACTGTTTGGTATTCATCGACCGATCAGCGAGTACTGTTGACAATCAAGAAGCCTTATACTAAAGAGTATCTTCATAAAAACAGTTTTTCTAGATGTTCGACAAAAAGTTACGATTGTTCTCTTCCCCTGAATGTTTTAAAGATACCAACTTTATAAACTGCTACCTCATCGACCTCTCAAAATAAAAAACGTATGATCAATCATTGAATTAAAATAGAAGACAATGCCGAAGATAAGGAAGATGTCTGGGAAGCAATAAAGTTGATTCAAGTAATGTTAATAGAAAAAGTAGAAATGTCGAAAAAATCAGTGAGCAAAAGCTGGTGAAAAGGATGTTAACGAATATACAGGGCGCCGCCTAAAAATTCGACATCATTTTCTGGTCTAATAGCATGGCCGATTCTCAAATTTTAATAAAATTTATAAAAACTAAGTCTACTGTTCGGATTTATCTCAATGAAAATCTATCGAGCAGATGGATCGGGCGTGCCAGTGATAAGGACAATGTGCTGTTGGAATGGCCACCACGTTCACCTGACTAGAATAATTTGAAACACCAAATAACCGTTAGGATAATAACAATACACCTTGCTACCCATAATGCACTATTGACCAAACTATATAAATAGTCAAGCCAAAACACAACACACATGGCGTGAAGATTGCTTTCAACCACAAAGAAGACCGCCAACGCTTGGTGTTGACTTCAGTATTCACTTTTAAAATTACATACACTATATAGAACACCTTAAACTATATACGTGTGTGTATGTCTGTGTGTATGTCTGCGTGTTGATAATAATTGGGATGCTTATGTTTTATTATGTATTGGCATATATATATATATATATATATATATATATATATAATATAGAAGTATAGTCTTAAGATGTGCCATATTTATGGGATAAAGTGCTCAATATCAGAGATAGAGCGTGTGTAAATATAAAAGTGAACATTAAAGTCAATACTTAGAGGGGACAGTCTGTTTCATGCTATATGCAATCGTCAGGACACGTGTGCTATATATATATATATATATATATATATATATATATATGTGTGTGTGTGTATATATATATATAATATATATATATATATATATATATATATATATATATATATATATATATATATATATATATATATATATATATATATATATATATATATATATATATATATATATATATATATATATATATATATATAATGAAAACTCATCATCGAAGAATTCGGTAATAAATTTATCTCGAGAGATAAGTTTTAATATCTGCTTCATCAGACAAAAATTTAGCAGACATTAAAATTTAGAAATAAAAAATTGACCAGACAGTGAAATTTAGAAAAAAAAAAAAATCTTAAAACGATATTTCAGGAAATTAGGTTTATTTTCTCTTCGATTTCCAGGTACTATTCGTTTTAGCTATTGCTGCTAATATTGCTAGTTCTCAAGCGATGTTGTTTCTGTTATTTTTATAGGTTTTATATGATTCTGTAGCGCCCAGACCTACACTGACGTACATTGTTTCAAATAAAAACGGATGTCTTTTTCAACTACGAGTATCCAGTAAAAATAGCAATTTAAATCTCAGATTAAAAATACTTTCATTGGTTCATTAGAAATATATTATATATACATAAAGGGTGTCCTTCAAAATAAATAAAATAAGAAACAAAAAATAAAAATAAATAAAAACAAGCAAAATAATTTAACCCAAGTAAATAAATAAACGACTTCCGGTAAAATAACCGCCATAATAGACTACCCACAATGCACCACTGACCCGTATATATATAAATAGTAGAGAAAAATAACAGCGCACGTGGCCTGACGATTGCATATATCATGAAACAGACTGTCGCCTTTAAGTGTTGACTTCTATGTTCACTTATATATATATATATATATATATATATATATATATATATATATATAATTTAAATAAAAACAGACCACTATAAGGTTCCATGGAACCTTAAAGTGGTCTGTTTTTATTTAAATTATTGCTCTGGTTTTACATTGAGCTCTCTGGATTTTATCCTCCTTAGGTTTACCCAGACGGGTTACCTAGTTTTTCATAAACTATATATATATATATATATATATATATATATATATATATATATATATATATATTAAATGCATGTTTATAAATATTCAAATTAAATATATATATATATATATATATATATATATATATATATATATATAGAGAGAGAGAGAGAGAGAGAGATGTATAACTGAGATAGATATGAATAGACTGTGATGAAGAATATAGAGATTGGACAGAAATGCTAAAAGCCACAGCCAACAAATCATTCTATAGGAGTTTGTCTGTTTCTGCTGCCATTCGGTCCCTTCTTGATGGTTTCAGCCGTCAAGGGAGTTATGCTTATAATGATGAATAATAGCATATCGTATATTTGTGATGTGATGATCGTGTGCACGATCTGCAGTAAGTTTCAATGAGTGAAAAATTAACATACGAGAGAGTGTGATGCATGAGCAGCCAATGTTAGAAGCTAATATTGTTTGGTGATTATGAGTATTATATATATATATATATATATATATATATATATATATATATATATATCAGTGTTATATTTATATATGTCTATATTTCTGAGATGTGGTATTATGTACATTATTTACATTATTCGGACTATTGTCCTCATCTGGATTCTGTGCGTCTATGTTGCAATTATCTATCTATATTTCTGAGATGAGGTATTATGTACATTATTCGGACTATTGTCTTCATCTTTGTAACCATATTTATTACAACGTTTCGGCCTTTCAGTGTGTGTCTCTATTTCTGAGATGAGGTATTATGTACATTATTTACATTATTCGGACTATTGTCCTCATCTTTGTCGCCATATTTATCACAACGTTTCGGCCGTTGTACGCTCCGGCCTTCTTCAGGTGGTTGGAACTGAACCCTTTATTTCGCTCACTGGGGTAGACTGTTCTAGTTCCACGTGCCATGTTTTATGGATGTCAGTTATTAGTTATCTACTGTTAATTTCGAAGAAATATAGTTTTAAAATGTGCTATATTTATGGGATAAAATGCTCAATACCAGAGACAGAGCGTATGTAAACAAAAAATATAGAGTGAACATTGAAGTCCATACAGAGGTGACAGGCTGTTTCATGCTAGGTGCAATCGTCAGGCGGCCTGACGATTGAGTCAACATGAAACAGCCTGTCGACTTCAATGTTACTTTACTTCAATTATATTTTATATATATATATATATATATATATATATATATATATATATATATATATATATATATATATATATATATATATATATATATATATATATATATATATATATAATGCTTATAAAGGCCTGGAGTGGAGGAAGGGGAGAATGATAAATATTTGACATGGAAACGGCGACAGATTTACGAGAGGCTTGTGACGTTTCATATGTGGGTCAGATACGGCTGACTGGCGGATAGATTTTCTACGACATCAGATCTCAACTTGGTACCTAAGATGGTGACAAGACCATTTCCTCCTCTACCGATATTAATCTGATTAGTTCGATAATGTCAAATTGGCAGCTGATCTCAAAATTTAGTCTGCTCTTAACTGGGGTTTGTTATTTTTAACGGCTCCAAAACACAACTGATCTCTATGAATAGCCGGACAGACTTCTTTTAGCCTTCCATCTCCAAGGCTGATACTAATCTCCAGGATAATTACTCGTTGCTCCTTCTCGAGCTAACATCCTCGGCTGACGTGGAGTGTAAAGACTATATTAAATCCATTGCTAGTTCAACTGCTAGGAAAGTTGGTTCACTGTGATGTGTTAGATAATTTTTTCTCTCCAGAATCCAACTTACGTATGTATAAGTCTACCATTTCTACATGCTTAGAATATTGCTACCACATACGGTACAGTGCTCTTGCTATTTATTTAGAGATTCTTGATAAAATCCTAAAAAAGCATCAGCAATATTATTGGTCCTGACCTGGCGTCTCGGTTTCATTTGATTTCTTTAGCGTTTTCGATAGATTCTTTCATGATAATTGTTCGGAAGAAGTCTCCACTATGGTATCTAGACTTTATAAATTCGAACCTAGCACTAAATTGACAACAAGGTCTCATCAATTTAGAGTTGAATTGACTAAATTTAACCGTAAGTTCTATGCTAAGAGTTTTTTTTCTCTCACTTCTCGATTGTGGCTTTCCAGTTAGCTTTGATTTTCAATAATTTAAATGAAAAGTCAATCATTATCTTCTGTCTTCCTGATTACTCTTTGAAATAATGGAATATGCATACACCTGTGTTCCTCCTCACTGGAATATGATTGGCTGGTGTCCGTCATAAATACAGACGGACGTGTAGGTACCACAGAGTTTAAGTCTATGACGACGCCCATTGGACCACGCCATTGGCTATCCTATTGGTCTACACCTATTACCTGCGACTACGACGAGTACCAGTCGATTACTGCTAGCGTAAACTACTTGGTTATAGTAGCCAAAACCACTTACCTACTTCGATCAAATATATCCCTTTTCGGGACATATCTCTCTTCTATTGTTCTCGCTCCTTAATAATGTATTTGCTTTCAAATTCTTTCAAACCCACTATACGCATGCGTCTTAGTCGGTTCACTGTCAAACAAAACTCCTTTAAGCCTTCCATCAGCATGGCTGATGCTAACCTCCAGTTGATTGACATGTTGCGCCTTTTCAAGCTAACGTTGCCGGTTGACATGAAGTGAAAAGACTATATTAAATCCATTGCTAAGTCCGCTACTAAAAAACAAGTTGGTTTACTGTGTCGGATTAGACACATTTTCTTTCTAGAATCTGTCTTACTTATCTACATGTCTACCCTTCGTGCATGCTTAGAATTCGTCCATGCTTCCTGCAATGTATGGTCCGGTGTTCCTGCTATATATTTAGAGATTCTTGATAAAAACCAGAGAAGAATCAGTAATATTATTAGTCCTGACCTGGCATCTAAGCTTCAGTCACTTCCCCACCGTATTGCTGCTTCCTTGCGTCTTTTCTATAAATAGTTTCACGGTAGTTGTTCAGGTAAGACTTCCGCTGTGGTACCCAGATATTGTTAATTTAAGAGTAATAGATTGGCTATAAGATCTCAACAATTTACAGTTGAATTGGCTAAATGTAAGCGTAAGCCCTATGCTATTGCGTCAGTCGTTCACTTTTGAACCGACTGCTCGGTTGAACTCTCTTCCTACAGACGGGAGGAACCCAAAGGAGGCTACGCCGAAGGGCGGAGTCTCTTTCGGGGAGGTAAACCGGCCCTGAACCCGTTTATACGGGTTCAATGGGCATATTTTTGGCCGAGCCCACGGGCTCAGAATGCTCACGTTAAAAAGGCCTTGTGCCACATGACACCCTCGTAGGGGGGACTCAATATCGTAATCCCTATGCTAACAGTTACTTCTCTCGCACTTCTCGCTTGTGGAACACTCTTCCGGCTCTAAAATTGGAGCCAACTTTAATATTCAAAAATTTAAACGAAATGGCTAACGTTATCTACTGTCTGCCTGATTACTCTTCTATTATTCTCGCTCCGTAATAATATTTCTTTTATTTTCTTATTCTTTCACGTTCAGTAACCGATTGTGTCTTAGTGGCTTTAGTGCCTTCCATAGCGGTGGGGGGAATTAAAATAAAAAAAAGACTGTCTAAGAGTTTGAACTCAAGTCTGGAAGTTTTAAATATCCTGTGACGCAATCCGAATAACGACGTTCGATTTTATTGTCGGCCTGCAAACGCTTAGAGACACAAAACCCATATCGATTTGATCAGTACTGATTGATAAATTATTTATTGGAGAAGTGAGTAATTCATTTAGATTGATTCAGCGTTTGATCAGTTATCGGAATGATTCAATCACTCCGTGTGGCGAGAATGTGTTCATCACAGCGACAGATATTCACGCGTTTGAAAACGTAATAAGGCGATCTGTCCTCAATAGAACAAAAAGAAATACCTACACGCATATGAGTAGGTTACCTCGTAGGTAGTTGTCTTTCTGTCAGTGATCTCAACTCGAAAATATACAAATGGTAGCATTAATTTCATAATACATCCCGCTGAATATGTGCACAAAATGATTTAATATAGGCACAAAGAAACAGAAGTTTGCATTAGAAAAGAAACACTTTCGTTGATTTAAGGAAAAGAAAAGACATATAAGTAGTCTTTAGTAAGACTTCTATTCCCCACAATTCGATCGAATTTCCTTCCTTCCAACAATGGCATCCTGCGTACACTTGTATGCGAACCCAGTAAAAAAAATTAAAGATATGTCCAAATGTACAAAATATTTACGTTGAAAGAAATAAAAAAAGTGATAAAAACAGAGGAATATTTCAGTCGTACCTCCATCAAAAACTATTTCAGGAAACCATTCCAAGTTAACAATGGACGTTTCGCACGCTGTTCGTGCCTAGAAAAAAAAGAAGCCTTTCCCATCGATTATTAATTTCCTCAACGGGTAGTCATCCATTTTCGCCATATGTGGCTCAGATAGTGTTAAGGATAAACCCTGGCAAAACTTATGGAATTTTCTCACTTAGAAAATGTTCACTTATGAATTTTTTAGCGGACGAAACGTAAAACATTTTATTTAATAACTGAACATTCTGGCTTCATATAATATACCTCAAACTATATTAAATTATTTAAACTAACGGTACAATTTCTTCCAGACAACGGAGAAAAATATTATGGAATTACCAAACATTCGAGAATCGTATAAGCTCTTATTTTACTGTCTAAATGTTAATTTTTGTAGATACCCAGTGTATTTGAGTAGATGCTCTGTTTATTTATTAAACAGTAGATTTATTTTTATTTACCGGCCTGAATATTCGAGAAATCTTATCGTTGGTAAGTTATGTCTTCTTCGATTTGTCTGTCTGAATATGTAAGCCTTACTATCATATTTTTCTCTCTTCTATCTGTATATCTGTCTCTCTAGTTCATTATGTGTACTTTTCTTTCTATCGATGTTATTTTTATTGGAACAAGAAAATAAAATCCGGAGTAATAATCGGGTTCGATTTAAGAGCAATCAGAATTTGCAGCCCTAAGTATTTACATGAACAGGAGCTATATTAACTTTTCCTAAATATTTCACCCCATAAAGCCACTAGGACGCAAGGTGTTAAAGAGAGTGAAAGACAATTACATTGAGTTGTCTCTCCGTTTATTTATTAAACAATATATTTATTTTCGTTTGCAGGTCTGAAACATTATTAAACAAAAAAAAATATGCGTTTTCTGGCAGGCTCACCGGCAGGATTCGAAACTTCGTACCCCTTAGCAGAAGAAACCGTCGTCGTTCCGAACTGAACACTATTTTTCTTTCACCAGGGTAGACTGTTCTAGTTCCACGTGCCATGTCTCTCCAAGATATCTAGCTTCAACTCAACTCACTATGTTTTCGTTCACCACATTCGTAGCCAGGTAATGAACGCATAACACATTGGGTCAAGTCAATGGATCCAACCAACACTTTTATACACTGGATCTATCCAAGTGAACGAAATAAAGGGTTCAGTTCGAAATACCAATCACCTGAAGAAGGCCGAAACATCGTGAATATGACAGCAAAGATGACGACAACAGTCCGAACAATTTAAACAGTGTAAAGAATACTAGAGTGTCTGATACTTGGCTTGGAAAGAAAATTATATCTACTTATATTATTCGGACTATTGTCCTCATCTTTGTCGTCATATTTATTACAATGCTTCAGCCGATGTACGCTCCGGCCTTCGTCAGGTGATTGGAATGTCGAACTAAACCCTTTATTTCCTTCACTGGGGTAGGCTGTTCTAGTTCCACGTGCCATATCTAATGGATGTCAGTTATCAGTTATCTCATGTTAATTCCCCTCTCCAATTTCTTCACCGCCTTAACCAGGTATTGAACTCACACTCTTTGGGTCCTGTCACTGAATTTAACTAACGCCTTTAACCTCTATGCCATGTGTCCTTCAATACATTCTTGAGGACACAAACACGGTGGATAAAGGTCCTCAAAGACACATGGCACAGTGGATAAAGACGTTGGTCAGATCCAGTGACAGGACCCAAAGAGTGTGAGTTCAATACCCGGTTAAGGCAGTGGAGAAGTTTCAGAGGGAAATTAGCAGGAGATAACTGATAACCATCAAACATGGCACGTGGAACTAGAACAGTCTACACCAGTAAGCGAAATAAAGGGTTCAGTTCGAAATTCCAACCACCTGAAGAAGGCCGAAACGTTGTGATAAATATGGCGACAACGATGAGGATAATAGTCCGAATAATGTAAATAATGTACATAATATCTCATCTCAGAAATATAGACACACTTTAAGGTCCCTGAACAGTAGAGGCTTTTAACTCCCTTACTGAACTGTCACTCTTCATTTATTTAAGGTGATTGCGATGCATGTTACTCGCTGCTTGCAAGGAAACTGCATTTTAATATATGAAACTGTGTCGAGTCTGATAAAACGTTGAACTGAGTCTGAGGAAACGTTTAATCCGAGCTGATAATTTGGGCCGATAAAACGCTGAATTTGGACTGATGAAACGTTGAATTAGGGCTGATAAAATGCCGAATTAGGGCTGATAAGGCACGGAACTAATAAAACACGGAATAAAACCTGTTATAGCACGTAATTAGAATCAATAAAATACGTATCGTATTTGACGGTATATAAGATGCACGGGTGTATAAGACGCACTCCAATTACATCAGGGTAAATCAAGAAAAAATTTGTAATTGGTAAAATTATTAGTAAATGGTAAAGCCTAGGCTATATTTATGAGGTATTTCGGTAAACAAACCATGATTATAATTAAACGAAAAATAATAGGAAAAATATAGAACACGATCCTATAAAAACTTTATTGTATCCTTTATATGATCTGTACAATCTGAGTCTTGTGAACGACTTATTTGAATAATTAGGATATAAAAATTCTGATTGCATTTATACCAATGCAACCAGAAGTTATCGCAAGAAAAATATTAATGAAACAAATATATTTTACAAATATATAATTTGAATTTATTGCATATAATTTTAGTGAGACAAAAACGTGATGAAATTAATATAATGAATATTATCAATGATGGCACTTTTAATCTTCATAATAGCCTTTTAAATAATGACAATAGGTATATGAAAGTTACTCTAAAATCTTGCCAGGTAGCTAATTTCGGCCGACTATCGCGAATTTCAAACCTACATATGGCATATAAGACGTATGGGGGTTTTTAAAAGATATTTTTGTAAAAAAGGGCGCATTATATGTCGTCAAATACGGGAATTAGACCTGGCATAGCACTGAACTAAACTCGTTAAAACAATGAATTGAACACTACTGAACTGAAATTAATTAAAACATGAAATCGAACCTAACAAAACATCAAATTGGACCCGGCAACACATCGAATTGGACCCGACAAATGATAGAATTTAGCCTGATTTTTAACGTTGAAATGGCACCGGTAACACAATTGAAACTCAATAAAACACGTTATTATACTCGAGAAAACATTGTATTGCTCTCTATAAAATATTGAATACCATCCAATAAAACAATGAATTCTACACAGAAAAGATGAATTATATCTAATATTAATAAAATTCTTCACGGTTATGCTCAGAAATAGTTAAAAACTTTTGTTAATTTAAAAATGACGAATGTACGATATCATTGTGAATTTTGGCACTAAAATAAAGCATTTATATCAGTTACAGTATTTTATGGGATGGATATTTTATTGCTAAAACCCTGCGAGCAAACTATCACAGACCAGCCTAACTTATATGAAAATTCGATTAAACTTCTTGGGTATTGCCGTGTCGAAGATTGGAATTAATTTGTTGCAAACCTGTATTCATTGAATAGAATCTTGAAGAGAGAGCAGGCCAAAGTGCCATGGAAGCTATATGAGTGCAAATTTGTTGGATTGATTAACTGTACGGAAATAATTGTTGTACAATGCAAAGGATTGGCCAGCCACAAGAAGTGCTGAGCTGTCAGTCGGGGAGAGAGAGAGAGACAAGAATGCTTGTCTGACAAAGCGGTTAGCGGGGGTTTAATTAATACAATGGAGGCGGTATTTGTGAAATGTCCGGCCTGTTGATGGAAGGTTACGACAGTTCAGAAACGTTGTTGAAATAATTGGTTTACTTATTTTGGAATTAGCTGCGAGTTGATTTCATGTGTTCTTTGTATTTTCGCCATATTCTTATTGATATAAACAGCAGACGTCAAACACCGTGTGATTGATTGACACTAGACCTTACCCTTGCTTTGATTACACAGTTTTCATTCAATACAAAATAGAAAGCCGTAAACACATTTAAAATAAAGACAATGCTTCAAAAATCAAATCAAATCTGATTATCATTGTAGTATTAAGTGAATAGGTTCTTCACAAAGTAAATGACAAAGAACAGTTAAAAATGCTCGTTAACCGTTATATATTTGGGAAAAATATTAGAATAGTCCAGAACTTATACTAGTATACAGATAGTAAAAATATGAAGCATTTATCTACAGTTTTTGAAAAAAAAGTCCTGAAAAAAAATAAAAAAAGCAATTGCAGAATTCCTTAATGGTCGCTCCCCATTGTTGAAGTTGCTTGTAAATCATGCAAATGCAAAAGAATGCAAAAATAGAAAGGGTTGTAAGACAAGGATGAGTCTTCTCACCAGATCTTTTCAATCTATACCGTAAGGTGATTCTGTGAGTCGATTCATGTGTTCTTTGTATTTTCACCATCTTTTTATTGAAATAAATAGTCGTGTGATTGATTAACTCTAAACGTTACACTTGCTTTGATTACATAGTTTTCATTCAATGCAAAATAGACAGCTGTAAATACATCAAAAATAAAGAAAACGTTTCAAAAATCTCATCAAATCAAATTTGATTATTATCATAGAATTAAGCGAATAGATTCTTTACAAAGTAAATGACAAAGAACAGTTGAAACTGCTCGTTAACCTTTACATATTTAGGAAAGATATTAGAACGACCCAGAACATATACTGCAGAAAACCGCCTGCATACAAATATTAAAATATGAAGCAATTACCTATATTTTTTGAGGATAAAAAACGAAAAAAGTATAAAACAATTGCAAAATTCCTTAATTATCACCGTCATTATTGAAGTTGCTTGTATTGTAAGTTGCTCGCTGCAAATGCAATAGGATGCAAAAATAGAAAGGATTGTAAGACAAGGATGTATCTTCTCGCCAGACCTTTTCAATCTATACAGCGAGGTGATTCTGTTAGTCGATTTCATATGTTCTTTCTATTTTCGCCATATTTTCATTGACATAAACTGTGGAGGGCAAAGGTCGTGCGATTGATTGACTCTAAACGTTACACTTGCTTTGATTACACAGTTTTCATCCAATACAAAATAGACAGCCGTAAATACATTAAAACTAAAGACAACGTTTCAAAAATCAAATCAAATCTGATTAACATCGTAGAATTAAGCGAATAGATTCTTTACAAAGTAAGTCACAAAAACAGTTGAAACTCCATGGTAAGCGTGATATATTTGGGAAGGATATTAGAATAATCCTGAACCTACACTGACAGAAAACCGTATGAATACTGATAGAGAATGAGTTCATTAAATATAAAATAATAAAGACTGATGTAAGACAAGGATCTGTCTTTTCGCCAGACCATTTCTACCTGTACAGTGAGGCGATTTTGAGAGAATTAGAAGTCCTACCAGGATTAATTAGTCGCCGCCACAATCTTAACAGCATAGGATATGCAGATGGTACCGTAGTGATACCAGACACAGAAAACAGGCTACAAGAACCCTTGCAGAAGGTAGTGAAGGATAGCGAGATCGAAGGATTAATCATCAATTGCAAGAAGACTGAATTCATAGATGTTAGCAAAAGGAACAGCAACAGATGCAAATTAAAGATTGAAGAAACAAAAACCGAATAGATGCAACAGTTTAGATATCTAGGAAGCTTGTTAACAGGGGAAAGAAAGTACGACAGGGCTATCCAAAGGTGCGAAAGATGCCTTCCAAAAACTAAGTAAAGTACTAAGAAACAACAACATATCGTTAGAAACAAAGAAAAGACTACTGCACTTTTCTGTGGTATAATTCTTCCTCTATGGTAGTGAATCTTGGACAATGCCCTCACCGAAGCTTGAAGTAAGAGAAATGTGATTCTCCAGAAGGATACTGAAAATAACATGAACCAAACACGTAGCCAACCGCGAGATTTCTTGAGATAATGCAACAAAAAAGGAAACTTATACGTCATATCAGGAAGAGATAGTTGAAATTTCTGGGAGACAAAATGAGGAAAGTGGGTTTGGAAAATCTAATACACACAGGAGACTTTGAAGGTAAGAGAGCCAGATGAAACACAGCAACAGTTACTTGGCTAGCTTGAGCGAATTAACAGCGAAGCAAAGTTTAGGAGATATGTCAAAAACACAGACGTTACAAAGGACAGGAAACTAAATCCGTAGAAGCCAATGAGGGTGGTCAAACATAATAACAATGGTCTCCGAGCTCATAATTCTAATACTCTCTCTATATCGAAAACAAAGGAACTTTGGTAAACCTATCTTGGATTGGAATATAATAACTCTATAGAGCAGTATTTCACCATTTTTTTATTCTTTTATGTCGGGGGATGGGGCACTTTTCGAATAACTAAATCACATATGGAGAGAGAAGGGAGATCACCGCCCTCTGTGAGATCAGGTTGAGATCAGAGACAAGGAACCTCATTGGAAAATTCGTAAACTTAAAGAACCAGAGCATATGCTAGGCTACAAAAATCTCCTGAGCCGTCCAAGCATAGAAATGAATACAATATGGGAACCAGTAATACGGGGTGCCAGAGAAAAGCGATAATAACAACAAAAATTGCAATATGAGCTCTTGTAAAAACATGTAAGATAACAGCAAATTTGCAATATGGGCACTGGTAAAAAATGTTTGCTGAGACATTAGGTTTATAATACCCGGAAATTCAAGGACACATGGCACAGTGGATAAAAGCGTTGGGTAGATCCAGTAACAGGACCCAAAGAGTGTGAGTTCAATACCCGGTTAAGGCAGTAGAGAACTTTCAGAGGGAAATTAACAGGAGATAACTGATAACTGACATCCATTAAACATGGCACGTGGAACTAGAACAGTCTGCCCTAGTGAGCAAAATAAACGGTTCAGTTTGACATTCCAACCACCTGAAGAAGGCCAGAGCGTACAACGTCCGAAACGGTGTGATAAATATGGCGACAACGATGAGGACAATAGTCCGAATAATGTAAATAATGTACATAATACCTTATCTCAGAAATATAGACACAAACTAAATATCTGTGGCAGACTTTAAGATTTAATAACGAAAATTTAGTCATGAAATTTGCAAATAGTAGTCTCCAGAAATAAGAATTTATTGTAAGACATTACATTGTATATTTAAGTATGTTCGTGTGAAATTTGTGCTTGGTGTGTTTTAGCATTTTTTTTTAATGTTAAACATACTCTCATTTCCCTGTCATTGCATTTAATATTTGATCTATTTTTGTATTTAATGTTGGTAAGTGTATAAAATCCTAATTCACAGAGGAATGATGTGGAAAATTGCATGAAAATAGCTAATGTTTTCCTTGCTATTGAAAGATAACTTTAATTGATTCCTTAAAGATTTGTCATCCGGGTTAAAATAACAAATAAACAAAGACTATGTCTTGCTTTTTAAAACAAAGATGTTTTTAAATATAAAAATGATTCATAAATTAATCCCCTGTTTGCTTGGAGCCAATATGGCTACCTTTCAAGGTACGTTGGTACGCTCGGCCGCATCGGTTAAGATTCGCTGACCTAGCGTTAATGCGTTAGTTCTGGAATTTGGCATCGGAGCGTCTTATGACCAGTGAAATATGGCAACAAAAGTCTACTGGAATAAGCATTTATTTTTAAGACATTACATTGTATATTTAAGTATGCTCGTGTGAAATCCGGGCTTGAAGTGTTTTGGCAATTTTTTGAATGTTAGGCCTTACATGTGATAAACATGCTCTCATTTCCAAATCAATGCATTTAATATTTGATCTGTTTTAGCTTTTAATACTGCTAAGTTCATAAAATCCTCATTCTCAGAGAAATGATGTAGAAAATTGCAATATATATTCAATGCTTTACTAGCTATTGAAGGTTTAACGATACTTCTTGATCAATGGGCACCTCTTTAGGCTTGATTTGTAAGCCACGATCCTCAGATATACTGAGCAATTCCTCTTCTTTTATTAACGATAAACCAATGTCATCAGTTGAAACGTCGATTGACATAGACATGTAAGCCATGTTCTTCGTGTTTGTAGCTTTTTAAAAATAAAGTTTTTATTTAAGTATGAAAATGAATTCATAAATTAACCTTCTGTTAACTGGGGTCCCACCTGGCTACCTGTCAGAGCGTATTAGTTCCGAGAAACGCTAGCTTATTTAATCATAAACTGAAGAATTAAGAATTAAGACTCATCGGAATATTTAAATAGGAAAACCGAGAAATTTTCACAGGTCTTTCTAGTAATTGATTAATTACGTTAAATTTGTCCCACACTTGTAGAATAACTAAAACTCTGCGGCACACTTTAAAAATAAGTCATTTAATAAGAAAATAATAAAGAAGTCTCTTGAAATAAACATTTATTTTTAAAACCTCGGAGTTCTTGACAAGATCCAGAGACGGATATGTAATATAATTGGCCCTGATCTGGCATCTCGTCTACAATCACTCTCTCACAGACGCGCCGTCGCCTCTCTCTGTCTTTTTTTACAAATACTTTCATGGTAATTGCTCCGATGAGCTGCTTTCACTGGTTCCCAGACTCCATGAATTCAAGCGCCCTAGGAGGCTGGCATCCCGCTCTCACCCTTTTACTGTAGAAACTTTTAAATGTAGCCGTCTCTTCTACTCCAATAGCTTCATACCTCGCACCTCACGCCTATAATCTCCAGCTATTCAAATGTAATGTCAATCAACATCTCCAGTTACCTTGATCTATCCACTATCCCTCTCCTCACCCTTTCTTCTATCTCTCCTATCTGCTCTCGCTCCAAATCTTCTGCAACCCCCTGCATCCTAGTGGCTTCACGCCGTGCTCGGAACGTAATGCTTAAAAAAAAAAAAAGACAGTACCTTTTTTATTTAATTCTGTTTGTTTGAAACCTGTGCTTTGGCAAGTTTTTGAATGACTTTATATATGATAAAGAGGTACAGTGGAGTAATTCATAGTGGAGGAATCGGAGAGCCGAGTTCGAATTCTATTCAAGTACATTACATTCACTTACGTGCTAACACACTTGGCGAAGGCATCAATCCATATCTTCTTAAACAATCTCTGTATAAATAGCAGAACACACTGGGTTCTACAGATTTGGCTTGCGACTTATCTAGGAGAATGAAAACTCTGAATTCAAACCAGTTAGTGTGGTTCCTTTAACTCTCTAATGGTCTATGGGACACGTGATCGTGATAAACGTACACCCATTTCTTTATCAATGTATTTAATATCTGATCTGTTATTGAAAGATAATTTAGCATCCAGTTTAATATATCAAATAACTAAAACCACGTGATTGGTGTCTAACTTTTTAAAAATAATTGTTAAAAATATAAACATAAGTCATAAATGACTTTTCTTTTAATTTGGGCCGCAAATGGCTACTTTTAAAGGCGTATTAGTGCATCCGGTTGCATCGCGCGCTCTTAGCTACCTTTAAAGGCGTACTAGTGCACTCGGGTTACCTGGTTGCATTTAAAGGCAGATCAATATACACGGACACATCTGGTAATCTTTAAAGACGTATTATTGCCCCCGGGTGCACCTGGCTACATTTAAACGAGGATTATTGTGCCCTGATCGGAATAAAGCTACCCTCTAACGCAGGCATGGACAATAGTTTTCGAACAGAGGGGCGAACGAGGCACAGTCCATCGTAAGGCGAACCGCACTAGTAAAAAGAAAAAAAAATCAAGGTAATTAATTTTCCATTAAAGATATCACAAACATTTTCATTAAAAAAAAGTCTACGCGTATAAGCAGTTGCCTAAGAAAAGTCGATTTATTTTTAATTTATTCATTTGATGATGCAAAACCATTTTTTAAAAGACGTATATTTATTCTGTAGAGAAAAATAATAATCATTTGTTTCTGAAGCAAAAGTTATTGGCTATTTTTTTCTAATTAAATTCGTAAGTGTAAACACTTTTGATCTTCCTTAGTGAAAATAGCCAATCGTTTAAAATGCTGACAATGATACTTTCAACGGAAAGTTACAAAGTTCAAGAAACGTTGTACTTAATGACGCGAAACCTACCTGGATGGCTTGGGCGAATGAATGGCGAAACTGCGTTTGGGGGAGAAGGTAAAAAGACAGAAGTTATTCAGCGTCAAAAAAGGATGGGGCATTATGGAGGATTATGAGAGAAGAAGAAGAAAAAAGAAAAAGAAGAAAAAGAAAGAAAAAAAAAGAAAAAGAAGAAGAAATAGAAGAAGAAAACGAAGAAGAAAACGAAGAGGAAATACGAAAAAGATGAAAAAAGTAAAAGAAGGAAAAAGAATAAAAGGAAAAAGAAAAAGAAGAAAAAAGAAGAAAAAAGAAAAAGAGGAAGTTGTCTTTATGCATGTGACTATGCATCAGAGAATGTGTGTATGAACAAGTGAGAACGAAAGGAAACAAAAAAAAATGTTAATGACGTTATTTTCCTCATTAAATTAGGCGTACCACTCAGAATGTTAATCGGACTGCAGTTTGCCCATGACTGAGCTATAGGCAATTGACAGCCGGAGACAGATTGATAACATTTGATCTGCTAGACGAAGATACGATATATATATATATATATATATATATATATATATATATATATATATATATATATATATATATATATATATATATATCATGATCTGGAACTCTGCCACTGCCTGAAGTCTAGGATGATAGAATTCAGTCTGCGTGACGAAGAAGCCATATACGTATCATGGTCAGTAACACAATCACTGTCTGGTTACAACGAGTGTTGATAGATGTGACAATTTTGTTCTGCGAAACGAAGATATATACATATTTCTGTCAGGAGGTACGCACTCTCTGTCTTAAAACAGGCACTCTTGGTCTCTGAGAAAAAGAAACTACTTACTTATCTTTGTCAGGAACACAGCCACTGTCTACTGACAGGCAGATTTGTTAGAACTTGGTTTGCGAAACGAAGAATCTATATACGTATATCTGTCAGGAGGAATACAACCTCTGTTTTAAAACAGTCAGTCTAAATACAATTTTGTCTCCGAAAACAAGAAACCACATTTATTTTTGGCAGGAACTAAGCCTCTGTCTGAAGACAAACAGAGATGCTTGAACTATGTCTGTTAGGCGAAGAATCTATATGCGTAACATGGATTGTAATGCAACCACACTCTGGTGACAACGAGGTTTGATATAATTTGGTCAGCGAGACAAGTAAAGTACATACTTATCATCGTCTTGAAAACGCCACTGTCTGAAAACAGCCAGTGTTGATGGAATTTGGCCTGCGAAACGATGAAGCTATATATATTTTTCTACGACAAATCTGCCAAGAGACAGTGTTAATATAATTTTGTCTGCTGGTCGAAGCTATAAACTTATCTTTGTTTGGAATTCCCTGCCGGAGATATAGTTGTTAGACTTTGGTTGGCAAGCTATATACATATCCTAGTCTGGAACACGACTACTGCCAAGGAACAATCAGAATTAATAGAATTTGGTCTGCGAGTCGAAAAAGATATATAGGCATCTTGCTCTGCAACAAATCCACTGCCATGAGATAGAAGTATTAGACTTTGGTCTGTAAGACAAAGAAGCTATATACGTATTTTGGTCGGGAACCTACCACTGTAATGAGACCGTAAGAATTTGGTCTTTGAGACGAAGATACGTATCTACATTATGAAAAAATGCAGCAAGTGTATTTAAAATTTGGTCTAAGAAAACAGAAGCATATATCTTGGTCTGAACCCCAACGGCTCCTAAGGAATCGTCTGTGAGACCAAGATTCTAACCATATATCTACGGCAGGCGGTACTTGCCTGGGTTTTGTACACAGTGATGCGCTTGAGATAACCCGTGACGTTCGGGTTGAAAGGTTTAGTAAGCAGATGCAAGGGTGATGATCAGTTAATAATTCATATATTTAATCGCATCAAATCACAAGTGGGCGAACCCATCTGCAAAAAGGACAAAAGGGCGATGGCCATGAATACCGAGAGCTCGGAAGACGTCGCCAACGATCGCCTAAGCCTGAAATTTTTTCAAGATCAGCGTTCCGTTTCAATATGATCACGTCAGTTATCTGTTTTGATTAGTCTTACTCTTATGTCCATCGTCTTTTCATGTTGAATTAAATATAGTCTAATGTTAATTATGTTTTATAAATATGTCCTGAAGATGGTCTACTAGACCGAAACGTCCGACGTTGACATTATATTAACATTAAAACAGCATAATTGCATATTAGGATTTTTGTTTTTTTTTCCGTATATTTTTCTTCATACTGTCGGATCTATATCCATATATTTGCTTATATATATATATATATATATATATATATATATATATATATATATATATATATATATATATACGCGAGGCTCGTCCTTTAAACGAGACGTAATCCCATCAACCCTCGAAGGAAGGCCATCGAACGAGGGCCTAATAACACTAGAAGTTTCCAATGCCACTGGCCTCAAAATAAATCTGTCCGCAAATATTTATTTTTAAATAAATAAAATTGTCTTTTATTATCTTGATAATTCTTTCAAAAACTATGTTTAAAATTTGTTTTAACGTCCTTTAAGATTTAGTGATAGATAGAGACTATTGTTTGGTTCACGTGAATTAGAGAAATCATTTTCTTTTTTTTTTAAATTTAAAAAAAAATCACAGTGGGGCGGATTGCTATAAGGCCCCCTGCCCTGGTTAAACAAGTCTCTTTTGATATTATTTAACTATTTTTTATTATTTATTTCCGCGTCCGATACGACGGACCCCGGCTCAAGTGCGGACCTGATCAAATTACCGTTCGAAAATGTATCGGCAGAGGTAGCATCCCAAATCAACGACTTCCCCACTTTAAAAGGGAAAATGTTAATGCCATTCGACCGCTTTCTATCACCACGGTCGAGGCCTACGGGTTCGATTTGGGAGGGGAACCAAGCTGCATCCGTACCTCTTCTGATGTTGTTTATTGCTGAATGTCTTGGAATGCAGCCGGCACTACAACGACAGGGGGGGATGGAAAGCAAAATAATAATAATAGTGGAATATCGAACATGAAAAGAATCAGAAAACCTTCTATTAAAACAAAGAAGAGGTTTTAATATCTGATCTTTACCGAGAGACAAAAACGATATAATAAGTACAGTGTAACCCGGATATAAGAGAAACCCGGATATAAGAGATTTTCTCTGGTCCCAAATTAGAGCCTGTGTTAATGTATATAAAATAGACCAAACCCGGATATAAGAGAAACCCGGATATAACAGACTTCTTCTCCGGTCCAGACAACACTCTCATATCCGGGTTACACTGTAATTAGCGCATCTAGAGATTTTTTTCTTTATCCGGAAAAGATTTAGGGCTTAGCTTTGAAAAACCATTGCGGATCAAGTAAAACTTTGTCCTTTCTACTGAATTTTACCCGGTCGAAAACTTTTGTAACGACCGTATTCGCTTGTTTGCATGAGCTTCTTAATTCGAGGCGAACATCCCTCATTTGCTTGAACAAATCAAGAGACATGATCGCTTGTGGAGTGTGACAGTTTTTTTGTGTATATATGTAGGAGTAACTAGGAGATTTATTGAAAATATTTTACAATTGTGGCACAAGGCCGAAAAGGGGAGGGGTAGAGGCTGGTCCAAACTAACTATCCTATACCTAGCTAATCAGATTCACGACCCATTCATACATTACAATTTACCCATTCACCACAAGAACTCATCCATCACCATTCAATCCTCCATCCACCATAATACCTGATTTTCTAAGCATTGCTTAGATATGGCCCAAGGCCGAAACTATGGGTCACCCAATATATGTAGGAGTAACTAGTGAGTTAGTCAAAATGACTTAATTTCCTTTATAGTCTACCAATAGAAGATTAACCAATCAGAAGCCGCAGAACATTGTATCCGTCGTGTATAAAGGGGGCCATCTTTGTTTATCCTACCCGAATGACCAATGCCAACTTGTCCGGCGAAGGTGACAGAAGGAAGAACTACGCCTTCCTACTTTGCTCCAAATATTCACTGCTAACCTCTGGATTCTATACTCGAAACGACCGTCAAAATGTCTAACATGGAGCCTGTGTGTTTCATTGCTTTCAAGCGTTGATTTCGGGGTAGCTTTCGTAAGAAAATTTTATCTTGCTTGTCAACCGTATAGTTCTGTTAGTTAAATGTTTTATATGACGGCAATATAAGTGACTCTTTTTTCTTTTTCTTTTTTTTTGCTATCCTCTCTGCCGCAACAATGGAGAAAGCATTACATTCCACCATCGCCAGTGAGAAACGCTGCAAGAGCCACTCCGTTTCACGAGTTTCGTCCATTAATCGAGACGTAATTCCGCCAACCCTCCGAAGGAACGCCGTCGAACGAGGGCCAATAACCCTAGAATTTCCACTGACACTGGAGTAAAAATAAATCTGTTCACAAGAAATAATTATTTAACTGTTTTTTATTGAATAAATAAAATTATCTTTTATTATTTTGATTATTCTTTAAAAACTATTTTTAAAATTTGTTTTTAACATCCTTTAAGATTTAATGATAGATACAGTCTTTTGTTTGGTTCGGGTGAATCAGAGCAACCATTATTTTCTTTTTTTTAAATCTTCAAAAATCACAATGTGGCGGATTCCTATAAGACCCCAACTCGCCCCGCCCCCTGGTTAAGCTAGTCTCTTTTAAGAATATTTAATTATTTTTTTTTTATCTTCGCGTCGCTTACGACAGACCCTGGCTCAGCTGCGGACCTAATCAAATTACCCTTCGAAAATATATCGGTACATGGTTGCATCCCAAAACAACGACTTCCCGTCTTTAAAAGAGAAAATGGTAATTCCATCGGACCGCTTTCCATCACTGTAAATTATTTTCACTAAAACAATTCTTTACAAAAACTAAAAGTGTGTCTTTTTATTTATTTTGACGTTTGACCAATGATTTTTTTTGTTGCTCTCTCTGTTGTTTTTTTTTTTTTCGTAAATGTCTTCATCGAAAAGCCATAAGAAAAAATATAAACAAGGAATCCGGATGTCAGTGAACATTGATGATATTTCTTGTCAGTTCAATATGGAGAATACTGGGCAATGTTTATTCATGTGAAACCAACTGCCATACTTCGCTGATACTGTGTCTCGCTTAAGAAATAACAAATTGATTTCTTGTGGAAAACAAATAAAAGACTTCACTCTGTTTTACCGAACGTAATGAAAAGAAAATGCTGGATATAATATTAAAGAAGAAATATCTTCAGGCAAACATTACTAAAGTAATGTAAAATTCAATTTTTTTTTTATCATGGCAATTTTTAACATGTATTATTCAATGTAAAGTAAGCTCAAATATTAAACACCTAGAACATATCGAATATAACACGTCCATATCAATTATATATATATATATATATATATATATATATATATATATATATATATATATATATATATATATATATATATATATATATATATATATACATTCCAACCACCTGAAGAAGAGCGTACAACGAAGAAACAAAAATCACAATATTGAGACATATTTTTTAATCCAATCTAAGCTTTCGGCTTACATAAGCCATTAGCAAAGATGACAATTACAGTACAATATATTAACCAATACACGGACAAGAATGTGGTGATAGTCTGTTTCTGTTTATATGGATGATTTCCAAGCAACGATAAACACGTGCATATAAGACGCTGGAAGCGAAAATTCTCCTATGTGTCCGTTGAGGATGACACTCTCCCATACACACATACAATCATACATACCTACATAGATACATACATACAGGTGTACGCATTTTAGTTCACACAGGCACACCCATACAAATAATCCGAGATTAGGCGCAGATACACATCCATTTTTTATATGTATGTAATTGTGTTTATGCGTATATGGAATTCATATGTATATTCGTAATTGTGTGTATGTGTATGTGTGATTCAGTTTGTATATTTGTAATGGTATCTATGTCTATACCTAGTAGAGATTATGTTTGCTGATTAATTAGCATTTTGAATTCTAAATGTTTTTACGTACATACAGTTTGTTTTAAATAAACATATTCAATAAAGTTTAATGATGCAATATAATGTATCCGAGGTGTGTTTATATTTGTTAATGTTGTAATTAGTAGACTCTCGAAGTATTTTCTTTATATATTTTTAAAATTACGGTTGTATTAGTAAAATGAAAATTATGGCCAGTTTTGTTCCTCTGAATTGCTAGTCTGTTTCATGCTTGAACCATGGAATCAGTATAAACCAGGATGTCGCCGACGTGTATTGATCTCAATATACACTTTTATATTTACGTTCGCTCTATTCTAGATATTAGGTGGCCTGCTATTGTCACTGAGCTCCCTGATAAAATCCGAAGAAGTATCAGCAACATTATAGGTCCTGATCTGGCGATTCGGCTTCAGTCACTTTACCATCAGCGTAAGGTTGCCTCTCTGTGTCTTTTCTATATATATTTTTATAGTAATTTTTAAGTAAGCAATTCACCATGGTACATACACTTTTTAAAATTTAATTGCAGTACTAGACTGGTGTCGAGATGTCTTCAAATTACAGTTGAGGTGGCTCGATGTGGACGTAAGTTCTATATTAAGATTTTATTTTCTCGCAATATCCGCATGTGGAACTTCCTTCTGGGTCCATGCTTCCCAGACAAATTCAATCTGAAAAACTTTATATTCAAAGTCAATCACTATTTAATATCCCCCTTATTACTCTTTTCTCCTCCCGCTCATTATTAATGTTTCTGTTACTAATTCTTCCACACCCCTTGTGTCTTAGTGGCTTTATTGCCTTACATGGGGGTGATGCCGATTAATATATATATAATTATAGAATACCATATATATATATATATATATGGTATATATATAAACTTTCCCTGACGATCCGTTTAGGTGAAACCTAGGTAGGTTTGTCTGGCTCACTAGGTGTATCTAGGTCTTCTCTACGGTTGTATTGAGCTCTTTTGTTAGTTAGTTGTTACTCGTATCGGGGTTTTTTCTTTGGGCTTCAGACCTGCATCTGTGCGATTTTTTTGTCGGCAGAAGTTCATGTTTGTAGCTCTTTCTTTTTTTAAAACCTTTTTTTCCCTCGAGATTGATTTGATTAGCAAATCAAAAATTCGTTAGTTATCTATCTATCTATCTATCTATCTATCTATCTATATATATATATATATACAAAAGAGCAAGGCAGTCTCGTGACGAGAGAACGCATTCAATACGTTTACGAAACTTCGAAGTCTGCATGACGGAAGTGATATCGATTAGTGACAATTTCTCTGTATTAATTCTATTAACGTCTATCTCTGATAAAGAGTACAAAGTTTGCTTACCTTAAATGCCTTTCTACCAGTAAACCACTTCAACCAACCTTACAACTCACCACTATTAGGCAGCCCAATTAATGTATTTAGTGTATTTTATTTACATTCAAGCAAAAGATTACTTTTTTAGACATGGAGTCCAACCGCTTGAATAAAAATGCATAAATATGACTTTGTAGAAATCTTCCGCGAAGGAAATGATATGGGAAGCATTTTGCTTCAAAAACGCATTGTGTATCACAAGAATAAGGATTTAGTTGAGGTCTGGAACTAGTGCAAGAGATACTAATAGAATTTGTCTTCTATATTTGTAAGCTAAACTCATTGTCAGTATATTTTTATTATAAAAATACAGTGTTAATCGTATATCACGGAAATGCATTGCAAAATATCTTACTGTATAAAACCTTTGCAAGCTTTACCAGTGATATATTACAGGTGAATTCAGTCAGTCAGTCATTTTCTTCTTCTTCTTCTTCTTCTTCTTCTTCTTCTTCTTCTTCTTCTAAATTCTTCTTCTTCTTCTTCTTCTTTCTCCTCCTCCTCTCCTTCTTCTTCTTCCTCCTCCTCATTCTTCTTCATCTTCTTACTCCTCCTCCCCTCTTCCTTCTTACTCCTCCTTCTTCTTCCTCCTCCTCCTCCACATTTTTCTTCTTCCTCCTCCTTCTCCTTCTTCTTCTGCTCCTCCTTCTACTTCTTCCCTCCTCTGCTTCTCCTTCTCCTCCTTCTTCTTTCTCATCTCCTCCTCTCCTCCTCCTTTTTTCTTCTGCCTCATTCTTCTTTTTCCTTCTCCTCATTCTTCTTCCTCCTCCTTTTCTATCTCCTTCTCATCTCTCTCTTTCTTCTTCTTCTCCTTTTCTTCTTCTTCTGCCTTATTTTTTCTTCCTCCTCCTCCTTCTTTTTCTTCTTCCTCCTTCTTCTTTCTCCTCCTCCTTCTCTCCTCCAACTTCTCTCCTCCTCTTTCTCTCATCCCCCTTCTTCTTTTTCTTCTTCTTCTGTCTCATTCTTTTTCTTCCTTCTCCTCCTCCTTCTTCTTATTCCTCCTCCTCCCCTTCTTTCTCCTCCTCATCTCCTCCTCCTTCTCCTCCTTCTTTCTCCTTCTTCTCTTCTCCTCCTCCTTGTTTTTCTTCTTCTTGTGCCTCATTCTTCTTCCTTCTCCTCTTCTTTCTTCCTCCTCTTCCTACTTCTTCTTCTTTCTCTTCCTCATCTCCTCCTCCTCCTCATCTCCTCATTCTACTTGTGTCCTTTCAGGACGATGGCAATCATAGCTCTCCACAACTCCCTGTCCTTTGTAGCCAGTTATCTCTGACCCTGCATCCATTTACTCATGCATTCCTGACAGGGTATCCGTTGCTTTCTCTTTTTTTCATTTATTACTTTCAATCTGTCTTGTGGATAACAAATTTCACAAGCCACCTTTCAGGTATTATGTGTTACAGAAATTTCAACTCCTCTTTGTTTCTAACGATACTTTTCTTTTACTTTATACTTTGCTCAGGTTTTGGAAGGCATCTTTCATTCCCCCAAATGACCCTTCGGTTTTTTGTGTCACACTTTTCGTCCCAAGTCAATACGCTTCTTAGATATCTAAATTATTGCACCTGCTTTATTCCTGTATCTACAATTAGTAATTTTTCATGTTGGGCTGTTCATTTTACCATGTTAAAAAGGGAGTTGTTGCACATTCAAGGACAGTCTTATAACCAAATTCTTTCTGACGAAAGTGCAGAAGGTAGATGAGTTGCAAATCGATATCACACTGATAGAAAAAAACGGGGATATCTATAATGAACGCTGAAACTAATTAACACTAATTGTCATTTAGACGATATATAATTAAGATTTTAGCTTTTATTTTTGAGATAACAGAAGCAATTTATATTTAAAGATTTTTCGAGAAAATCAGAAAAGTAAAGAAAGTAGAAATTAATTCCTTGACGTGTAGATGATATCAATGAACTTTGGATTGGTTTTACACTTATCGTGACGGAAAATTATTTGTTTTTACGGTAAAGTTCAACCTTTACAAGGTCGGAAAGCCACTCAAGGCAGAGGGCTGAGTTAAAGGGTAGTTTATATGGAAAATTATCTATAGTTCATCAGATTAATATTTTAGTGATCGGGAAAACATCCCCTTGGGAGAAAGTTTCACAGAGCAGAGGTCTGTGCGAAAAACCTGACCGAGTGGAACTTACTTCTCGCCGATGGAATACGGGGGAAATGTGGGTGGTTTGCTACGATGGAAGCGGCATGGCGGGTCCTAACCATGAAGGTTAGACCTATGGGAACCAAGCAATATAATTTAACACTTATGTAAATCAGAAAGAGGGTTGGTAACCATATGTTCTATTCTAATATTATCTTGTGGAATTCTTGTGTTTATTGCTTCTCTGCTTCTTACAGTCTTGAAGAATTTAAAGCCAACGTCAATCGCTAAATTTTGTCTTCCTTGAAAAATGTTCTTTTATTGTCCTTTTGTCCCCTGTTTAAGTAATATGAACATTTTTCGTGCAAGAATTTCTCAAAATTTCATAAAATTAAATAAGTCTGTGTGGAGGGTTTGGTTTGTTTTGTTTTACGGCATATCAACCTGAATGGGTTATTTAATGCCGACAAGATGTTTATTGCTGGCAATATTTTTCATCTATCTATCTATCTATCTATCTATCTATCTATCTATCTATCTATCTATCTCAGTATGTATTGGTTTGGTTTGTTTTGTTTTACGTCATATCAACCTCAATGGGTTATTTAATGCCGACAAAATTTTTATTGCTGGGAATATTTTTAATCTATCTATTTCAGTATATATTGGTTTGGTTTGTTTTGTTTTACGGCATATCAACCTCAATGGGTTATTTAATGACGACATTTTTTTTTATTTGCTGATAATATTTTTTTTTCAAAAGTGTATTACTGATAATATTTTTTTACAAAAAGTATTTCTGGTATTAAAACCTATTCTTACAGTTTCATCGTGTTTTGAACCCGGGTTAGGGGTTAACTATTTGCCCATAGCTGGGGCCCTAACAGGTACTACCACCCTTGGTCAGGATGGATCTGGGAACAACAGCAATTAAGAGGTGGTTCCAGGCTTCTGAAACGTCATGATCAGAGGCCTTGCTGTCGGACGTAGTTTATCGTCTTACCCAGGACACAGATGTAGTTTATCGTCATACCCAGGAAGTGGGGGGTAAGGTGGAGTGGCAACATATGTAAAAAAAATGTTTTTACTAAGATTTTCTAAAATCGAAACATTTCTAAAATAATTTCATTCATTGTGAATAAGTCCTGAAGTTTTCATTAAAATCTGATAATTATTTGATTTTTAAAAGAATTTCCAATTCAATATGTTTTTCACCGCAAAAAAAAAAAAAATGTTAAAATTCCCTATCAAAACCTTTGGTTCTCCCCACCCCTTTGACGCAAAAAAAAAAAAACAAAACAAAACATTTTTAACCAAAATTTTGAAGCTTTTAGAAAGGATAGAAATATTTTAATTGTAGAATTAATTTGAACTTTACGATTAATACTTTCAATGGTAGCCCAACTGCATAAATTTAAGCGTGCTACTAGGTTGGCACCCCGGTCACACTCTTTCACTATCGAAGCAGTTAAATGTAACCGCCTCTTCTACTCCAACTGATTCTTCTCTTGCACTTCCCGACAGTGGAACTCCCTTCCGTTTACTTGCTTCCCTGATGGCTATAATCTTCAAATATTCAAATATAATGTCAACCGACATCTTCTGATGCCTTGATCCTGATTCTCGCACCTTCTCTATATCCTTTCCTCAAACACATCTCTTTACTCTTGCTCTCACTCTCTGTAACCCCTTGCTTGCTAGTAACACTTCCGCCTTGATTGGGGTGATCAGTTACTTTTTCACAAACGTGATGTGGCTTCCCTCTGCCTTTTCTACAAATATTTTCAAGGCAACTGCTCTGATGAGCTACTTTCACTGATACCCCAACTGCATGAATTTAAGCCTGCTACTAGTTTGGCATCTCGGTTCCTGATAATTATAATCTTCAAATATTCAAATGTAATGCCAATCGACATCTTCTGATGCCTTGATCCTGATCTCCGTCCTTCCCCTTATCTTTTCCTCAAACACCCCCCTTTACTCTTGCTCTCACTCTCTCTAACCCCTTGCTTGCTAGTAGCACACTCGCCTTTCTTGGGGTGAAGTGCTTAAAAAAATTTGACGATAAAACTCTTTTTATTAAGTCTGAGGGTATTTTTTCATCATGGTATGTTCATTTCTTTGCGAATCTGTGATGTTGCCTGAAGAAATATTTTTACTGGTGACACAACTGCATGATTTTAAGGTTGGTATCTCGGTCTCTTTTACTGTTGAAACAGTTAAATGTACCCGCCTCTTCTACTCCAACATCTTCTTCTCTTGCACTTCCTGACAGTGCAACTCCCTTCCTCTTACTTGCTTCCCTGATAGCTCTAATGTTCAAATATTCAAATGTAATGTCAATCGACATCTTCGGATGCCTTGATCCTGATCCCCGACTTTCTCCTTATCTTTTCCTCATCCACTCCTCTTTAATCTTACTCTCACTATCTCTAACCGCTTGCTTCTTAGTAGCACTCTGGCCTTGAAATGAGATGTCAGTTTTATTCTCATTTTCGCGTAAATCAGATGACAGTTTATTCCTCGCACTGTCTCTCTGTCTCTCTCTCTCTTCACACACACACACACACACACATATATATATATATATATATGTATATATGTATATCTATATAAGTAATGATCCAAGTGAATCCTATTAATACAATAACAATATTAAAACTGATTCACATAAAGAAGTCATTGTTTTATTCAAACAGAGCATATATTTTACATATTTTATAGGAATTAAAATTACTTTAAGGATATCCTCATTTCACCCCACAAATTAAAATTAATTTGGAGGATTTTCAAACCTATCTGGTTAATAAAAAAAAATAAGTGCTTCTTTTAATTTTTTTCTTATTAACCTGACGGGTTTGAAAATCGCCTAAATTAATTTTAATTTGTGGGGTGAAATGATCATAATCTTGAAGTAATCTTAATTGTATTATAATATATATTGTATGTATATATATATATATATATATATATATATATATATATATATATATATATATATATCAGTGAAATGCTTAAAAATAGTTAAATAAAGATTCTGACGATAAAACTTTGTTTTTCTTAAGTCTGAGGGGAGTTTTTTCATCATGGCATGATCATTTCTTAGCGAATCTGTGAAAGTGCCTAAAGAGATATTTTCACTGGTGACCCAACTGCATGATTTTAAGGTTGGTATCTAGGTCTCTTTTCCTGTTGAAACAGATAAATGTAACCGTCCCTTCTACTCCAATATCTTCTCCCAAACTTCCCAACTGCGGAACTCTGTTCTTTGTACTTGCTTCCGTGATAAATATAATCTTCAAATATCCAAATGTAATATCAATCGACATCTTCTGGTGCCTTGATCCTGATCCCCATCCTTCTCTTTATACTTTATATATTAAGGACAGACTGGCCTCTATAGCCTCTGGTAGCTAGTGGTCTAGATGAAAAGGCAGACTGGATTCTATAGCTGTGGCTTACAACCGGTTTAGGAGAAATGACTGTATTCTATAGCCTTATCTCGCAACAAGTCTAGGAGAAAAGACACATTGGATTCTATAGCCTTGGGTGGGAACCGGTCTAGGAGAAAAGACAAACTGGGGTCTATAGCCTTGGGTGGCAACCGGTCTAGGAGAATGTAACTTTGAATTCAAAACTGTATCTAGCCATAGTGTAGTACGTACTACATTTCTAAAGAAAGAAACGTTCGTATTGACTCGGGGATCAAGAATACAGTCGAATGATGATGCAGGGAAAGAAAAAATAATGTTAGAAACAAAGAAAATAGGCTCTTACATCATATCTGCAAATACTATAAAAATCTCCTCAAAGATGAAGAAGAGACGTGAAGCAACAGAAATATGGTTTTGCAGAAAGATGCTGAGGATACCATGGACCGAGGTTTTTTGGAGAAAATGGTAAAAAAAAGAAACTTATACTTAACATCAGGAAAAGGCATTTAAAATTTCTGGGGCACGTCATGAA
The DNA here is from genome assembly GCA_903632075.3 of Acanthosepion pharaonis. NCBI lineage: Eukaryota > Metazoa > Mollusca > Cephalopoda > Sepiida > Sepiidae > Acanthosepion > Acanthosepion pharaonis. Next base: position 672,176 of record CAHIKZ030000818.1, read on the forward strand.
GAAGGAAGGCTTGGAAAATCTGATACACACAGGGCGTATTCAGAGAAAGAGGGACAGGGAAAAGCAGCGTAATATACAGAGTGGTCCAAAAGTAGGTGGACAGTAAATGTATCTTTTATATAAATTTACTGTCCACCTACTTTTGGATTACTCTGTATAATAAATATCAATTTTATTGTAAACTAGCAGTAGAGCCCGGCGTTGCCCGGGGATGTAACAGTAAAAGATATAGATCAAGTATCGACCATCATAAAGACTGAAAAATAAAATTGACAAAGATTATTGTTTAAGGTTGACGGACACGCATGTCTTAATTAGTTATTTTTTTGTTTTTTTTTCTACAAATTGGTCAAACCCAAACTCAAACAAAAACATTGTTTTCAATCGTTATGAGTCTATCGATTGAATAGAATTTTATTATAAACAATTGTCTTGTAAATGGAATTTTTAAAGAATTCTGAATGTAAAATAAAAGAAAAAAAAGTGTGCAAGACAATAAGAAACACTACCTGTCAAAAAAAAGTGAAGTTTTATTTGAAATCGGTTGAAAAATGTAGGAAATCCGATCTCATATATAAAGAAAAACACACACACACACACACACACACACACACACACACACACACACACACACACACACACACACAAACAACCTGGGTTTTATAATAAGTATAACTCGATATGAATTGTGCCCCTTTCATTCTGGCGACAGAATTGTGTTTTATTGTGTTTTCAAATTGATTTCGTGCAAAAACAATTGTGTTTTTCCAATTTTTGGCGCTGTCAGAACCACGCAAGGTAATTTTACGTAGTCCTGTGAAGTTTTGTTGAAATCGGTTGAAAAATGTAGGAAGTCCGATCCAATATATAAACGTACACACACACACACACACACACACACACACACACACACACACACACACACAAACCTGCGTTTTATAATAAGTAAGATATTAGTGATAGCGACCTTATGCCTCCATTCATCTTCCCACAGTGCTTCAGTCAACAGGGAGGCCTACATCAAATGCCTTGAGGAGGTAGTGCTACCCTGGTTAAAGAAGATGTTGGCTAGAATATCCTACGTCTGTCAACAAGACTCTGCACCATGACACACAAGCAGAAGAACCCAGTCATGGATGTCAGACAATTTCTGGGACTAAGTCACGTCTTACAGTTGGTCACCTAATTCTCCAGATTGAAATCGTTTGATTATTAAGTATGGGGTGAAGTTGCGCGATAGATCAAGAAAACTCCTTGTAACTATAAAGATGGAGGGAAGGCAAGGATTATAGCAATATTCAGCAACTTAAACAAGGAGACCGCCCAGAAAATTTGCAGGAGATTCCGAAGTCGTCTGGAGGCCGTGGTTGAAGACAATGGCGATTCTATTAAATAAATTTGCGCTTTAGTATTTCATAATATTTTTGTTTAATATTGGTAAATATATAATTAAAAATGAGATGTCAGTTTTGTTCTCATTTTTGCGTAAGTCAGATTACAGTTTATTCCGCGCTCTCTCTCTCTCTGACTCACTCTCTACACACACACACACACACACACACATATACATATATATATATATATATATATATATATATATATATATATATATATATATATATATATATATATATATATATATATCCAATTAATACAATAACAATAACAATATTAAAACTGATTCACATAGAGAGGTCATTGTTTTATTCAAACAGAGCATATATTTTACATACAATAGGAATTAAAATTACTTCAAGATTATGATCACTTCACCGCACAAATGAAAATTAATTTTCAAACCCATCGGGTTAATAAGAAAAATAATGAGGAATTTTCAAACCCATCAGGCTAATGAGAAAAGTAAGTGCTTCATTTCATAAATTTTTCATTAACCTGATGGGTTTGAAAATCCATAAATTAATTTTAATTTGTGGGGTGAAATGATCATAATCTTGAAGTAATCTTACTTCTATTGTATGCAATATATATATATATATATATATATATATATATATATATATATATATATATATATATATATATCTAAAGTAAGTGTAGACATAGGAAAAGCTGGTTACTCGAATAGGTTTGGTTTTCTTCTCTCATTTTTTTTGTTATTGAATAAATATGTATTAACCCCTCCCGTTTTTGAGTTACAGTTTATTTTATTTTATTTTTTTTTTTTTTGGTCGCATGGTTATGTTTTTTATGTTGTAGGCTATTTATATTCTGTTTTAATGTTACCTCTTTGGCCGGCGTACCCAGACGATCTGCGTAGGCGAAACCTTGGTCGGTTTGCCTGACACTTTAGGTTCATAATTATATATATATATATATATATATATATATATATATATGAAAAGTTTACATAAATATAAATAAATATATTATAAATTAATTGATTTAAAATATGGTTATTTTCGCTACACAGTTCAACCATGTTTCAAAATAGAAGCTAAAACCCCTAATTTTATTTTTTTGCAAATAAATTAAAAGCATTAGTTCCATTTCATCTTCAAGCGAATTTTGGAGTAACTTTTAAAATTTACCGGGTTTTAAATACACAGCTAAAATCACGTTTCCATGGTTACAGAATATTCTACTCAAATTGAACACGGGGTGTCTAGATTTTCCTTATGACAGTATCATTGTATCAGTTATTAGCTACATTTTGGTAAGGGGTGAGGATGTATTTTACACTGAAACCTGACGTCAGTTGAATGGATGTCGTCTGAATTTAAAAAAAAAAAAAAAAATTGTTAACGGTAAAAAATTTTCAACGTCATCTTTTAAAATTAAAGATTTTTTTTACAATACTTTTTATTTAACTACGATTTGAAATATTTTTCTTTTTAATTTTTACTATATTCTTTTTAAGAACAGTTAAATGTATTAGAATCCATTATATTATGTAGGATTATTTTAACATTAAGTTTAAGTATGTATATGAGGTTACATTTTTTTTTTTTTTTTTTTTTTGTATATGACTATGACAGCAGAAATGGTTACTTAATTTCACTGATTCAGTAAACTTTTCTTTTATATATAAACCTATTATTATAATATTTCACATGTAAGTACTGAGGACATGGGTCATTCAAAAGCTTACATGTTATGGTATTTCATATTAATTTTATTTTACTATAGGTGTTATTTTGGATTCTTTTTAATGCGTGTAGTATTATTTAAAAAGAAATTTAGGTTAGAATTCATTCAATTTAACTACAATTTTAATTACAAATTCAAAATTACAACTTTAAAATTTTAAAATATTTTCATTGTTTAGTTTTAATAGACTATATTACTTTATAACAGAAGGAAAATTACTCATATTAAGTAAGATTATTTTTCCATATCAAAGTATATGTAAATTTTTTTTTTTTTTTTTTTTTTTTTAAATTTAAATATTATTTAAGTAATATTAATGGCACTTACTACAAAACTAGCTAAGTCATTTCTCAGATTTAGTAAACTTTATTTATTTATTAATTAATTAATTTATTTATTTCAAATATATGTAACCTAATTAATAAAGTTTCATATGTATGTATAAATAACATGTTAGAATTCATTTTATTTTACTACAATTTTAATTTCAATTTTAAAAAATTATAACTTTAAAATTTTAAAATATTTTCATTGTTAGTTTTAATTTAGACTATATTACTTTATAACAGAAGGATAATTACTCATAGTAAGTAAAATTTTTTTTTTTTCATATCAAAGTATATATAAATTACAATTTTTAAACTTTTAATTTAGATATTATTTAAGTAATATTAATGGCCCAGACTACAAAACTATCTAAGTCATTTCTCAGAATTAGTAAACTTTATGTATTAATTCAAGTTTAAGTATGTATATGAGGTTTTTTTTTTTTTTTTTTTTTTATATATATAAACCTAGTGATATAATGTTTCTCATGTAAGTACGACCGTGTCCTCTATGTATACAAGAGAAACTATATATTACTAAGTTTATAAAAAATAAAAATTTACTGAATCAGAGAAATGAAATAGCTATTATATGCCGTCATTGTCAAAAATTTTCCTTAAATAATATATAAAAAAAAAAAAAAAAAAAAAAGTCTATTGGAATGGCAGGAAAAATGTTTTAAACTGTTATTTAAAATTTAAAATTGTGGTTAAAACGTATTAAAACATAAACACCGTTTAAAAAATTGTAGTTAAATAAAATGTATCCTAACCGAAACACCTCTATAATAAATGTACTACAAACACTTGAATGAATCTGATAAAACACCTCCTGAAAAATAAAATTATAACTAAAGCTAGATGATGTAAGGTAATGTATGACCCATTGTTCTTTGTACATACATATGAAACTTTATTACTCAGGTTACATATATTTAAAATAAATAATTTAATTAATTAATACATAAAGTTTACTAAATCTGTGAAATGACTTAGATAGTTTTGTAGTCTGTGCCATTTATATTACTTAAATATTTAAATATAATAGTTTAAAAATTGTAATTTACATATACTTTGTTATGGAAAATAATTATACTTACTATGAGTAATTATCCTTCTGTTATAAAGTAATATAGTCAATTAAAACTAACAATGAAAATATTTTTAAAATTTTAATGTGGTAATTTTTAAAATTGTAATTAAAATTATAGTTAAATAAAATGAATTCTAACCTGTTCTTGGTACATACATATGAAACTTTACTACTTAGGTTACATATATTTAAAATAAATAAATAAATAAATAAAGTTTACTAAATCCGAGAAATGACTTGGCTAATTTTGTAGTAAGTTCCATTAATATTACTAAAATAATATTTTAAAATATAAAGGTTTAAAAATTGTAATTTACATATACTTGGATATTGAAAAATAATTTTTACTTACTATGAGTAATATTCCTTCTGTTATAAAGTAATATAGTCTAATATAACTAACAATGAAAATATTTCAAAAGTTTAAAGTTTGTAATTTTAAAATTGAAACTAAAATTAAAGTTAAATTGAATGAATTCTAACCTAAATTTCTTTTCAATAATACTACACGCACTAAAAAAGAATCCCAAAAAAGCAAATATAGTAAAATAAAATTAATATGAAATGCCATAAGATGTAAGCTTTTGAATGACCCATGTCCTTTTGTACTTACATGAAACATTATATCACTAGGTTTATATATATAAAAAAAAAAAAAAAATGTAACCTCATATACATACTTAAACTTGAATTAATACATAAAGTTTACTAATTCTGAGAAATGACTTAGATAGTTTTGTAGTCTGGGCCATTAATATTACTTAAATAATATCTAAATTAAAAGTTTAAAATTGTAATTTACATATACTTTGATATGAAAAAAAAAAAATTTTTACTTACTATGAGTAATTATCCTTCTGTTATAAAGTAATATAGTCTAAATTAAAACTAACAATGAAAATATTTTAAAATTTTAAAGTTATAATTTTAAAATTGAAATTAAAATTGTAGTAAAATAAAATGAATTCTAACATGTTATTTATACATACATATGAAACTTTATTAATTAGGTTACATATATTTGAAATAAATAAATTAATTAATTAATAAATAAATAAAGTTTACTAAATCTGAGAAATGACTTAGCTAGTTTTGTAGTAAGTGCCATTAATATTACTTAAATAATATTTAAATTAAAAAAAAAAAAAAAAAAAAAAAAAAAAAAATTTACATATACTTTGATATGGAAAAATAATCTTACTTAATATGAGTAATTTTCCTTCTGTTATAAAGTAATATAGTCTATTAAAACTAAACAATGAAAATATTTTAAAATTTTAAAGTTGTAATTTTGAATTTGTAATTAAAATTGTAGTTAAATTGAATGAATTCTAACCTAAATTTCTTTTAAATAATACTGCACGCATTAAAAAGAATCCAAAAATAACACCTATAGTAAAATAAAATTAATATGAAATACCATAACATATAAGCTTTTGAATGACCCATGTCCTCAGTACTTACATGTGAAATATTATAATAATAGGTTTATATATAAAAGAAAAGTTTACTGAATCAGTGAAATTAAGTAACCATTTCTGCTGTCATATCATAGTCATATAAAAAAAAAAAAAAAAAAAAAAATGTAACCTCATATACATACTTAAACTTAATGTTAAAATAATCCTACATAATATAATGGATTCTAATACATTTAACTGTTCTTAAAAAAATAGTAATATTAAAAAAAGAAAAATATTTCAAATCGTAGTTAAATAAAAAAGTAATAAAAAAAATCTTTAATTTTAAAAGATGACGTTGAAAATTTTTACCGTTAACAATTTTTTTTTTTTTTTAAATTCAGACGACATCCATTCAACTGACGTCAGGTTTCAGTGTAAAATACATCCTCACCCCTTACCAAAATGTAGCTAATAACTGATACAATGATACTGTCATAAGGAAAATCTAGACACCCCGTGTTCAATTTGAGTAGAATATTCTGTAACCATGGAAACGTGATTTTAGCTGTGTATTTAAAACCCAGTAAATTTTAAAAAGTTACTCCAAAATTCGCTTTTGAAGATGAAATGGAACTAATGCTTTTAATTTATTTGCAAAAATAAAATTAGGGTTTTAGCTTCTATTTTTGAAACATGGTTGGAACTGTGTAGCGAAAATAACCATATTTTAAATCAATTAATTTATAATATTAATGCTCTGTAAATTTACATTGAGCACTATTTTGTAAAAATAAAATATCTATAAGAACACCGGATTTTATATCTTACTGTTCTTTCTTTTTATTTATATACATATAAATAAATATATATATGTATAATTATTTATATATTATATGCGCGGTACTTATTAGAAAGCGCTCAATATCAGAGATAGAGCTAACATATTTGGTTGGATAGATGTGAGTTTGTGTTTGTCTGACGATCGCTAAAGCGTGAAACCCAGGGTCACAAACTCACATCTATCCAAGTATATATATATATATATATATATATATATATATATATATATATAATCATTTATATATATATATATATATTATATATAATTATTTATTTAAAAATATGATTCCAACGCTACATAAGAGTTCTCATGTTTCAAAATAAGAGCTGAAAACTTCAATGTAATTATTTGAATTAAATTGAATTAAAGTAGTAAGCTCTGTTCCATCTTCAAGCGAATTTTTTTTGGAATGACTTATACCTGAAATTTACGCGTTTTATAAAAATATTCATTATTGAAATTAAAATTTCTATGGTAACGGCTAGAGCAATTGTTTAAAGAAAAGGAGCGTAAGGGTTAATAATTTGTATCAATATCTCAGTGTTTTGAAACATGAGAACTCTTATTTAACGTTGGAATCATATTTTTAAATAAATAATTATATTTATGCTCTACTTTTGTATCGAGCACTATTTTTTAAAATAATAACAAAAATACTAAAGAACTTTGGATTATTTACCTTACGAGTTCTTTCCTATTTTCTATATATTTTTCACACATATATTATATATATATATATACGTGTGTGTGTGTGTGTCTTGGGCAAAGTGGACCTCTCATGCTCATCATTTTAGTACAACCAATCACATGATCTTTTAAATAGAAAAATGGTTAAGGACTCAGATGAATCTGTCCAAATCTGAACGGAAGGAATAAGTCAGATCAGTATTTGAAATCACGAAAAAAAAGTGCTGTCCTTATCGTTGTGATTATTGCTCGCTCTGTTTTCTCTGGTCTGAAGAACTGGGATTGTTATACTGTTTTTTTTTCAATTGCTATCCCACTTAAATAGTAAATACGATTCATTGCAAATAATCGCAAACCCCTACGAGCAACGGCAACCTTCAACAAACTTGTATTTCTCGATCTATGCCGTGTTTACTTCACTGTCGACCTTATCAACCGACATCGATCGTTGCATATCAGGCCAGTGCATCGATTTCTTGATGCTTTGCTATGAAACTGGAAAGCAACTGCCTGCTGCTGTACTTTTTGTCATCGACGTTCGCTATTCTGGGTGACTAAGTTTTTTTTTTTTTCTGGTTTTTGTGTATTAACCTGTCTGGCTGGGTTGCTCCTGTCAGAAATAAAAAAATAAAAAAAAACCCGACAACCTAGCTCTTCGGGTAATAAAAATGCAAAAAAAAAAAAAGAAGAAGAAGAAACAGAAAAAAAAATCCCAAAAAACAACACTGCAACATATCAAGATATTTAAAATAAAAATAATAGATAGATCAATATAGAACATACAGTCCCGGCCGCCGATTACAGATGCACGTGAATAAACACCTACATCCGCTTTATAGGCTTAGGTAAGATTTGTGATATCTGCGGTTATATATATACACCCACCTCAGTATTTTCAAGACAGCGTCTCACACATAGTGATTTTCTAAGCCAGGTTTAGATGTGGCACAAGGCCGAAAGTATTGAGCACCCACTGAGAATAGAACTCATTACTCAGTCGTAAGTGATCTAGCAAGACAAGCTTTCTAACCATTACAACACGTCGAGGTGCCCTAAGAGTCTTACACATAAGCAGATATACAAAAATAGAAAGGGGTGTAAGACAAGGATGGGTCTTCTCACCGGAATTATTCAACCTACACAGCGAGGCGATTCTGAGTTAACTAGTAGTCCTATCAGGATTCATTATTGACGACCACAATCTTACCAACACAAGGTATGCAGATGTCACAGTGTTGATAGCAGACATAGAGAGAAAGCGACAAAAAAACTCCTATAAAAGGTAACGAAGAGTTATGGGACCTTACCCATAATAACATAATGGACTATTCCATACGTAATAAATACTGCGCCTCAAGAGGAAGCAGGGAGTTCATTCCGAAGTCGGGCGACCGGCTGATCGGTTGAACTCTCTGCCTTCAGGCGGGAGGAACTAAACGAGGCTACGCCGAAGGGCGGAGTCTCTTTCGGGAGGTAAACCGACCCTGAACCCGTTTATACGGGTTTTAAAAAGGGCATATTTTTGGACGAGCCCACGGGCTCGGAGATCCCACGTTAAACCGGCTTTGTGCCACATGATGCCCTCGTGGTGGGGTTGACTAGATATCGTTCAGTCTGAAGTCTGAGTGAAATCCGTCAGGAGTCTGTCAGTCAGTCTGAGCGAGCGAGTGAGTCAGTGGAGTCAGAGGCAGTCCGAAACAGAATCGCGTTCAGACAATTACTGCAAGACATTGGAATAGTGATACTGGTCGAGACTACATTGTTCTCCCTACTAAACCTGATTGTTCGTACTAACACTTTCTACTTCTCTCTATATATTCCTGTTTGTAATACATCTGTGTTATTCCATATACGTGTTCGAGTTCTTCTTTATTGGTTCTACCTTGAACTATCGCCGTGGTACAAGAACCGGACCAAAACACGAAGAAAAACGAGAAGAAAAATGAAACATCAACTGCCATTAGACAGAATGTATGGCTGTTAGCAAAAGGATGAGACCAAAGTTCAATGTTGCAAATCGGAGATATTAAAATCAAATAAACGCGGAAATTTAAATATCTGGGAAGTTTTTTTAACAGAAAACGGAAAGAGTGACTCAGAAATCCGAAGCCGTGTTGGGATAGACAAGGAAACATTCCAAAAGCTAAGCAGTGTACTAAAAAATAAGAAAAAAAATTCGCCAGAAACAAAGAAAATAATACTAAACCTCTATGTCATATCTGTTCTCCAGTAAGCCAGTGACTTATCGGAATGTGTAGCAGAAATGAGTTTCTACAGAAGGATGCTGAGAATACCTTGAACCGAAAATGGAAACAAAAAGAAAATATATACTTAAAACCAGGAATATTCACTTGAGATCTCCGTGGCATATAATGGTGGGGGGGAGAGCTTTGAAAATCTGATACTCACAGAACAGATTGAAGACAAAAGGGGCAGAGGGAAATAACGGATAAAATACTTAGTGGGCTCCAATAAATGGGTGGCGGAACAGGGCTAGAAAGATATAACAGGGAGATAAATTTTATTAAGAGTTACAAGGGACAGGAAGTTGTGGCGAGACATAATCGCCTCCGTTCTGAGGGTACAAGGCAAGGAAAAAGAAAGAAGAATTCTTACATATCACAGTGAGAGACAGTAAGGCTGTTGTTTCGGACGAGGGTGTAGAGCTGCTACACACCAACACTGTTTAAGTAACGAAGTCTCTTGTATCAATTCATTGGCTCACCTATTTCATGGCTCATAACCATCTCACCTCACTTTAATAAATGAGTAAATATTTCTTAACAGTTTTTGGTCGTTCACGCAAAAAACATTTCCTGCGTGCCGGATTAACTGAATACAACCTTCATATCTTAATCTGGTTAAATTCAAGACGAATTTAGTCAATATGTTTTTTGTATTTGTTCCCAGCGAAGGTGGTTGACTTAGAAGGTTTTTGCATAGGCAAGACTTTACAATTTGGTGAATTGGATCAACATTGTATTTCTCTGATAATCTCTTCCCTTTTTGCCTTGTGTGGTAGTAAGATAATATCAATAAAAGCCATGGAATTTGTTAAGGAGAAAGATAAATAGTCGTGGCAGGTAAGGGAATAACCGTCATATATGACTGATATAAACCCGTTAGTATGTTATGTCTGACCATGAGAACATGTTCTCTGATTTTAGTCTACTTATTCGGAAGATCACTTCAAATTATAGGAGTCTGTGATTTGCCTTTGATGATAGATCTATCTATGTATCTAGCTAGCTAGGTAGCTAGTTATATGTATGTATATAAAAGTGAACATTGAAGTCAATACTCAGAGGCGACAGGCTGTTTCATGCTAGACGCAATCGTCAGGCCTGGCGATTGCTTCTTTGAATGATGACTTCAATGTTCACTTTTATATTTATATTTGCATACACTCTATCTTTGATATTGACTTCATCCCATAAATATAGCACATCTTAAAACTATATATATATATATATATATATATATATATATATAAAAAGAGAGAGATAATATTAGTGGACAATATATATATATATATATATATATATATATATATATTATCAATATAAAAGGCTCAAACACTAATATTCCATGGTTATAATTTATTACATTGGAATCGTAATCACGATCCAATTCATCAGCCCTACAAATTCAAAAGTTCAAAAAAGAATTTGAATTTTTAGGTCTGATGATTTGGATGGATTATGATTCCAATGTAATAAATTATAACTATGGGATATTAGTGTTTGAGCCTTTTATATATATTATATTATATATATATATATATATATATATATATATATATATATATATATATGAAAGTTCCATTAAATATGACAATGTGCTTTCATTTAGGTTTTATATAATTTTTTTATATAATATATATATTGACGGTGTTTTTGAAAAGGAACATTAGATAAATACACACATACAATAATCTATTTCTAGTTAACAATTAACATATTTCAACCTTGAAAATGGCTAAATGTATATCCGAAAAACAACAACATGTGAACAGTTTTGTATAATTTATCTGCTGAAAAGAAACAAGTTATATGATCACATGATATATATATATATATATATATATATATATATATATATATATATATATATATATATAAAACTTATCAAAGCATCTCGTTTTTCTTTTTATATTTAACAACGTCAGTCTTTGGCAATTTCAACCATGGAAGCAGTAAGAAACAAATAACGTGTTAAAGTGATCGAAGCCTATAACGAAAATGGACGTTCAAACAGAAAGGCAGTTCGCGTACTTCTCGATTTTTTGAGTCAATATAATCGACCAACCGAGAGTGCAATTGGAAAATTGTTTGTAAATTCAAACAAACTGGGTCGGTGGCAGATGTGAAAACACCATTGCGTGCTCGTTTACGTCGTTCAGCTGAAAACATTGTTGCGGTGCAGGAGAATGTGGCACCAGACACCGCAATTCGTCATTATACGTAAGAATTGTACCTCTCCACAACAACGCTACATCGAATTTTGACAAAAGATTTGTCTCTACATGCTTACAAAATTCAATTGACAAAAGAATTGAAACCTGCTAACCATTTAGAGCGCCGTACATTCGTCAATTGGGTGCATGAGCAAAGACAAGATGGATGAAGATTTTTCGCACAAATCCTCTTTAGAGACGAAGCCCGTGGATTCGTTAAAAATCATTTAGACTGATAACCAGAAAATCCAAGGAAGATTGTTGAAAAGCCACTGCATCCACAAAACATCACTGTTTGGTTTGTATTTTTTGCTAGCGGAATCATTGGGCTGTATATTTATAAATTTGAACGTCCATTTTCGTAATAAGCTTCAATTACTTTAACACGTTGTTCGATGGTTAATCTTTCCATGATTGAAATTGACAAAGACTTGCGTTGGTAAAAAAAAAACCCCAAAAATCATTAGACGCTTAAACTTAATTCACATTTAAAATCGGTTCAAGTTATTAGAACACCATATATATATATATATGTCCCGGAAAGGGTTATATTTGAACGAAGTAGTTTTGGCTACAATAACCAAGTAGAATACGGTAGCAGTAATCGACTGGTACGCGTCGTAGTCGCAGGTAAGAAGTGTAGATCAATGGCGTAGTCCAATGGGCGTCGTTATAGACTTAGCTCTCAGACTAAGGCTTTTGACTCTCCTACACGTCCGTCTGTATTTATGACGGACACCAGCCAATCATGTTCCAGTGAGGGGGAACACAGGTGTATGCATATTCCATTATATCAATATGTCTTTATTTTATTCATGTCTCCAAATGTTAGTCGCTCTACATACTGTTTTTTAGTCTACAATTGAACTCTGCAGAATAAGAAACGAAAACAGATCAGTTTTTTTTGTGTGTTTTCTTTCTTTCTTTTCGATTTGGAGTTTACTTTGTAATTATAATTTATCTCATTTTTTCTCCTGGATCATTGTTTTATTAAATACACTGTATACGTTTTAATATCCAATACAGGCAATCTCAGTAATATATATATATATATATATATATATATATATATATACCTCTGCAGATTAAACAAGGTTTTGCCGAAAGAAGAAAGAATTGACTTCTTTTTGTGGGGTATGCTAAAGAAGAAGGTGTACTCAATGAAAATCACTGCTGCAACACGCTTGATTGAACGCATAAAGAGTGAATCTGCTAAAATTGTCTGCAATGTGGATTTATTGCATCGAGTTTACGTGAGTCTGGCAAAGCGAATAAAACTTTGCATCAAAAATGAGAGAAATCTTTTGAAGAGGTTATTTGTTAATATCCCAATTCAATAAGATGTTTAAAATTCCATGTCTTGAAAATATGCCTTTTTGCTTCTGTGTGCAGATTTTAGAAGCATCCTGTAAAAGAATAAAATAACAGAAAAGTGTTTTTTTTTCTTTTTTAATGTCATATATCTTCAGAATCTAGGCGATCATAACGCTCGTCTTTTTTATTTTCTGTGAATTGCTATTAATTCTTGTTTTCATCTTGTCTTCACGTCTTCTATGAGTTGTGTCCCTTGAGGACATGTGCAATCATCGCTGTCCATAGTTTCTTATCCTTTGTAGCTCTTAGGAATTTTTATCTCTCCTAATCTTTGCACTGCCAACCATTTACGCAAGATAGTTACGTTCAATATGTCTTGTCTGTGTCTAAATTTCCAAGATATCTTTCCTCGTTATGTGCCATAGAAATTTCAACTTTCTCTTTAACCATAACTCTCCTTTCTGTCTGTATTCTCTCTCAAAACAAATTCTGTCCATGTTATTCCCAGCATACCGCTGTAGAACCAGATTTCTGTTGCTTTAAGTCTCTTCTTCATCTGTAAGTAGAGTACCGAAATTTTTCTGTTCCTTTGCTCAGCTTTTGGAAGGCATCATTCGCTATCCCAAAGAGCCTTCTGGTCTCGGTGTCACATTTTCAGTCATCTGTTAAAAACACTTCGGTGACATGTGTCCCGTTTAATTTTTGCTGTTTTTAATTTGTAATTTGCATGATGGCCTGTTCAATTTGCAGGCAACTATACATTCTATTTTCTTACAATCGATGTTTATTCCTTTGTTCACGCTTTTCTTTATTGTCTCAGTGAGGGAAAATGGCTGGTCCCCTGCAATGTCCCGAAAACATAACAAGTTATATTCTAGTATCGCACACCGAACTACCACCAGTCCCGATGAATGGATATCACCCTAGGGGAACTCTGTGGCTTGGGAGAACCAACAGGACCCTTAAACCCACCCCATACCATAAGTGGAACACTTAAATGTGATACATCACTAAAGATGCAGGCAAATGCTCGGTTCCCCCTACTGCTCTAGAAAGAACCTGATTCTTCGTGCTATCTGTACCTTTACAAGAGCTATAGCAGGCCGAAAATTGAGTACTGTTGTGGATTCCGGGAGGAAATCCGGTCTCAAATGAATGACAAACGCAGGAATGAAATATACAAATAAATGTATTGACGTAATAATACAATTGGTAATACGGTTAGTAGATCCAGAAATGTGGTTCGTAGCAATAATAATATACAGTGTAACCCGGATATAAGAGACCCAGATATAAGAGAGATTTTCTCTGGTCCCAAATTAGAGCCTGTGTTAATATATATATATATAATAGACCAAACCCGGATATAAGAGAAACCCGGATATAAGAGAGATTTTCTCTGGTCCCAAATTAGAGCTTGTGCTAATGTATATATAATAGACCAAACCCGGATATAAGAGAGATTTTCTATGGTCCCAAATTAGAGCTTGTGTTAATGTATATATAATAGACCAAACCAGGATATAAGAGAAACCCGGATATAAGAGACTTCTTCTCCGGTCCCGACAACTCTCTTATATCCGGGTTACACTGTATATACAACCTGTGAAATTCAGTATTGAAGTATGACTTCCTTCTGAATCTACGTGCTTGCAACTGTGACTCCTACAACCTCACACTCTCAGTGTATCAGTGTATCTCTCTGTCAGAGTATCTCTCTCTCTCTAACTGTCACTCCTGGGTATTCACTGGCAGCGGTACAAGTACACATTGGTTGAGTCCACTTGTATGAAAAAGGGGTGGACCCCATAACAAGTACTGTTGTCATATCTGGGCGGTAGTTGGCCAGTCTAAATAGATTTTAAAAGCGTCTCCGAGTCCGTGTGGGTGACGAATTATTTTCCAATCTCCAACACCTCTCTCGGAGATGGGATGGACAAGCCTCTAACTGCTCTATCGTTACTTTCATGGAAAGTTCTTGACAAACTGCATTCCTTGGCGACGGCAGTTCTGACCTCCACAACTAGGACTCGTCATGCCACTAGCACTGTAGCAAACTACCGTCATATCTTCCATAATCTATCTGTGAGTCGTAAG
>CAHIKZ030000818.1:692500-710000 GCA_903632075.3 Acanthosepion pharaonis
TGCCAGAAAAAAAGGTTTTCTCATCAGAATACATCTTGCACATTTACAAATGTACCATTCGTCTGTGCATTGAATACTGTTGCCATATCTAATCTAGTGATCTTGCTATTCACCTCGAGGTTCTTGACAAAATCTTAAGAAGAATCTGTAATGTAATTGTAGCATACCTACGAACGTTAATAGATATGACGCCATTCCCATAAATACAGTAGTAAATACTGTATGTTGGTCTGCAGTTGGAGATTCGTCTCCAACAGTGCTGGTCAAACTCTGCTTCCGGGCAGAGAGGGTCCCCAGACGAGGCTATGTCGAAGGGCAGAGTCTCGTTTCGGAAAACAGCTACCCGAACCTGTTTTATACTAGGTCTACGGGGAATATCTGTCCGAGACTATGGGCTCGGATACCCCACATTAAATTCGGCCTTGTACCGCATCTGACGCGTGGGGCGATCGGTAGATACTCTGCAGTTGGAGATTCGTCACCAGCTGTACTTGTCAAACTCTCTGCCTCCGGGCAAAGAGGGTCCCCAGACGAGTCTTTGTCGAAGGGCAGTGTCTCGTCTCGGGAAACAGCTACCCGAATCTGTTTTATACCGGGTCTACGGGGAATTTTTGGCCGAGCTTACGAGCTCTGATACCCCACATTAAATTCAGCTTTGTGCCACATCTGACCGCGTGGGGCAGTTCATAGATATCAGATTGGAAATTCATTGGAAATTCACTTGACTCACTTCTAGCAGTTGACTGCTTCTTCTACGCGCCGCTGGCGAATCTTATATGTGTTATTCTTGTCCCAAACATTATCTTTCTTTGTCAACCTTCGTTTGATTATTCGATTCAGTAAGCTTTCCTAGGTTACAAATGTAATCTATCCTGATTCGGCCTCATGACTTCAGTTACTTTCTCACCGACATGACGTGGCGTCTCTTTGCCTTTTTCTACAAATATTTTCATGACAACTGATCCGACGAACTACTAGATTGGAATCTATGTCCCTTCCGTTTCCTGTTGAAATAGCTAAATGCAACCGTTAACATTTTCTTTTCTCGCACTCCCCTCCCTTGTTGAGCTCCCTTCCATTTACTTGTTTCCCAACGCCAAACGCCATCTTTTATCATCTGGAATCCTATTCATCTTTTTTTCCTTTTCTCAATCCTCGCTATACTCACTTCTCTTTCACTTACACTCTCTTTTACCCCATTCTTTAATACTAGTGGCATTTCTGTGGAATGATGAAGAAAAAAAGGGGTATTTCGTGACGACAACGAAGTATGATTGGCTTTTTCTGATGCATTTTCATCTACACGCGCCAACAACGAGTTTATTCGCAATGGCACTTTTACCGGGAAAACGACGTGAAAACTTCAGTTAAAACTATAAATCAACACACAAAAATTTCTTATTGTCTTAGCTATTATAAAGCTGTCGTTTGAAGTCAGAATTCGTCATTCACCTCTGGAGGTCAACGTGTTAAATGTCATTTATAGTATAGCTTTTGTTTCACGGCTCCACATTTCATACAATGACGTTTTTCGTTTATTTCCTTTGAGCAGACAAAAGTAGAGTCGTATATAAAAGGATTTTATTTATAATACAATTCGAATGAAAAGTTTGACTTAGAAAAAGAAAAAAAAAAACTTCCGGAACAAATCCTCGATGACTTAGAATCTGTATAAATAGAAATCGATCAAAACATTTACTAAACGAAAATTAATTAGAAAACCAACCATTCATTTGTTAGGAGAAAGAAAAACATAAATAAAAACTGTGGGTACTAAAACAATCTATAAGATGCTTCTAAAATCTAAATAAAACGCTGTTTCATTGTAAAGCAATCTCTACATATATTTTAGCGATTTTTTTTCATAGATATTGAAAATGCTGTAAATCGGCAGACTATTTTTTTTTAATTCTTTCACTCCATCAAGGCAATAAAGCCACTAAGATGCAAGGTGGGTTATTGAGTGTTAGTATTTGAAAACAATAAAAGAACAAGAATTACGACGACAAAAGATAACGATTGGCATTGCATTTAAATTTTCGAAGATCTAATTTGTCTAGGAAGTAAAAGGCCAGACAAGTTTCACAAGCTTGAATGAATGGAATCGGAATGGGGTTCCACAAGCGAGAATTGCGAGAAAACTGTTGGCACCTAACTTACAGCTACATCTAGCAATTTCAAATTTAAAATAATGAGACCTTACCGCCAATCTAGTACTGCGCTTAAATTCATAAAATCAAGATACAATATTGACCTCAAATATATGTCTACCCCATTTTATATAGATAATTTGCCATATATTTCTCGTCTTATACACGAGTACATACGAGTTAAGATATCACGGTAGAAGTGATCCGGTGATCAGATGGAGTATTTCAAGACACGAATATGCTTGTTTGTTGCTTTTGTTTCGCATATTAACCCCTATGAGTTATTTAAAGCCGAAATCTATATATTTTTGCACAATTTTGGTTTCGGAGATAATAATAATAATAATTAACCCATGGTTGGGGTGCAAAAGATGTGGTTTCATATTATTTCCGCGTAAGTCAATATAATGAACCCAACTGGAATTGGAACTCGGCTCTCTTATTAACATTTCCGAGCCATTATCCATTAAACCACATCCAAGCGGTCACCCATCTAGTTACTGATCAGGCTCAACGTTGCTTAACTTCTGTGATCGTACGGGAATCGGTGTTTCAGTAAAATGGGACACTACGTTTTCTTGGGATTTTTTTTGCGAATAACTTCCATATACCACGCTCGAATTTGTTTTAAACCGCTTAGTTTGATTTTAACACTGTATAAATTTGCATCTTAGCAGTACGGCCGAGAGGGAGACACGTAATCTGCTTAGCGCATGACCTCCATATAATATCGGTCTGTCCTGCGTCCTGGCCAGGTCACTCCAATCTCTCCACCAAAAAGACTGCATTTTGACAGGGCGTTACCTTTATCTCGCGAATAAACAGATGACAACTACCCTGAACTGTAGATCAATTCGATATATATATATATATATATATATATATATATATATATATATATATAAAAGATAATATTAGTGGTAAATATACATACATATGCAAAATATATAAATACCCATACATGTATATTTTTGGAATAAAAATTCCAAGAGGCTAGAATCCAGGTAGAACTCAATGTCCAGGACAGAGTAAGGATATAATAAAAAGGCTTAAACACTAATATTCCATGGTCATAATTTATTCCATTGGAATCGTAAATACGATCCAATTCATCAGACCTACAAATTAAAAAAGAAAACAGAAAAAACAACCCCGGGAATAAAAAAATAGAATTTAGAGAGAGTGTAAGTATGAGGAGGAGGGAGATTAAACCTTAACAGAGAGAATATTAGGAGAGGTGGGTGGAAGGGGTTTAAGTAAGAGAAAAATGAATGTTGTCGGATGTCTAATGCATAAAGATACATTTCGTGGTGACATGCACACGCCATAGACAATCTAATGTTAGAATAAGAGGGAGGGAAAGACGAGGTGGGGGAGAGAGATGGGACGAAGGAAAGTAGAATTGCGTTTACTTAAAGGGCCGCTTTGTAATTGAGAAAATTTGACAAATTTAATATCGACTACAGGTTACAAATCAAATATAAACATATAAAAAATAAATATAACGATTATCTAATCCAGCAAGGATCTATATTTCTATGTTCAAAAACACATGCGAATACACACATACACAATAACATACACACGTATATACATACACATAGGCGTGTACCCACATACACACATACATATACCCATGTACACACATATAAAAATATATTCACATATCCACACATACACATATTCATCTATATCCATATACACACACTTTTCACGTTTGATGAATTGGATCGTATTTACGATTCCAATGGAATAAATTATGACCATGGAATATTAGTGTTTAAGCCTTTTTATTATATATATATATATATATATATCTTACATTTTCTCTCGGACAAGTGAAATTTACTAAATCTTTTGTATAAGAAATCTTTTCATAGGCATTCGCAATGTGGGCACCTTGACGTTGTGTTATAGTTAACAAGCATCCTTCACCAGATCAGTTAATGGTGTGTTCGAACATCATTGGCGCTACTTCTTTTAGGCCTTGCGCCATATCTAAGCAACGCCTACTAAATTACTATTCTCAATGTGAAAAATTTCACGTGTTGTAATGGTTAACAAGCTTTTCTCTTTAGATCAATTACGACTGAGAAGTGAGTTCGATTCTAATTAGGTACTTCTTATTTTAGGCCATGTGCCACATCTAAGCAACGCTTACTAAATTACTATTCTCAATGTGAACAATTTGAGGTGTTGTAATGGTTAACAAGCTTGTTTTGCTGCATCAGTTATGACTGAGAAGTCAGTTCGATTCTTGCCAGGTGCTCTTAATTTAGGCCTTGTGACACATCTAAGCAACGCTTATTAAATTACTATTCTCAGTGTGAACAATTTCACTTCCTGTAATGGTTTTTCTCGTTAGATCTCTTATGACTGAGTAGTGCGTTCGATTCTCTCTAGATGCTCCCTATTTCAGTCCTTGTGCCACAGCTAAGCAAAGCTTACATAATTGCTATTCTTAGTGTGAACAATTTATTAAAGAGCGAAACAGAGTATTAAAAGATAAGAAAAAATCGTTAGATGGAAAGAAAATAATACTGAACTGTTTCGTGATATCTGTCCTCTTGTATGACCACGAGTGCTAGACAATCTCCTCAAAAATGAAGAGATTTGAAGCAACAGAAATTTGGTTCTACAGAAGGATACTGAGGATACTATGGGTCAAACATTTGAAAAATGGCTAGGTTTTGGAGAAAATGGAAGCAAAAACATCAAGAAGAGATAGTTGAAATTTCTGGGGTATATAATAAGGAAGGAATGCTTGGAAAACCTAATACTCGCTTGACAGATTGAGGAAAAGAGGGAGCTTGAGTAAATTGGTTGTAGACTAGGGTTTAGTAGAAATAACAGAGAAACAAAACTTATTAAGAGCTGCAGGATAGGGGAAGATGTGGAGGGCTGATCGCCCACGTTCTGAACGGATACAGCATATAAAGTAAGAAGAATGAATCAAGATTCAACCACCTGAAGAAGGCCGGAGCGTACAACGATCGAAACGTTGTGATGAATATGGCGACAAAGATGAGGACAATAGTCCGAATAATGTAAATAATGTACATAATACCTCATCCCAGAAATATAGACAGACTCTGTATTCCCTTAGTTGATCATGTCTCTGGCGTCTGGAGAAATTCACACGAATGTCATGGTGCCAAATGCGTAGACAAAAAATGTAAATATCTCTCAATGTGTAATGCTTTGCGA
This sequence comes from Acanthosepion pharaonis, assembly GCA_903632075.3. Lineage (NCBI taxonomy): Eukaryota > Metazoa > Mollusca > Cephalopoda > Sepiida > Sepiidae > Acanthosepion > Acanthosepion pharaonis. The sequence continues at coordinate 697,858 of CAHIKZ030000818.1, forward strand.
TTGCATGTCTCTTACCAGTGCTCAAAAGATCTGCTTCTTGAAGAGGTTAATCTTAGAGACGGCATGTGCGATACGATGTTATGGATCCGAGGTCCGAATTCCAGTCGGGTTCTTTGCTTTCACTTACGCGCAAATACCCTTGGGGAACGCATGAATCCATCTCTTCTCCTCTCAGCTATGAGTCGAATAGCAGAACCGACTAGGTTCGATAGCCTGGGTTGGCAACTAGTCTACCGCAGAAAGAAACGGCAACCTACTGCGGGAATATCTACTACCTAATTAATCGAAAGAGAAATGATTGCCCAAGCCTGTGTCATGGATGGCTCTTTACGGACTGAATAGTGCAATCAATCGGAATGCCCTAAACCATTTCCATATCCCAGATAATGCGGACAAGTGTGTGGGGCAAAGGATTTATCCACGCAGCTAGAACTACTAAAGAATTGTCTTTGGAGAAGATAACAGTTCTTGATTGTCGAGCAAATAGACCAGAAGCAAGTCCAATAGAAAATTTATGGATTTTCTTATCAAGAGGAGATTAAAGAAAACCCTTGTGTTTTTGTCGGCACCCGGTCGAATGCGGGCATCTAGAACGTCATCCTCTCTCTCCCTATTCCTTTTCTTCTTCCCCTGGTAACGTCGTCGGAGATGGCTGTGAATCGAAGATAGTTTGACGAGGTCATTCGGGCGAATTTGAATTTTGATGGACGGAGAAAACCAACGCACTTGGCCAGAAGCGACCTCCTCGCGGGACTCAAACGAAATCGATACAGACGAGATCCGGCAAACCCGTTAGCGTCGGGCTGTCCAATGTTTGATCTGTCAAGATCCGTCTTCGCTACGCCAGCCCGACTGGCGTTGCCCTCTTCCGACGGTTTGGCCATTGTGTAAAGATCATTGCCTATTCCGCTGGGAGTGGGGTAGCCATTATCAGGGAAGATTTCTATTTTTATTTATATTTGGATATATGCATTCTTATGTATGTATCTAGAAAAATAGAATTGGCGAGTCGAGTCGAGTAAAAACCCCAGTCTAGCCTGTTGCGTTCTCTTTCGCATTTTAAAGCTCTTGGGAAAGTAAAAAATCAATCTCTCGGATCAAATCCCAGACATGTGTTAAATAGCAGGGTAGACTCTATAGCTTTAGGTGGCAACCTACCTGAAAGAATGAAAAACTCAGCATTTCAATTCTTGGAGAAAGCAACGGTTTACCCGACGCTTGCATTCTCATAAATATGTTGCAATTGAGAAATAATAAAAAAACGAAAAGAATGGAGAGCCATTGCCGCCAATGTTCTGCAGATTTTAAAAAATAAGTCATTAACAGAACGTGGTTATATATTGTGCGATAAAATATTATATCTGGTATATATATAAAATATTATATCTGTATATATATATATATATATATATATATATATATATATATATATATATATATCGCATCTTACCATCGTCAAGATCATTATCATTTCCCCTTTCTCCTCCCTCTAGTGGCGGTGGAGGAGAGGACTGTGAATTGAAGATCGGTTGACGGACGAAGCTATTCGGGCGAATTTGAACAACTTTGCGAGACGAAGAAGCCCACACACTTCGCAAGAAGTGCCTACCTCGCGGCTCAAAATGGATTAAGACAGGCAAGATCTGGATGCATCGGGCTGTCGTACGCTTAGTCTGTGAAGGTCCGCCTTGATTACGCCAGCCCAACTGGCGCTGCCATCTTCCGACGGTTTGGCCGTTGAGACCGTGTAATCTTTGCCTACTCCACCGTTGGAGACTCCGGGGGTGGGTGACCGCGTTCAGTCTGGTCTTTCTTCTTCGACGCTACCGCCATGGCTGACCTGATAGATGTTTGAGATATTAAAGATCTGAAATAATTCATAGCTGAAGTAGGGCCTCGGTGACAGATGATTGTCGCAGGTTAATCGTCTCGTTACGGTAACGACTGAAAGAAATAGAAAAAAAGGCAAAAGATGCTACAACACAGTAGAAATGTGGCAACAAAGTTCTTCAAAATTTTATTAAAAAATAACTGTCTTGATAAAAGATATAGGTTCTTTTTGTCTCTCTTTCAAGCTATCATAACACTGTCTTACAAAGAACTTTAGGCAAGCATAAAATATCTTCAATCACCTCAAAACACTATGGATGCATCAAAAAGGCAAATTCATTCTATTATGTGATGGGAATTTGTATCTATCTAGAAATGTAACAACAAAGCTCTTAAAATATAATGGCCTTGATAAAATATACAGATTTTTTTTGTCTTTCTCCTTCTAGCTATAATAGCACTAGTTTACGAATAAATTGAAGCAAGCATATCTTCAGTCACTTTAAATTGATTCTGTTAAGTGTTTGTGTGGGGAATTCCAAACAGTTCACGTCACCGAAAAAATATTCCCCTCCTGAGAACTGCTTACTTTCCTAACTTTGACTGTAAAATTGGAGATCAGGACAAATCATGGGCCCCACATATCTTTTTAAAATACTGTAACAATGGACTAGCTCCATAATAAGTAAGCTGCCTTCAACTTTGCTGTGTTGAAGGTCTGGAAATGACAACAAAGCCAGACAGAAGATTGTTATATTTGTTTAACAAATACAATTTTTCTTAATACTCCCCGCAAAAAAAAAAATATATATATATATATATCTCAAGCTAGCTTTAGTTATGAGTCCTGTTTCTTACAGGCTATTCCATTTTGATCGTTTGGAAAAAGTGGAATGGTTTCCATGAGAAAAGAAAGAAAGGAAGATAGAAGTAGAAAGAAAGAAAGAATCAGATTAAGCTGATAAGAACAGATACTACACTTTGAGAACTTTGATCTTAGTGAAAAGGAAAGAAGAAGATGAAAGAAAGAAGGAATAGAGAATCAGAAGAAAGAACAGATACTACACTTTGATTTTTAGCGAAAAAGGCCTAGAAGATGAAAGAAAGAAGGAAGTGAGAGAATCAGATTAAGCTGAGAAGAACAGATACTACACTTTGATCTTAGTGAAAAGACCTAGAAGATGAAATAAAGAAGGAAGTGAGAGAATCAGATGAAGCTGATAAGAACAGATACTACACTTTGATTTTAGTGAAAAGGCCTAGAAGATGAAAGAAAGAAGGAAGTGAGAGAATCAGATTAAGCTGAGAAGAACAGATACTACACTTTGATCTTAGTGAAAAGACCTAGAAGAAATAAAGAAGGAAGTGAGAGAATCAGATTAAGCTGAGAAGAAAGACTTTGAGTGAAAAGGCCTAGAAGATGAAAGAAAGAAGGAAGTGAGAGAATCAGATGATAAGAACAGATACTACACTTTGATTTTAGCGAAAAGGCCTAGAAGATGAAAAGAAAGAAGGAAGTGAGAGAATCAGATTAAGCTGAGAAGAACAGATACTACACTTTGATCTTAGTTAGAAGATGAAATAAAGAAAAGTGAGAGAATCAGATGAAGCTGATAAGAACAGAACTTTGATTTTAGTGAAAAGGCCTAGAAGATGAAAGAAAGAAGGAAGTGAGAGAATCAGATTAAGCTGAGAAGAACAGATACTACACTTTGATCTTAGTGAAAAGGCCTAGAAGATGAAAGAAAGATAGAAGTGAAGAGAGAGAATCAGATTAATCTAATGAGAACAGATATTACACTTTGATCTTAATGAAAAGGCCTAGAAGATGAAAGCAAGAAGGAAAGATAGAAGTGAAGAGAGAGAATCAGATTAAGCTGATGAGAACAGATGGTCTCCTTGTCCCTACACCCCAGGCACATAAATCTTTTTCTCTTTCTAGCTATAATGACAGTTCTTTACGAATCTTTACGAAGAAATTTAAGCAAGCAGAAAAATATCTTCAATCCTTTCAAAAGACTGTGGGTGCATCAAAAAGGTAAATCCATTCTGTTACGTGTGTGGGAAATCCACGACATTTGCACAGCGTCGAACAATAACCCGACAGTTTCATGACAATAAAGCAACCTTCAACTGAGTGACAGAACTAATTTCAACTCGGAATTAATTTCAACTCGGAACTAATTTCAACTTGGAACTAATTTAAACTCGGAATTAATTTCAACTCGGAACTAATTTCAACTCGGAATTAATTTCAACTCGGAACTAATTTCAACTCGGAATTAATTTCAACTCGAAATTAAACATGAATGGCCTTGCCAGTTGTTTGTACCTGTATAAGCAGCAGTCAGAGCTCCTGGCATCCCGCCATGATCAATGGAACCTGCTCACAGCAGAGGTAAGGCAGCCAGTTTCAGGACAAGAAAGAAGGAATTTGCCTTTGACGTGGAAAACTGTTTGTGCAGCTGGAGAGCTTCTTATCTTAAGTGTATTGAGAGCATGTGAAACATTTAAGTCAGTCTGCCATGGCTTCCTTCCTAATCCACAGGTATCAAATTACCAAGAGTGTATCGAGAAGTTGTTATGAAGGATTATGAGGATATGGCATGGCGAATGTCACTCACATTGTCCACTTCAACATTTAACTTCTTCCCTCTGAACCCCAGAGCAGTGAATGATGAGCACGGAGAAAGGGTCCACCAAGATATGGAAAGAAACTACGAAGGCAAGTGGAACCACAGCATGATGGAGGGCTTCTAATGTATGCTGCTGCGCAACATACCGGATGCAAAGTACACGAGATCCTTCTAAAACCTCATTTCTGTCTGTATACTGAATTATGTCGTGTATTTATGGCATTATCCAAGTAATTTAGTTCCGTCAATACTCTGTATCTATGCTGTTAAAGAAAAAAAAAGTAAAATGCCTTTGCAATAGATGAAATAAACGCATTATATTTTGGATTTATATGAAGCGTAATAGGAATGTAAAGACAAAAACAAAACACTAGAGATGATAAAAACAAACCGTTCAGAAATTTGAATTCATCACATCAAAAAAAAAGTACAAAAAAAAAAAACCATTCACATGCTTGCCTCAGAGAAAAATGTTTTTGTAAACCAGTCTGTCTATATCTCTGAGATGAAGTGTTATGCTTATTTGCATTATTTACATAATTCGAACTGTTATCCTCATCTTCATTGCCATATTCACATCGTTTCAGCCTCTATATCTTTGAGATGAGGTATTATGATCACTTGCATTATTTACATAATTCGAACTGTTATCCTCATCTTCATTGCCATATTCACAAAGTTTCAGCCTCTATATCTTTGAGATGAGGTATTATGATCACTTGCATTATTTACATAATTCGAACTGTTATCCTCATCTTCATTGCCATATTCACAACGTTTCAGCCTCTATATCTTTAAGATGAGGAACTGCATTATTTACATAATTATCCTCATCTTCATTGCCATATTCACATCGTTTCAGCCTCTATCTTTGAGATGAGGTATTATGATCACTTCATTATTTACATAATTCGGACTGCTATCCTCATCTTCATTGCCATATTCACATCGTTTCAGCCTCTATATCTTTGAGATGAGGTATTATGATCACTTGCATTATTTACATAATTCGAACTGTTATCCTCATCTTCATTGCCATATTCACATCGTTTCAGCCTCTATATCTTTGAGATGAGGTATTATGATCACTTGCATTATTTACATAATTCGAACTGTTATCCTCATCTTCATTGCCATATTCACATCGTTTCAGCCTCTATATCTTTGAGATGAGGTATTATGATCACTTGCATTATTTACATAATTCGAACTGTTATCCTCATCTTCATTGCCATATTCACATCGTTTCAGCCTCTATATCTTTGAGATGAGGTATTATGATCACTTGCATTATTTACATAATTCGAACTGTTGATCTTCATTTGCCATATTCACAACGTTTCAGCCTCTATATCTTTGAGATGAGGTATTATGATCACTTGCATTTATTCGAACTGTTATCCTCATCTTCATTGCCATATTCACATCGTTTCAGCCTCTATATCTTTGAGATGAGGTATTATGATCCTTGCATTATTTTACATAATTCGAACTGTTATCCTCATCTTCATTGCCATATTCACAACGTTTCAGCCTCTATATCTTTGAGATGAGGTATTATGATCACTTGCATTATTTACATAATTCGAACTGTTATCCTCATCTTCATTGCCATATTCACAACGTTTCAGCCTCTATATCTTTGAGATGAGGTATTATGATCACTTGCATTATTTACATAATTCGAACTGTTATCCTCATCTTCATTGCCATATTCACATCGTTTCAGCCTCCTTTGAGATGAGGTATTATGATCACTTGCATTATTTACATAATTCGAACTGTTATCATCTTCATTGCCATATTCACATCGTTTCAGCCTCTATATCTTTGAGATGAGGTATTATGATCACTTGCATTATTTACATAATTCGAACTGTTATCCTCATCTTCATTGCCATATTGTTTGCCTCTATATCTTTGAGATGATATTTGATCACTTGCATTATTTACATAATTCGGATCCCATCTTCATTGCCATATTCACAACGTTTAGCCTCTATATCTTTGAGATGAGGTATTATGATCACTTGCATTATTTACATAATTCGAACTGTTATCCTCATCTTCATTTGCCATATTCACAACGTTTCAGCCTCTATATCTTTAAGATGAGGTATTATGATCACTTGCATTATTTTACATAATTGAACTGTTATCCTCATCTTCATTGCCATATTCACAACGTTTCAGCCTCTATATCTTTGAGATGAGGTATTATGATCACTTGCAACGTTTCATAATTCGAACTGTTATCCTCATCTTCATTGCCATATTCACAACGTTTCAGCCTCTATATCTTTAAGATGAGGTATTATGATCACTTGCATTATTTACATAATTCGAACTGTTATCCTCATCTTCATTTTGCCATATTCACAACGTTTCAGCCTCTATATCTTTAAGATGAGGTATTATGATCATCTTTTGAACTGTTATCCTCATCTTCATTGCCATATTCACAACGTTTCAGCCTCTATATCTTTGAGATGAGGTATTATGATCACTTGCATTATTTACATAATTCGGACTGTTATCCTCATCTTCATTGCCATATTCACAACTGTTTCAGCCTCTATATCTTGGAGGTATTATGATCACTTGCATTATTTACATAATTCGGACTGTTATCCTCATCTTCATTGCCATATTCACAACGTTTCAGCCTCTATATCTTTGAGATGAGGTATTATGATCACTTGAATTATTTACATTATTCGGACTCTTATCCTCACCTTCATTGCCATATTCACAACGTTTCAGCCTCTATATTTTTGAGATGAGGTATTATGATTACTTGCATTATTTACATTATTCGGACTGTTATCCTCATCATCATTGCCATATTCACAACGTTTCGGCTTGTATGTCTCTGAGATGATTACTTGCATTATTTACATTATTCAGACAGTTATCCTCATCTTCACTGCTATATTCATCTAATCTCACGCCTGTCTTGTGTGCATCCTTTGGTAGAAGTGGTGAAACTATCTCTGCTAATTGTTTGTTTAGATATTGGTAGTGGGCGGATCTATCTGTCCAGTAAAACTTTGAAGCCCTTTGGCAGTCTGGAGTCCTTAAGGGTTGATTGTGAATTCAAGTTATCAACACTTCTTGGAGACTGTGATAAACGTTTCAAGGCGATACTCCTGGAAATCAATGTTGGTTTCAGTTGTCCACTTCCACTGTTAGTGGATGGTAACATTGAGTTGTCAGTGCACATTGATGAGCTGGACTCCCTTTTCGATGAATTTCCCCTTGCAGGCAGGTTTGACAGAGGCACCTTTTTTATTCCAATTAATGGCATCCTCGGTCTAGATTTAATTCAGCACTTAGGACCCCTTCAGCTGGTGCCTTTACTGCATGGATTTGGCGTTTTCGGTCCCAAAGAGGCTTGACCCGTTTGGAGAAGTGACAATACTTCACTCACCTAGAAGCTGTCAGGACGAGTACCGGGAGTACCTTGCGTTTGATTCAGTATTGACATCCACGGCTGAAGTAAAAAACCTCGCACCTCTTTTTTTGTGTTGGAGTCTAGGAGTACATATGAAGATCCTCTTAGGGATTTCTTCCCTGACAGTGATGTAAAAAGAGGTTTAGAAAGATTTTTTAAGCGTGGAGTCACTAGTTATTAAGGAACAAGTGTTGCGTAGCTATGACGAGCAGATGGATGCGTTCTTCAGACAATCTTTCACAATTCAAGGCCAATAAGTATTCGACTACCTTGGGAGTCCGAAAAGATATATTGTGTTCCTTCCAACTATTCTGTGGCCATTCGCGTCTTGGACCATGTGGCACAGAGACTGGAACGTGAAGGACTTTATCGGGACGACGTAGAGGTTTTCCGTCAGCAAGAACCTGACGGAATAATAGAGGAGATTTTTGTTCCATCTCACCAGTTTAAGGAATATATCTGGATTCCACCCAGGCCTATCTTGAAGGCAGATCATACGTTCACCAATAGAATTCGACATGTTTTCAACTGCAGTCTCAAGACAAATAACTCCTCTTCTCTTAATGAGGTCGCCTACCAGGGAGATTATCTTACGGGCGACCTATTAGAATTACTGCTATCCTTTCGAGCAAAAAATCACGTTATGTTGGCGGATATCAGGAAGGCCTTCTTAATGATCCACCTGGAGTTGGAGTCCGATAAGAATAGGTTCTGTTTCTTCTTGTAAGACTACGGTAGTCTGTGTTGTTTCAGGAATAACAATTATTTTCGGATTCACATCTAGCCCCTTCATATTGAATTATGTTCTCCGGCACCATGCTGTTCAATTTCCTTTGGTTCCTTGTAGACGTATGATAGAGAATCGGTTCTACGTGGACAATCTGGTGATGAGCAGAGATAGTCCAGATGAGCTATGCAATTTCAAAGGGAACGATTGCAACGGGGAGTGTTTGAGCTACGGTCTTTCAGCTCTGTCTGAGGATTTGGGACAAAATGAAGACGGATGATACCCTGAGCAGTAATGGGGCTGATTGGGAGAAAGTGCTTTGGTATCAATACAATCACCTCAATGACACAGAGAGTATTGCTCCCATAAGTTGTGATCCTAATGCTCCCACAAGCAGCACATACTCATAGAAGCAGCAATAGTCTTTAACCATTTGTCTTTATATTTGCCTCTCTCGTTGCAAGATCTTATCCTGTTAAGCGATCTATGGAAGAGGGCCTTAGAATGGCATGAGCAGGTTCCAGCCGAGATTTCATCCAGATGGAAGAACCTTTCTGCTGATCTTTAGGGGTTGGGAAAAATTACCTGCCCCCCACCCAGTGAGAACGAGGACGGTAAGATGTTCCTTTTCAGTGATGCATCATCAGAGGCATATGAGTTTGCTGCATATGTGGTGCAGAATTGCCAGTCCTACCTGGTTTTTGCAAAGGCTAAGTTGGCACCCTTAAAGAGAAAGACTCTTCCCAACTTGAAACTTTTGGCCGGGTATTTGACCCTGAAATGCTTGCCCACTCTCTTGAGGGGATAAGGTGTTTTCTCTCCAGCCAAAATGCAAGTAACCACGGATTCCTGGATGATCTCGTTGATCATTTCTGGATCAATCGTGAGCAAGAACCTATTTGCCAGACACCAGCTGAAGGATGTCTTGCAGATGGTTGATAAGTTGGGATCATTGATTGGCTTTACCCCCTCTTTCCGATATGGACTAACCAAGAAGAATTCTGCTGACTTGATCACCAGGGGTTTGACGTTGGAAAATCTTAAGGCTTTCATTTGGTTCTGGTGTCATGATTGTGTAGCGATATTACTCCATGGGCCAAACAGAAGTTGCCATGTCTCAATCAATGCAGCCAACGGATAGCCTGTTCTTTGTTGAACGCTGCCTCCTTCGTAAAGTTCTTGAGTGTAACCGTGTTAGTCATAAAGTCTATTAATAGATTGCGGCGGTTGGAGGTTGATAGTGAGAGACTGGCATCTCTACTTCTGATGAAGACAATGTAACAAGAAGCCTGTCCTGTGGAATTCTTGTCGGATCCGTCAGGCAGGAACGTCCCTAGGGTGGTGAAGGGTCTTGATCTGTACATTGACGAGGGGGGAACCTGATTAAGTCGGGCAGCAGAATTGGTAATTTTCTTCATTTCATTATGGGGGTTTAACAACCTATTCTGTTGGCAAAGCATCACCCGATTTAAAAATCCTCATAATGGATACCTATACCAGGTAACAGCACTTGGGAATGATTGGCTGAAGTGAGACGAAGTGTTTGTTGGGTGACCAAGGGAAGACAGGCTGTGAGGACTCTCTTGGATACCTGTGCCTTGTGCAAGAGGTAAAATGCTAGGCATGTCCTGCCTCTCAATGCGACCAGTTAGTCCACTTCTCGTGTGGAGCTGGAGGTTCCTTTCAGACATACAGTAATTGACTACACTGGGTACCTTTGGATTAGGGAGGGTTATAAGGAGGTGAAAATGTATTTGCTCATTTTCACTTGCCTTAGTGTCAGAGCCGTACACATTGAGGTTGTGCCAGACTTGTGTGTGATGTCCTTCCTTCAGGCTTTGGTGCATTTTACCAACTTGTACAGCATTCCGGTTGCCATGTACAGCGATAATGCCAAGACTTTCCTGGGTATTTGTCGACTGTTCAGAAAGTTATTGTTGTACCACGGTTTCCAACAGAAGTTTGGGCCTTGTCAAATCAAGTTTCACCCTATCCCACTATTCTCTCCCTGGGTTGGTGATGTCCGGGAAAGAAGTATACAGTCAATGAAAACCTGCCTCCACAAGGAACGGGGCAAAATAGATTATTTCTCCTTACTAAACCTTATGTAGGACATTCAGAGGGCGGTCAATAATCGCGCCTAAACTATCGAGAATCGACGGAGAGAGAGCTGGAAGCGGTAACGCCTAGCATGTTTTGCGGTCTTATTTGAGACTTGGGCTGCTGTTGAATCTAAACAGGGAAGATTGTGTGCTCTCTATGACCTCCAACAACAGAGAAAGACTTGTTAGAGCCATGCAGATGCGGAACGGGTGCCTGAAAAAAATTAGGTCCCAATGGTACGATGAGTACATTTGAGCCTCAGGGAGGCCTCAGGGCCGTTCTAGGATGCCATTCCGTAACAGAATGAAGGTAGAGTATGCGGAACTAGTCAAGTACGTTATCCTCTAAATAAAAAAAATATCACCTTTTAATGTGTGTTTTTTAAAGAAATGCAGGGTGTCTCTAAACTATTTGCTAGCAGTGTACCTACCTACCTATCTATATATATATATATATATATATATATATATATATATATATATATATATATATATATATATATATATATATATCTCACCTATATATATATATATACTGTTCTATCATATATCTATCTATCTATATATATATACCTATATGTATATATATATATATACATATATATATATATATATATATATATATATATATATATATATATATATATATATATATATATATATATATATATATATATATATATATATATATATATATATATATATATATATATATATATATATACTACCTTATATATATATATATATATATATATATATATATATATATATATATATATATATATATATATATATATATATATATATATATATATATATATATATATATATATATATATATATATATATACCTACACACACACACATATATATATATATATATAATCTATCTATCTATCAATATATATATATAGGTAGGTATATATATATATATATATATATATATATATATATATATATTCTATATATATATATATATATATATATATATATATACTATCTATCTATCTATCTATATATATAGTTAGGTATGTAAATACATAACATTTCATACCTATTGCATATTTACTTTCATTTGTTAGTCTTTCTCCAGTTTCATCTTATTCACCAAAAGATCAAAATTGGATTCGCCTGTTTTGATTCGTCATTGTCTACAATGAATGTTGCTAAGTCATAATTATTTTCTCTGTGAAAAATTATATAAAGGTTTTAGCATTAACCCATCAGCAGGCTATTGATTTGGCCAAAGAAATGTACAACTAAGTTAAATGCTAATACACTTTCACAACATTCATCTAGCACCGATTAATGTTATAAAGATACAAACTGTCTCTGTTTAATGAAAGAAAATTATTGTGGCATTACAACAGCATTTTCATAGTTTTTGTTTTAAA
>CAHIKZ030000818.1:715000-722500 GCA_903632075.3 Acanthosepion pharaonis
ATAGAGAAAAAATGTGATATGCATTAGTTTTACATAGAGAAAAAATGTGATATGTATTAGTTTAACATAGAGGAAAAATGTGATATGTTTTACATAGAGAAAACATGTGATATGTATTAGTTCTATATAAAGAAAAAGTGATATGTATTAGTTTTATATAGAAAAAATGTGATATGTATTAGTTTAACATAGAGGAAAAATGTGATATGTTTTACATAGAGAAAACATGTGATATGTATTAGTACTATATAAAGAAAAAGTGATATGTATTAGTTTTACATAGAGAAAACATGTGATATGTATTAATTTTATATAGAGAAAAATATAGAAAAACATGTGATATGTATTAGGTTTATATAGTAAAAATGTGATATGTTTTACATAGAGAAATAAATGTGATATGTATTAGTTTTATATAGTGAAAAATGCGATATGTATTAGTTTTATATAGGGAAAATATAGAAAAGCATGTGATATGTATTAGTTTTATATAGAAAAAATGTCATATGTATTAGTTTTACATAGAGAAAAAATGTGATATGTATTAGTTTTACGTAGAGAAAAAAATGTGATATGTATAAGTTTTACATAGAGACAAAATGTGATATGTATTAGTTTTATATAGAGAAAATGTGATATGTATTAGTTTAACATAGAGGAAAAATGTGATATGTTTTACATAGAGAAAACATGTGATATGTATTAGTTCTATATAAAGAAAAAAGTGATATGTATTAGTTTTACATAGAGAAAACATGTGATATGTATTAGTTTTACATAGAGAAAAAATGTGATATGTATTAGTTTTATATAGAGAAAAATATAGAAAAACATGTGATATGTATTAGTTTTATATAGTAAAAATGTGATATGTTTTACATAGAGAAATTAATGTGATATTTATTAGTTTTATATAGTGAAAAATGCGATATGTATTAGTTTTATATAGGGAAAAATATAGAAAAGCTTGTGATATGTATTAATTTTATATAGAAAAAATGTCATATGTATTAGTTTTACATAGAGAAAAAATGTGATATGTATTAATTTTTGTATAGTGAAAAATGAGATATGTATTAGTTTTATATAGGGAAAATATAGAAAAGCATGTGATATGTATTAGTTTTATATAGAAAAAATGTGATATGTATTAGTTTTACATAGAGAAAAAATGTGATATGTATTAGTTTTATATAGAAAAAATGTGATATCTATTAGTTTAACATAGAGAAAAAATGTGATATGTTTTACATAGAGAAAACATGTGATATGTATTAGTTCTATATAAAGAAAAAAGTGATATGTATTAGTTTTACATAGAGAAAACATGTGATATGTATTAGTTTTATATAGAGAAAAAATGTGATATGTATTAGTTTTATATAGAGAAAAATATAAAATAACATGTGATATGTATTAGTTTTATATAGTAAAAATGTGATATGTTTTACATAGAGAAATAAATGTGATATGTATTAGTTTTACATAGAGAAAACTTGTGATATGTATTATACAGGAGGTCTTTGGGGATGCAGCCCTGTAGCATGCGATCGACGTGGCCCCACCAAAGGTGTCTGCCCTCTCTGGAAAAAACCGCTGGAGACAGGACCTCAGTGTTGGGTCCCTTATCTTGCCACGTTATTCGCAGGATGTGACGGATGCTTCTCATGTGAAAGGTGTTCAGGCGACTTTCTTGCCTGGTGAACGTTTTCGTTAAAAACAAAGAAAAGATTAGTGAACTGTTATGGAATAGCAACCCTCCTATATGGCAGCGAATGCTGAACAATCTCCTCACAAATGAAGAAGAGGCTTGTATCAAGAAAAACTTAGTTCTACAGAAGGATACTGAGAATACCATTGACTGAACATGTTAACAACGAGGAAGTTTTAAGGGAAATGTAAAGAAAAGGGACACATACTTAACATCAGGATTTAATTATGATTGCATTGTTTAACGGCACATCAACTCTTTATGGGTCATTTAATACCGAAATTTAATTTCCTTGGGAGCTTTCGTAAAGTTTATTAACTATTAAAAATTATAGCTGATAGTTTTTTTAATATGAAAATGTTTTTTTATACCTTCGTCGTGTTTTGACCACAATTTGGGTTTTTACTATCTCCCCATATAATGATCGTCAAAAAGTAATCCCCGTTTTTCATTAAATAAACAGATTTAATGGTAGAAGCACGCGGAGAAGGATAAACTAAATACCAGAACTCCATAGGTAATCCTCAATATAATGTAAATTTATTCTCAAATGTAGGATGATATGAGATTTAAAATAATAGTTCAATATTTACATTATTCGGACTATTGTCCTCATCTTTGTCACCATATTTATTGTAACATTTCGGCCGTTGTACGCTCCGGGCTTCTTCATGTGGTTGGAATATCGAAGTGAACCCTTTATTTCGCTCACTGAGGTAGACTGTTCTAGTCCGACGTGCCATGTTTAATGGATGACAGTTATCAGTTATCTCCTATTAATTTCCCTCTGAAATTTCTCCACTGCCTTAGGCGGGTATTGAACTCACACTCTTTGGGTTCTGTCACTGGATCTAACCAATGCCTTTATCCACTGTGCCACGTGAAGAAACGTTGTAATAAATATGGCGACAAAGATGAGGACAAAAGTCCAAATATTTTAAATAATGTACATAATACCTCATCTCAGAAATATAGACAGACACTGAAAGGCCGAAACGGTGTAATAAATATGGCGATAAAGATGAGGACAATAGTCCGAATAATGTAAATAGTGCACATAATACCTCATCTCAGAAATATAGATAGACACTGAAAGGCCGAAACGTTGTAAAAATATGGCGACAAATATGAAGATAATAGTCCGAATAATGTACATAATACCTCATCTCAGAAATATAGACAGATAATTGCAACATAAACGCACAGAATCCAGACTAAATAGAACAAAACAATCCACTGATTTCACTCTCGTCTTCAACGTATGCTCAATTATTTCTCAATCTTAGTATGAAGAAATGAAAAAGTGAATTCTTTTTTTCTTTTTATGTTCCGTATCCTTTCAGGGCGTAGGCGATCATGGCTCTCCACTTTCCTCTATCCCTTGAAACTCTCAACAAGTTCGTTCCTCTGCCCCCTTCCCCAGACCACGTCCTGTTATCCATTTGCTTAAGCCCGCTAGGTATGTCATGCGTTGTTTTACCTTGTCTCTTTTTCCCTCTATTCGACCTGTGAGTATCAGATTCTCCAGGTCCTCCTTTCTCATTACGTGTCCCAGAAACTTCAGCTGCCTCTTCCTGATGTTAAGTATAAGCCTTTTCCTTGTTTGTAACCTCTTTAAGACCTCATCGTTGCCCACATGCTAGATCCATGTGATCCTTATCATCCTTCTGTAGAACCACATCTCCATCGCCTCGAGTCTCTTCTTCTTCATTGAGGAAATCGTCAAACATTCACTGCCGTAAAGAAGAACAGATGCCACGTAACAGCTCAGTATTCTTTTCTTCGTTACCAAAGAAATCCTCCCGTCTCGCAATACTCTGTCCAGCTTTAGGAATGCGTCATTAGCCCATCCCAATACGTCTACGGATCTCAGTGTCGCACTTATTGTCCTCTGTCAAAACACTTCCCAGATATTTAAACGTCTAAACCTGCTTGATTTTAAGGTCCCCGACCTACAAATCGCATTTCAGGTTCTGATGACCATGCATTCTGTTCTCTTGCAGTTTATAAATGTGAATACATCTTCTTTAATTGCAATAATAAAAAATGTACACAGAGATTTTAATATTTAATCTGCCAGTCATAAATGTAAAGTAAAATTAATAATATACAAAAACCTCCGAATCCGTTATGAATGAAATGATCCTTGTTTATATTCATAACGGATTCGGAGGTTTTTGTATATTATTTGAATTGTTTGCGATGATGGATGTCTCGCCATTTAAATCATTAACCTTTTGCATTAGTTTTTGTGTGAAAAATTCATGTATTTGTAAATTGATTGCACGTTTATCGTAATATATATATATATATATATATATATATATATATATATATATATATATATATATATACTATAGTATGCGGTCTACCTAATAGCGTATCTAACCTTATAGTGCATCTAGTAGATTCTTGTCTCGTAAAAATACGACTGCTGTTTACTCAGTCAAGATGAGACGCCTATAAAAATCTTTCAGCAATATTTTAATCTGAAGGAACTTATCCAGATGATGTTAACAGTTTCAGACATAGGGACATTCTGATGTACGAGCTTCATTTCCTTCCATTTATGTGGACAGGACACACAAAAGGTGAAGTGAGGTGATGATAAGATCCATCGTAGATGACCGAAGGTGGACAGCAGGAGAGGTGAGGTCACGGTATAAGTCATAGCGCGGTAGACCTCAAATGACAGTAGTAAATGAGGTAGACTGCATAGTATAGTATATACTATATATATACATACATACATAAATACATATATATATATATATATATATATATATATATATATATATATATATGTGTGTGTGTGTGTGGTATGACGATTGCATATAGCATGAAACAGACTGTCGCCTCTAAGTGTTGACTTCTATGTTCACTTTTATATTTACACACGCTCTATCTCTCATATTAAGCACTTTATCCCATAAATATAGCACATCTTAAGACTATATTTCTTCATATATATATATATATATATATATATATATATATAGTTGGCTTGATATGAGTTTGTAGCCTTGGGTTTCACGCTATTTGCGATTGTCAGACAATATATATATATATATATATATATATATATATATATATATATACAAATAGGTTTGGTTAAATAATTTAGATATAACATTAGTTTTCGTTGTGATCCTTTCAATTTCGTGGTTATATTTTTGGCAGATTTAGAAAATTGAGTAAGAAAAATATCAACATTTTCTTTCGAATAGTTTTTTATTTTCCCAAGTACTTTCAATCTCATCTGAGATATGCATATGTGTTCCTGTGAATTTAAATCATTTCAACTATTCATTTTTACAGCTTATGCTGCTATATATATATATATATATATATATATATATATATATATATATATATATATATATATATAATTAAGTTATGAAGAATCCGTATGGGTAATCATTTTTGGAAAGGACTCTGGTAAAATAAATTATTATAATGATACCTTAAAGTGGTCTGTTTTTTTTTATATATATATATATATATATATATATATATATATATATATATATATATATATATAACAGCGCATTTATCGCTAAAAAGGTTAAAAAGATAATCTTTTTTTCCCGGCCAACAACTCACCAGAAGAATCGTTAGCAACTCGTAAGTTATGAAAGAGAATCGCGCAATGATACAGAAACTAGAAAATTTAATAAAAAAAAGTGCGTCTATATTTTCCTTTTTATACTAACTGGAACTATTTAGTCTGAACCTTACCAATTCCCACTTCTTTTATTTTTTTCTCCCACTTTTTAATATTAAATTGTATTTTAATCGTATTTCTTCGTTCCCCGCCCACACTTTGTCTATAACTCAGCGCTTCTTGTTAACTAGTTTCATAGTTCCAACATTTCTTCTGTTGGTCGAAAAAAAAGTTCCCTTTCAGGAACATCCTGGGTAAGATAATGAACTACATCCGCCTCCAGGGTAAGAATATAAACGGCATCTGCGTCCTGTGTAAGACGGTAAACTGTCTGACAGCAAGGCCACTGATCTGGAAGTTTTGAGGAGCGTGGAACCACCTCTTAATTGCTGGTGTTCCCAGGTCTATCCTGACCTTCGCTGGTAGCACCTGTTAGGGTCTCAACTAGAGACATATATTTAACCACCTCCAAACTGGGGTCAAAACCTGTGAAAGTATAAAAATAGGTTTTAATAACAGCAATAAATTTTTGAAGAATAAATTATTAACAGCAATATGTTATTATTATCAATATATTTTTGAAGAAAACATATAACCAGCAATATATTTTTGGCAAAAAGTATTATCAGAAATAAAATAGTTGTTGTCATTAAATAACCCATTAAGGTTGATATGCCGTAATATAAAACAAACCAAACCTTTTTGGAAAAAAATATGTGATTTATACTATTTACAAGTTCTATGATATGAAACATTTATTTAAATATATATAGAGAGGTAGTTCTTTATTACTCACCAGAGAGAACCATCCCTGCCTCCCATTAGAATGTTTGACGCTCAACTCCACGAGAGCACCTCTTTGCGACTGCTCAGTCTCACATTTTCCGTTGACCTGAGATGGAACGAATAGATGGAGTCAATAGCTTCGTCCACCGCAAGGAAAGTTGGCTCCCTGTGCCGCGACAGGAAATTTTTCTCGCCGGAGTCGATCCTTCAAATCTACAAATCAACCATTCGCCCTTGCATGGAATATTGCTGCCATATATGGTCTAGAGCCCCTTCTAATTGTCTCAAGGTTCTTGATAAAATCCAAAGACGGATATGCAATGTAATTAGCCCTGATCTGGCATCTCATCTGCAGCCGCTCTCTCACAGACATGCCGTTGCCTCCCTCTGTATTCTTTACAGATACTTTCACGCTAACTGCTCCGATGAGCTGCTTTCGCTGGTTCCCAGACTTCAAGAATTTAAGCGCTTAACTAAGCTGGCATCTCGTTCTCACCCTTTCACTGTCGAAACTGTTAAAGTTAGCCGTCTCTTCTACTCCAATAGCTTCATGTCTCGCACTTCTCGCCTGTGGAAATTCTTCCCCATTTCTTGTTTTCTTGATAACTATAATCTCTAACTATTCAAATGTAATGTCAATCGACGTCTCTAGATGCCCTGATCTATCCCCTAACCGTCTCTTCACCTTTTCTCTATCACTCCTCTTTGTTCTCGCTCCTACTCTGAAACCCTTCGTGTGGTAGTGGCTTCCCGCCTTGTTTGGGGTTGAATGCTTAAAAAAGAAAAGAAAAGAAAAAGGTTGATATATAGAGAATGAGGAGGTAGAGAAATAGTACAAAGCAATTGTTGTGGATTCCGAGATGAAATCCGGTACCAATAAATAACAAACGCCAAGAATGAATACAGGAAAATAATGAATTAAGCTAATAATACAAAATGGTAATGCGGGTTAGTAGTTCCAGGAATACGGGTTAGTAGCAAAATATCTATACAGTCTTTGGTATTGAAGTATCGCTGTATGACTTCTTACTGAGTCTACGTGCTCGCTCACTGTTCGCTATGATCGTTCTGTCAGGCTGTCTGTTACCTTCACCCTCGATTGCTCTCGTCAATATTTATTATTGTAATACAATAAATGTGGCACAAGGCCAAAAAAGGGGGTTGGGTAAAGGACGGTCAACACTTGTCTTAGTATAAAACTTAGCTCGCCACAATCACTGACCCTGTCATACAAAACAATATTCCTTTCACCGAAACAACACATTTATCCATACCTTTTGTTATGCATAACAATTTTTAAAAAGATCCCCAATGAGTATATACAGTATGACAAATATAA
>CAHIKZ030000818.1:727500-797500 GCA_903632075.3 Acanthosepion pharaonis
TGGATTCGACTGGAATTCGAACTCGCCACTCCGATTTCTCAATCCGAGTCGCTATCCACCGTGCTAACAATACATATTTATAATGATATTAATAACAATTCATTTTTAAAGCAAAAATCGCCCGCAGTACATTTTATAGTAGAATTACCTACAATATATTTTATAGCAAAATGAAAAACAATACATTTTTACCAGCCTAAAATTGCGTCCAAAATATCTATATATCGGCATTAAATAACCCATGAAGGTTTTGATATGCCGTAAAGCAAAACAGACCAAAGGAAAGCGAAGTTGGTGCATAAAATGATCTGGCGTACCGAAGGACAGTTCGTCTTATCTATGCGTTCCATAAATTTTTCGTTCTAACAGATTTAGGTAATCTTATTTAATTATTATGTTGCAAGCGTTCTTTAAAACCCATCCCACTTCTGGTCTAACAACCGATCACGTATCATGAAAAGAAACTTGGGAGATAACTTATAGCTAAGAATAACTTGTGTATCATCTGTCTTGAACATAAGATTGATTGCTTTCCCAGATTGGGTTTGCCAAATATTACATACGTTCATTTGACGGCTTTTGTTTTTTTTGTTCTTTAATAATCTCGCCGTTTCTTTCTTCAATCAACTTGCTGATCTGTGGTATTTATAGAAAATGATCGCCATGAAAATAATTGAATGTGGGGGTGGAAAGTTCGTCTTCGCTCGAAAAGGATTGATCATTATCCACCCCCTCGACAGCCGATGTTTTTCTAGAACGAAAAAAGAGTGAGAAGGAAATCAGGAGAAAATAATTGACTGAATGTTTTGTTTTGCTTTTGTACGGTTTATCAACCATTTGCAGGATATTTAAAGCCAGATTTTTTTTTTTTTAGATTGTTAGAATATTTTAGTTTTTTGAGATATTAATTCACTGATACAAGTATTACTAATTATTCTACAGCTGCGTTGAGAAGAGATGGATGCAAGCCTTTCCCAAGGCTATTTCTGCATAAGTGAATATAACTTGAAATTGAAACTTGTTACATCACAAGATGTTGGATGTTGGATTCAGAAGTTCCCGCTCCGACTAGCCGACAAGCGAAGTAACTCAACCATATTTTAAGTTATTGTCTTTTATAGCGGGATTAAGTTAGTATCCCCCCCTAACATAATTAATACCAGATATTATTCTAATTTTAATACGGTATTTTATTTATTATTATTATGTTAGACTGACGTGCTGGAGGGCATAAAAGTATATGATCCCTTTTTAATGATGTTATATTCCGTGCTAATAGGAATATGGAATAGACAAACACGGTGGATAAATAATAACAGTTTTATTGTAGAAACCAGTACATCAAGCAAGGAAGTAATAGTTATGCGCCCGGTCGTCGCAAGTCAGTAGAGTTGTGTGCGTGCTGCTATCGGAAGGCCGCTACTTCTCGCAGATCTCGAGACCGTGGGCTCGGCTAAAAAATCCCCGTAGACCCCGCATAAACGGGATCGGGTCTGTCTATCTCCCCGGACGAGAGTCTGCCTGAAGGCATGCCCGAAGGCAGAGAGTTCGACCAGTACAACTGGAAAAGGTCCCAGCTCAACGGTATTTAGTAACTGCCGCACGCAGTCACATGTGGCACAAGGTCGAATTTAATGTGGGGTTCCCGAGACCGTAGGCTCGGCGAAAAAATCCCCGTAGACCCCGCATAATCGGGATCGGGTCTGTCTATCTCCCCGGACGAGACTCTACCCGAAGGCATAGGCTCGTCCGGGTTCCTCTCTTCTCGAAGGCAGAGAGTTCGACTAGCGCAGCTGGGAAAGATCCCACCTCAACATTCCTGCCTGCTGTCCTAACGGATACTTATAGGTGGTTACCATCTATAGTGCCGCATATTCATGGGGGTAGCAGGTTATTCCATCATATCAAATATAAATTAAGTTATGTGGTACCCGTCTGTCTCGACGGGCCAAGATCAGCTCCAAAGAATTATGGTTCAGCTGCTGATGGCGATATTTTGTTTTTGTTATAATTTACTACAGTGTAACCCGGATATAAGAGAGTTGTCGTGACCGGAGAAGAAGTCTCTTATATCCGGGTTTCTCTTATATCCGGGTTATACTGTATATGCCAAATTGTTGAGGTGAAGAAAAGCAAATGAAAGTAATGGCCGAGTGCATTTTAACACATAATAAAATAACATTTATTCATTTACCCCCTGAGAACAGCATGAGTTTTGTTTGAATTAAAACCATGAATTGACACGTGCGTCTAAGCTTGTCACCATGTTGAATTCCGAAATCTCTGCCGCAACTATCGAACAAGAGAAGTAACTCAGTTCTATTTTGAGCTATTTTCCTTAATAGGGGGAGTAAGTTAGCGACCGCATGACAGAACTCGATTTCAAATTCCAAGCCATTACAACCCCGCACCGGTATTCCCAAATAGGCACCCATATTGGTACTGACCAGGCTCGACGTTGCTTCACTTCGGTGATCGTACGCGAAAAGTTGTTTCCAACGTGATGTGGCCATAAGCTATACCATGCACCCATTGGCGCCTAATAATCCTAAGTGGTTATCCCTCTAGGTACTGAACAGATTAGACGTTGCTTAACGTCGGTGATCCTACGATAACTGGTGTTTCGACTTGATAAGGCCACAAGCTCAGGGGGGAAAGTATATATATATATATATATATATATATATATATATATATATATATATATATATATAGAGAGAGAGAGAGAGAGAGTGAGTGAGAGCGAAATGTGTGGTGAGAGTTATGGTATTAAGAACGTGTAACTTAAAAATCTCGCGTAGTGAAAAGTAGCATTTTAAGTAACGGAAATCAGCATTTAATAGACTGACATTTCGCTGTGGTTCCAGTAGAAAATAATAAAATACAATAGACAAAGTACAAGGAAATAACGCCATAGAAAGAAATAGTATGTTGATATGGCTGATGCTAACCTCCAAGAAAAAAATCCATTGTGCCTTTTTAGTTTTACGTTTTTTTACTGGTACGAAGTTGAGCTATGATATTGAATCAATTGCTTAGTCTGCTGTGAGGAAAGTTAGTTCAGTCTGTCGTGACGATATTTAATAGTCAGAAACCATATTTATCAATCTACCATTCGCCATTGAATACTGCTGCCATATTAATTCTGGTGCTCCTACTATATGATTGGAAATTCTAGACAAAATGCAAAGACAAATCTGTAATGCTATCTATCCTGTCATGGAATCTCGACTTCAGTACACTTTCTCATGTACGCATGCGCACTGATTATATATTTATTAAAAGTTAATTTTTGGGTTCGTAAAGTTTACTGGAGATTTTGATGGAAAACTGACTGGACTGAAAGTTGTTGTTTACAGGCTCAAACCGAAAAGTATCACTTAATTAAAACAAGAACTTTCTGATAATTCTTTTCAGATAATTCAGATAATTCTTTTCTGAGATTAATCTAGATATGTATCAAATGATTGTGTTGCTGATAGAGTTCAGTGTTGTTTTGAGCATGAGGGGGGGAATTTTGAACATGTTAAATAGTTTATTGTTATAGTGGAACACACCTATTCTATAGTTAATAGTCTCTCCCAACTATAATAAGTAGGAGTAGTAAGAGTAACGCGTGAGTCGGTCAGCAGTTCGGTCTGAGTTCAGACTGAAGTCGGACGACCGGCTGACCGGTTGAACTCTCTGCCTTCGGGCGGGGAGGAACCCGAACGAGGCTACGCCGAGAGGGCGTAGTCTTTTTCGGGGAGGTAAACCGACCCTGAACCCGTTTATACGGGTTCAATGGGCATATTTTTGGCTGAGCCCACGGGCTCGGAGATCCCACGTTAAACCGGCCTTGTGCCACATGATGCCCTCGCGGGGGGGGGACTAAATACCGCTCAGTGGGTCGGTCTGAGTTCAGTCTGAAATCGGACGACCGGCTGACCGGTTGAACTCTCTGCCTTCGGACGGGGAGGAACCCGAACGAGGCTACGCCGAGAGGGCGTAGTCTTTTTCGGGGAGGTCAACCGACCCTGAATCCGTTTATACGGGTTTTAAATAGGGCATATTTTTGGTCGAGCACACGGGCTCGGAGATCCCACGTTAAACCGGCCTTGTGCCGCATGATGCCCTCGTGGGGGGGTGACTGAATATCGCTCAGTGGGTCGGGCAGTCAGTCTATGCCGGACGACCGTTAGTCGGATACTAAAGTGCCAGCGACCACAACTAGATTTCTCTGCGTCATATTCTCGTTTTGTACGTCGAACCATTTTACCGACCTACAAATTAAGCCACCACTGTGAAATCACTCCATAACATTGATAACGCTTTTAAGCATGTTGTTTTGATGCACTAGTACATATAAATTTTTTTGAACTGTAGTAGTCGTCGTCAACTGACTGCCATTTCTACCATTCTGCCTAATATATAGTGGTATGG
The DNA here is from genome assembly GCA_903632075.3 of Acanthosepion pharaonis. Classification (NCBI taxonomy): domain Eukaryota; kingdom Metazoa; phylum Mollusca; class Cephalopoda; order Sepiida; family Sepiidae; genus Acanthosepion; species Acanthosepion pharaonis. The sequence continues at coordinate 731,923 of CAHIKZ030000818.1, forward strand.
TTACACATGGTGACCTCCCCCCCCCAAAAAAAAAACCGGAACTTTTTAACAATCCAATAAAACCAAGTGTGATAGAAGAAAAATATTTTATTCATAGTAATTGAAACCTTAAAACATGCCATTTAAGAAACAATGATGGAATTTTCATTTTTTTAAAATTACGTCCTGTAGATGGCGTCCTGTACGAATGCAGTTTTGAAATCTGCTGTTGAGATTCCTCATTGACTGCTGCAACATCTCAGCTGGGATACTTTGAATTTCATCTTGAATTCTAAATGGCGAAATGTTTACTTGCTCAAAGTCACTGTCTCGCAGTGTTGCTACTTGCTCATGTCTATCAATACGCACTTCAAAAATTCCCATTTTTTGGGGTCACCCTGTACTAATTGATATTAGCCTAACAAATCCCATTACAGAACTATTACAATTTATTTCTGCTCAATAAAAGTTTATGAAAAATGGGATTATTTTTGCCGTAATCTTTTAGGTACTTCCATGAAACCCCTAAAAACTCAGCATACCGTCACGAAAACGTACTCTAAACGTAATGAAAGTATAGTTTTATCGTCAAAATCAGTTTCTTATTATTAAGAAGAAAGATCAAAGTATTTTTATATATTTAATTGAATTATTTTACTCCTTTCTAGAACATACGAAATTTTGATTAAATATCTTATTTTGCTTGCGTCACCGGATGTACTAACTTGAAGCATAGCAAATTTTAGCCTCATTTTTGTGGTGACAGACACATTAATTTGGAAATCCATGCAAAATACAAAAAGGATCTCGAATTTTATTAAAATTTTCAGGACTTATTCACAGATGAATGAAATTATTTCAGAAATGTTTTTCATTAGAAAATCTTGATAAAAATGTTCTTTTACATCTGTTTCAGCCCTTACTTAATTTTATGATAACTTGAGAAATTCCACGTGATAATTTTAGGTGACTATATTTGTTAAAAGCAGAATTCGTTGGAGAATTTAAATCATCGATTTCCAAAAATGTGCTCTGAACCAAAAAGTTAAAAACGCAATAAAACTAAGACATTATTTAATTAGAGAAGCTTTCAATAGCTTTTATGAATATATATTAAGGAAATATTGTTTTTAGAAAAAAAATTCTATGAAAAATGTGTTTTTACAAAATTTGTTTTCATTTTTTTTTTTTATATTTTAATTAGAATTATTTGTTATTTTTTAAAATTCAGTTTCAATGGTGTAACTCTTAGGAAGGATTCATATTACGTAAAAGCATATTTTCTTTCTTTTTATGTGCCATGTCCTTTCAGGACGTAGGCGATTATGCCTCTCCACCTCTTTTTATCACTTGCAGCTCCCCAAAAGTTCCTTTCGCCTGCCACCTCCCCCAGATAACGTTCTGTCATCCATTTGCTTAAGCCCGCTAGGTATGTCAGGCGTTGTTTTACCTTGTCTTTCTTTCCTCTTGTCTCTCTTTCCCTCTGTTTGACCTGTGAGTATCAGATTCTCTAGGCTCTCCTTTCTCATTATATACCCCAGAGATTTCAGCTGCCTCTTCCTGATATTAAGTATAAGTCTCCTCTTTTTTTACATCTTCTCTAAGACCTCATCGTTGTTCACACGCTCGGTCCATGATTTAAATTTAAAGCAATACTTATCACAAGTCAGATAATTTTAGCTAACGAATCGAATTCGTATTAATCGGAGGGTACCTGTATTTGGTTAGATGCAAAATATAAGTGGCGCTGTATATATTTCTGAGATGAGGTATTATGTATTATTATTGTCTCTCTTTCCCTTTGTTTGACCTGTGAGTATCATATTCTCTAGGCCCTCTTTTCTCAGAGATTAGAGCTTCCTCTTCCTGATGTGAAGTATAAGGCTCCTTCTTTTTTACATCCTTTTTAAGACCTCATCGTTGCCCACACGCTCGGTCCATGATATCTTCAGCATCCTTCTGTAGAACCACATTTCTTTCGCTTCGACTTTCTTCTTCATCTCTGGGGAAATCGTCCAACATTCGCTGCCATAAAGAAGGACAGATGTCACGTAAGCGTTCAGTATTCTTTTCTTTGTTACCAAAGATATCCTCCTGTCTTGCAGTACTCTGCCCAGTTATAACTTTTTTCTTTATATGTGCCATATCTTTTCATGGCTCTCCACCTCACTCTATTCTGTGCAGCTCTCAGCAAGCTCCTTCCCTCTGCTTCCTCCTCCAGACCACGTTCTGTCATCCATTTGCTTAAGTCCGCCAGGTATGTCACGCGTTGTTTTCCCTCTATATCTTTCACTCTATTTGTCCCGTGAGTATCAGATTATCCAGGCCTTCCTTCTTCATTATGTGTCCCAGCAACTTAAGCTGCCTCTTCCTGATGTTAAATATAAGCCTTGTCTTTGTTTGCAACCCCTCTAAGACCTCATCGTTGCTCACACGCTCGATCCATGATATCCTTAGCATCCTTCTGTAGGACCACATCTCCGTCAACTCGAGTCTCTTCTTCATCTTTGGGGAACTCGTCCAACATTCGCTGCCATAAAGAAGGACAGATGTCACGTAACAGTTCAGTATTCTTTTCTTTGTTACCAAAGAGATCCTCCTGTCTCGCAATACTCTGCCCAGCTTTTAGAATGTGTTCTTGGCCATCCCAATACGTCTACGGATCTCAAGATTTATTGCGTAAAATACACAACTGTGGCACAAGGCTGCAGTGACGTACTTACCGTCCTCTGTCAAAACGCTTCCCAGATATTTAAACGTCTAAACCTGCTTGATTTTAATGTTCCCGACCTGAAAATCGCATTTCCGGCTCATCCTTTTACTGATGACCATTCATTCTGTCTTCTTGCTGTTTATAAAAGTCAATACATCTTCTTTAATTGCAATAATAAAAATGAACACAGAGATTTTAGTATTTAATCTGCCAGTCATAATATTCTTAGCGTCCTTCTGCAGAACCACATCTCTGTCGCCTCTTCTTCATCTTTGAGGAAATCATCCAACATTCGCTGCCGTAAAGAAGGTCAGATATCATGTAACAGCTCGGTAATTATACATCTTAAAGCTTATTACAATCTGATACATTCGAATATTTTAAAAGAAATTAGAATTGTTTTTGCATATGTAAAAACGTGGTGAATTTTATACATACGGTCATTCATATACGACCCTATCAGAAAACAAGAGCGACAACTATATTAAATTTAGAGCCAAAATTCTATAAAACTCAATCAAACATTAGATACTGAGAATATTTTCTTAATTTTTAAGATGGCCGAGTACTTAAGAGCCGTTCGCTTTATATTTCTCAATTATTTTTAAGGTAAAAAAACCCACAAAAAACCCAAATTATATAACAATCTATCTGTCATCCTGCTGTCATAGAGGTGTCAAAATGCTGTCAACATAAATAATCTACTGTTGTGTTAAAAAAGCATTTCTGTGATATTTTAAATTTAAGAAAAGCAATATTTATCACAAGTCAGATAAATTTTACTTTAAATCAGCTAATATTCGTCAAATAATGTTTCTGAAAAGTTGTTTTTATTTTTGCAAGATTTTATTAATAAAGAAATTTATAGCACTTAAAATGGAACTAAATTCAAAAAATTTAAGAAATTTAAAAACAAAATTATTTGTAATGAATTTAAATTAGTTTTAAAATACATAATATTATTTTGTTCACTGCAAACATTGAATGTAATCTCACAGCTTGAAATTAAAACTAAAATGAAACCTTGAAGAAAATTTTTTCTTCATTAAAACTTCATTTTAAACGTTAGGTATGGCGTTTTCGTGGAAGAAGCTATCTTTCTTTCCCCCCTTCCTCCTCCTCTCTCTCTCTCTCTTTTATATATATATATATATATATATATATATATATATATATATATATATAGGAAAAAGAAGTTGAAAATATGACTGAGTTTTTAAAATATTTATTTAGAGAAACTGTACTGGTTTCACAGTTCTATGATTTTCAAAATTTAAATGGAAATGGAGAGACGTTTGGCTTTGTCATGATAAAATATATCAAACCTTTTCCTATATTTCTACCCGTGTGAGATTACTTAACACTTTTCTTCATTTTCACTATCACGTACTCATATGTGATGCCATGAACCGCAATGCGATATTTGCTTCCTGCGTTTCATATGCACGAATTTATCGTTGCATAGCAATCTTCCATGTAAACAAAACAAACTATCATTGTTGCAATGTCCGCATAACCAATCTAAAACAAAAAATACCATCTTTGTATTTAATTTATTTTTAATTTATTGTAATGTATTTGTAATCTCTGATGATGGGTTATGTAAGCCGAAAGCTTAGACAGGATTAACAATAAAAACATGTATCAACATGGTTATTTTCTTTCTCGTTTCAGTGATAATACTAAAAGATTATTCGACAATATATATATATATATATATATATATATATATACATATATATATATGAATCCAAATAAAATGATGCAGGAATCCCTCGATTAGTGCTGTAATGTGTACATTGGTAACTATAAAAAATCAATTTTCAATTACTATGGTTACACTGAAGAATATCGAGTATTTTGGTATATAAAAATTTTAGCTCACGAATCGAATTCGTATTAATCGGAGGGTACCTGTATTTGGTTAGATGCAAAATATAAGTGGCGCTGTATATATTTCTGAGATGAGGTATTATGTACACTATTTATATTATTCGGACTATTGTCCTCATTTATGTCGCCATATTTATTACAACGTTTCGGCCGTTGTACGCTCCGGCCTTCTTCAGGCGGTTGGAGTGTCGAACTGAACCCTATATTTCGCTCACTGGGGTAGGCTGTTCTAGTTTCATGTTCCATGTCTAATGGATGTCAGTTATCAGTTATCTCTTGTTAATTCCCCTCCTCAAGTTCTCCACCGCCTTCACCACACGGAAGACAGCCCTTCTAAGCAGCACTCACTTGGTTAAAGGGAAACTAAATAATAAATAGATAAATGAAAATTGTTAGTGTCAAGCCAACAAACTGGAGTGCTACTCTATATTAACAGTCATTATTGGAATTGAGGTGGTCAGTTCTGGAGTGCCTATTCATAAGGCCACAATGTCCATCAGCTAGTTTTGATGCCACCTGTTACATTTTCCAGGCACATGTCTTGATGTTGAGATTGAGAGTTCGTAGTAGAATTGAAGGGAAGATTTGATCTGTTAAACTGATATAGCAGAGGTGTCACCTACCCATCAACCCAGACTCTGCAAGTGAAGCCCTGAAATCAACACCTAAATATACTAGAAAGAGGGTCTCAAGTCCGCAGTTCTTGCCCTGGCATTTATTTTCATCTTTCATTTCCTTGTGAACCTTTCCCATTTATTGACGCATGCCAGCACAAACAAGAATGGCGATGCAACATGAGGTACTCATTAGGTATATGGTTGAAAACTTGGTGAGGGCCCCATTGTATGTTTACATTAGGTCTACTCCAACCTTAAAACAGTATCTAATCTATGACTTAAGCATGTGTCCATACCTATCTAGAATCTTGGTCCTTACAGACATAAAAATGTGATGATCCCCACAATATTGTAGAATGCTTGCTTTCTTGAGTGTTGTAAGTCACCAATGTTGTATGCTAATCTAAATGTCAGCGGATACCAATGTAGAAGTGGTGTTTAATTGAATAGATAAATGTGGCTGCGTGTTGAGTAAGCATTTAACATTCATACATAATATTTAAAATATCAAGGAAAAACAATGAAGAACCAATTTGTTTCAACGAATAAACAAATATATATTGAAAAACAAACAATAATACAAGGTAGTTGTAATATGTGTGAATAGGGAGAAAAAAGTAGTTTCCCTTTAACTGTTAGGAAATATTTTAAGGAAGATTTGTCTGAGTATAAAGTTCAGAGTTCAGTGTTGAAATAGAATATTTCTTCAGAAGATTGTTCAGTTGTGTTTGCAACTTATGAGAACTGGTGGTGTATCAAATTACGTTCTGTATCTGTGTGTATGCACGTGCGGAGTGAGTAGGATGAATAACACGAGTGAGTAGTTGAGATCTATTGTCTCTGGTCTGTACTCTACTGTGGTGCTGGAACTACTACTACTGGTTTTTTGGAATGCATCCAATATTTATATTACTATAGGTGGCTCCCAGCATGAACGCGGAATATATTTTTGAATGTACACGAAAAATACTCGATTGGACGAAAAATGAACCAATCAGTGATTTTGTAGCTTGTGAGCAAACTGTAGGAAAAAATTCAGTAAGGTGAAATGCGATCAATAAATTGTCCTATTATTTTTAGTATATATTAATCGACCAATCAAAATTGAAGAAATGTAGGCGCGGTACTACAATATCTTTTCTCTCAACTGTGAAATGTGTTCTTTCTAAACCATGACATAAAGATAGAAACAAACATTCAGACTCTTAGCACTGACTTCAAACCACAAAATAAAATATAATCATCTTTTTTTTTCACATTTTGTTTTTATATGTTTGTAATTTGTGAAAAGAATATGTCTACATAATTCTTTCTTGATATTAGTGTGACACTATGATTGGAACACCCACACAGATGGTGCGTGATTTTATCTTGATCTCAAGTGTTTTGGGTTTTATGTAGATAAAGTCTTTGAAGACAGCCTTTCTAAGCAGCACTCACTTGGTTAAAGGGAAACTAAATAATAAATAAATAAATGAAAACTATTAGTGTCAAGCCAACAAACTGGACATTTGCTGATTTCCAATGGCTACTCTATATTAACAGTCATTATTGGAATTGAGGTGGTCAGTTCTGGAGTGCCTATTCCTAAGGCCACACTGTCCATCAGCTAATTTTGATGCCACCGGTTACAGTTGCCAGACAAATGTCTTGATGTTGGGATTGAGAGTTCGTAGTAGAATTGAAGGGAAGATTTGATCTGTATCTGTGTATATTATGTACACTATTTCCTTTATTCGGACTATTGTCCTCATCTTTGTCGCCATATTTATCACGTCGCCATATTTATTACAACGTTTCGGCTCTTCAGTATCACTCTATATTTCTGAGATGAGGTATTATGTACACTATTTAGATTATTCGGACTATTGTCCTCATCTTTGTCGCCATATTTATTACAACGTTTCGGCCTTTCAGTATCTGTCTATATTTCTGAGATGAGGTATTATGTACACTATTTGCATCATTCGGACTATTGTCCTCATCTTTGCACCATATTTATTAAAACGTTTCGGCTCTTCAGTATCTGTCTATATTTCTGAGATGAGGTATTATGTACACTATTTACATTATTCGGACTATTGTCCTCATCTTTGTCACCATATTTATTAAAACGTTTCGGCTCTTCAGTATCTGTCTATATTTCTGAGATGAGGTATTATGTACACTATTTACATCATTCGGACTATTGTCCTCATATTTGTCGCCATATGTATTACAACCGTTTTACACTCCGGCCTTCTTCAGGTGGTTGTAATGTCGGACTAAACCCTTTATTTATAGTTATCTCCTGTTAATTCCCCTCTGCATGTTCTCCACTTAACCGGGTAATTCTTGGTTATATGTATATCAATATAATCATTATTCAGGTGCCGAGATATTTCATTGGCTTTCTGAAATCTAACCTTCATTTTTAGCAAATTTCAGATATTTTGATAAAATCTAAAAATGTTCACGCCCCCACCCTGTACAATCACACATTTTGTACCCAACTTGAATTCAAATTGTCTCTTGGGGTCATTACCTTTTAATCAACAAAAATGCACTATGCGTTTAAAATAGTTGATTCAGACGCAAATAATAATTAAGACAAAAAATATCAATCATCTCTTGTATACCTAATATTCAGTCCAAGACATGTGAAAAAAAAAATCTGCTCTTGTCAGATGTCTCGTGTCTCTTACATTCTTCTACATAAACAGGGTGTTGACTGCTTGACGACTCAAAGCAGAATGCGAAAACGCGTCTTTGCGCATCATGGCTCGACACATGTTTTTGGTATTAAACGCAATAAAATGAACTATATATATTAGCCAGTAAAAATGACTCCTGCTAAAAGACCCAAACGATGATTTGAAGCCGATACGTCTGATATAAATCCCTCGATTCAGAGAGAGAGACCCGGTTAAGTTGTCGACACGCAAAAGATGGCCGAGTACGCAGCAGGCACAAGGAACGCGATGTTATGCTTCAACTTTCAACGCCGACGCTGCCGTTTTCACAGAACCTCAGCCGACAGCCACGAACATTCTTTCTTTTATTTCTCTTTCTTTCTTCCTCTCCCAATCTGTGGCCTTTACAACAGCAACTGGTAGTAGATGGTTTTGTATGTAAATAAATTATACATGTCTTTACCCAAAATGCGAAAATGCATCTTCCTTCTTCTTTGATGGAATCTGATCGTTGCTTTTCTTGTGGCAGCATTAATAAGCGTAAATGAATCAGAAGTTGTTCAAATTGTCAACGGTTTTTTTTTCATTTATCTTGCATAGGATTGATTAGAAATGCTTCAGAGTCTCTGGTTCTTTGCAGTTGTTCACATTGTCTGTCTCTCTCGGCTCTACAAGATAGTGTGATCCATCAACGCAATGAACCGACCCAAACAGATGCCAGTGAAGTTTTGAGGGCAACCTCACCCCTCAGGCAATTCCGGAAAGTGCCTTTAAAAATCCCTAAATCTGTCAGAATCCCGGCAGCCGATGCCGTGGCTACTGCCATAGACCAGGCACTTAACTTGAACAGCTCGCTTGATTTGTATCACCTTTTCTCTTTCGCAACACTTGTGCTCGGCATTCCTTACAATAAGGACCCTACATCATCTGTCTCATCTATTATGAAGAATAACATTTCCTTATTCAATTCGTCTAAAATAAATGCCACCTTTTTTTCTTATCTTTCTAATTCTAATAGATTTCATCCTTCATCTACAATCGACGATTCTAAGAGACTCCGTGCCCTCGTCAATTCTAAGTTAAGCAAGGGTGATGTCTCAGCTGCAGACAGAGTATTGGCCTCATCCGATACTATACTAGCTACTACACCAGAAGTTCTCACAACTCTCCGTCGGAAACATCCTTCGCCACCATCAGATGTCAGATTTGTTCAGATGGAAAAAAAACATGATTCAAATATTGAAATCTCAAAGGAAGCGATGGTTGCCCCTCTGAAGTTCTTGGGAAGCAGCAGTAGAGGTGTGGAGGGACTACGACCTGGTCACATCAATGATTTAATTTCTGTTCACACTACCGAAGCTGGTGAACATTTGAAAAGATCCATAACAGCCCTTATTAATACCCTTCTCCGAGCTGAGATACACAAACATGCTCACGACTTAATATTTTCAGCCAACTTAACGGCTTTAAAAAAAAAAATGATGGCGATATGCGCCCTATCGCTGTTGGTAACATTTTTCGTCGACTCGCGGCAGAAATTGCTTGTAGAATTGTTGTGAAGAAGATAGGGCACGAATTGCGACCTGTCCAGCTCGGGGTAGGCATACAGGGCGAATGTGAGGCCGCGGTTCATGCCACAAGATCAGGTCCGCGGTTGAGCCGGGGTCCGTCGCCCGGGACGCAGACATGTCGGGGAGAAAGTGACTGAAATGGAGAAGACTAAAAAAAAAAAAAAATCAAAAATCATTTTGCTTCAAAAGATTCAGCTGTTTCTTTAGGATTGTTAGCAGTAACGTCAGTGTTTTACGGTGCTTAAAATTTCATTATTTGTCACTTTGTCTATAGTATTTACTGCATTTATTGGTTTAAAACAATAACTCAATTGACACTATTTACATTGTTATCATCCTCATCTTTGTTGCCATATTTATCACACTGTTTCGGCCTTTGTACGCTACGGCATTCTTCAGGTTGTTGGAATGCCGAACACAACCCTTTATTTCTCTCACTGGCAGATAATAACTCAATGGCTTACAATCTTTTCATCATTTGTGATGAAATTGTTCAGTGTACACTGCTATATACATTAGGAATCACAATCAATCACTATTTTTTTATAGTTTTTAATATTAGTTTTCAATCCCTTAATAACTTCTTTTGCTCTTTCTATGCACCTTCAAAGATATTTCATATTTTTAATCAATTTACCCTAAGCAAAGCGATAATCCTCACTAACACCTGAGATCTACTGGGAGTGAAAGAGAATGAGGAGACTTTAGAAAGATCCGGAAACTTCATCATAACTCGGAAACAAAGTATGTCTCTACTCCTGTTCAATAGATCGAGGACGAGTATAAACCTGAAGACAGGCAACCCTGCTTAAAATCAAGATCAGGGCGGAAAGGAGGCGGCTCTCTTCATCAAAATTTGGCGAAAGGTGGTTGGATGTTTCGTGTTTGGTTCGCTTGAGAGGGGCTAATTTAGAGTGGCATCTGGAGGTGACATAGGCTTAAGGATATTGGTCGCCTGACTTAAAACATTTGTCATTTAGGGATAGGTTAGAGTTTTATTTCAATTTGATCGAGTTAACTTAGCTAGGGTATGAATGGTCATTGGCCCCTTTATTTTTGTCCCCAAGTTTTTGTTTATTTTTCCTCCTTCCCTCTCCGCATTTAGTTTTGACAGAGTTTGCAGTTCTCTGGTTAAACTGTGGGATGCCTTTCGTTTTCGAGTGTGTCTTTTCGTTTTTAAATGTGTGAACGTTAGAGTGAATAATTCTAGAACGGATGAATGGAAATTATTTTATTAATCCCGCAGTATTTTTTTTCGTCCAGTTAACTGTTTTCATCTGCCATGTTTAGTTTAGTTTACTAACACTATTTTTTGTTTATTTGTGTAAATATCTTTATATCACGAACATTAGGGATTTATTTATTTTTGAGCCCAGCCTTCCACAAAATATATATATAATTGGGGTTTGGGTAGATTTTCCTCGAGTGGATGTGGCATTGTGGTGTGAATGAGATGTTGTGGAACAATGTTTTGGACGATTGGATCAGTAAATGAGGCTAACTAAGTTAGAGGTAAGGCAGGTTGAAGACCAGCCTCCCCCACTTCCCAATTTTGCCCACGTGGCACATTTGTACTTTTATACAATAAATATCGAAGACAGGCAAACCTATCTCCTCCTATTGAGAAAAATAAATAAATAAATAAATAGTAAATAAGATTTCATAGTTGAGGCGGAAACGTTAAAAGTATAGAGTTGAAGTAGATTTTAAGCGGAACCGGAAATTCAATTCTAAATAGGATACAAGTGATAAACTTCTATTCCTGTTCAAAAAACCGGGGGTGTGGGAGGTTTGTGAACGGGGTGATACGTAAACCTAAATATAGTTATTGAGAAAAACTAAATAGTCAATTAGATCGACATGTAAAAAAATCAAACACGATGAATTGATACAAAAAGTAAATTTTAAATATATATATATATATATATGTTGCTAACAAGACAAAGGAAGAGTAATTGGATCATTATATGTTTGATCGTCACTATTTGTGGTCATTCTATCATTACAGTATTCTTAGAAATAATACCTAAAGAGAAAACGTTTATTTTAAAACGTTTCTTTCTCCTACAAAATATTCTTTTTGTTTTGCCTTAAGTCGAGAAGGTATTAAATTCTGTCCAATATATAACATTGCAGACAGTTCTTATAAAATTTCTTGACACAAGTTCTATGCTAACAGCTTTTTCTTTCGCAATTCTCGTTTTCCGGTTAACTTTCAAGCATCTTAATCTCTATCTATAAAAAGCAGAATGTGTGTGTGTGTGTGTGTGTAACGAATGCACAGCAGCAATATTCGACGGATTTGCAACAAAATTTACATTCACATGCTCCAAGTTAGTGCAAAGGCCAATACCGATTTGGCATTTCGCAACTCCAATCGATAGTGGAAATAATCGATTTTTTTATGCTTCTACGGCAGTTTTCATGTACTGACCAGTGTGAGAGCCTATAGCTGGCTGCCTCGAATAGGCAGGGAGATTCTATTGGCCAGCGTGAGAGCCAACAGCTGACTGGCACGAATGTTAACTAGCATGCTAGCATGCAAAAAAAATCGATAGCTACATTCGTCACAAGTGGGAAAAATTTAAATCTGCATGGCACTTTACTCCAATTGGCACATTCCCTTTCTTAAACTCAACGTTGATTCTGATTCCGCAGAACTGGGTTGGGTGTGAAAAAGTATTTGTTGTTAACATTCTTTTTTTATTCGGTTTTTCCAGTTACGAGTCCTTCTTTAAAGCTGATCGTTTTGTGTTCATTTTGTTTAGTTCTTTTTTCGTAACAGATTTAATGTTTAGTATAGAGCTTAGAAAAAAATTTGCAGTGTGAGATAGGCAAGAAGTAAGGCATGTAGCAACATCAGCACGGAAAGGGCACTCCTTTAAAGGCAAGAAAGGGCAAAAATATTTTAAGTCAATTGATAGCGATTGCTGTATGAGTCGTACGATTTTTGAATCAAGTACGGGCAACACCGGGCCATGCTGCTAGTTCATTATAAATCGTTATCTTATGTCTTCTTAAATCCTCTTTGTTTATTGTTCTCCTTCCTTGGTCATGTTTTTTTCTCGTATTTTCTCACACCCTGTAAACCGGTGCAACTTAATGATTAAATAAACACTACACGACTCCTGCAGTTTCGAACTGCTGTGTTGCAAATGACCAAACGAAAACGAAAATAAATATCACTAAATGTCGCATCTTTTTGGAGAATAATGATCTCATAGTTGTACGCAATTTGCCCTAAGCAGAGATAGCAAATAGTTTAATCTTCAGCAAAGATACTGATGTTATATATATATATATATATATATATATATATATATATATATATATATATATATATATATGAGATGAGGCATTATGTTTGGAATGTCGAACTGAACTCTTTATTTCGCTCACTGGGGTAGACTGTTCGAGTTCCATGTTTAATGAATGTCATTATCTCCTGTTAATTCCACTCACTGCGTTAACCGAGTATTGAACTCACAGTCTTTGGGTCTTGTCACTGGATCTAAATAACGCCTTTACACATTGTGCCATGTGTTCTCTCTGTATGAATTTCTGGGTATTATAAACCCTAATGTCTTCAGCAACCATTTTACCTGTTCTCATATTGCAATTTTTCTGTTATCATTGCATGTTTTCAGTTTGACATTCGAAACACCTGAAGAAGACCGGAAACGTTGTAATAATAAATATGGCAACAAAGATGAGGACAATAGTCCGAATAATATAAATAGTGCATATATATATATATATATATATATATATATATATATTAAAGAAATGGACAAACGTCCGACAATTTTTTGTTTAACGTTTTATTAAAGACATTTTTATGTTTATATAAAAAGTATTAAATAACGTTAAACATAAAAATGTTCTTTTTCGAACCTGCATCCTATATATATATATATATATATACAAAGAACCAATCGGTAGACAAGTGAAGCTTATAAACTCAATTTTCCATGAATCTCGTACATTCATAACCGTAAATAAACAAATGACGTCATATATTGAGCTTTTTTTTTTATGTTTAACGTTGTTACTCGTATAAGATAAGGGTTTTTCTTTGGGCTTTGACCTGCATCTAGCGGTGCGATTTTTGTCGTATAGGAAGTTCATGTTTGTAGCTCTTTCTTTTTTTAAAACCTTTTTTCCCTCGAGATTGATTTGATTAGCAAATCAAAAATTCGAGGGTTTTCGAAATTGAGTCTAGTTATATATATATATATATATATATATATATATATATATATATATATATGAGCCACAATATTTCAGGCTTCAGACCAAATTTGGCGATTTTTTGTCGGCAGAACATGTTTTCTCCTTTTTTCGGTAATTGATTTGTATATTCTTTGAAATATATAGCTAAAGGGCAAATTTGGTGAGACATATTTCATTGTAACTCATATTTTGAAATAATAGCTAAAACGTAAATAGCATCCCTCAATAAAATATAAAAATAATTAGTCTGTTTGAGCGGTACTATGAACTGATCATTTGTCCAGCATCTTTTGAAATAGATCCGCTTGTGTTCTGTGAGAAACGGTGGAGTAATTGATAGTGGCTTCGATTGAGCCGAGTTTGAATTCTAGTCAAATCTATTACATTCACTTACATGCTAATACCCTTGTAAAAGGTATGAATCCACTTCTTCTCTCCGCCCCCACCTCAGCTAATGGTAAAGAGTAGGACAGACCGGGTTCTATAGCCTGGGATATCAACTGGTCTACCACAGAAAGAAATGGCATAAGTCTGCTCGGTTATATTGGGACGTTACTAGATTGGGTTTTTACATATTGGATTTTACAAGTCAGTCTTTATATTATTACCAGAGATGAAAAGTGGATGCTTTAGCGAAATGTTAAGCGGAGACGTCAGTGTCCTCGTCGTACTAGAAGGCCTTCTCGCCAGCCGAAAACAGAACCCAATTAAAGAAAACTTATTTTCAGTTCGCGGTGCGGTATGCAGGCAATCATTTACTACAAGCTGTTCAAAAATAAAATAATAATGACAATCGAAAATTGATTCCAACAGCGAAGTCATTTAAAAGAATATTTGGACAAAAGAAACGTCCATCTTTAATAAATAGAAATGAGATCACCGTCACCATGAGAACCCATGACACTATGCCGCGCAAAAATCAAAGATCTGGAAACTCATAGCTAAGGATAATGCTTCATTGACAATATTCATTTTATATATATATATATATATATATATATATATATATATATATATATATGATTACTATCTGCTTACAAATTTCGAATCCATTCGCAGGTGATCATGGCTCTCCACAGCTTCCATTATTTTCTACCTGTGAATTTTCATGACCTTTTGTGAAAGATAATAGAGAGGATTCACTTTGAGTTCGCCACGGTTAGGATTTCGAGATTCATCCTCCTGGACGAGGAAATATCATAGCTCTCCATAGCTTTTCATGGCTTCTTGTGAAAGATATTAAGTAGGGTTCCCGTTGAGTTCTCCATCGTTTGGTTTTCGAGTCTCTCCTTTCTGGATGTAGGCGATCATGAGAAAACAATTACGGTATACAGACATGGTATTAAACATTGACAGATGAAATAAGATCATTTATTTATTGTTATCGAAAAATAGGGCATTATTTACAACCTGATATACAGGACGTCCATAAAGTTCGGGTGCACTTTAAAAAATTTATAACTTTATTTGTATTTGCGATAGAAATCATTTGTAAAAAGGATTAGAAAGAAGTAAATCTATATTTTTTAAAGGTTTTATTGAAATCTTAGTTAAGTTTCCACATGTCCTCTATCATTAGCAATACAAAGGGTAATACGATTTTGCAGTTCACGGAAAACATTTGCCAACTGATTTACAGTAATGCCTGAAATTACATTAGTTATTTTAGCTAAACTTAAAACTAAGTACATTAAACTTTCTAACATGTTTTACAGATCATTTCTATCGCAAATACAAATAAAGTTATAAATCTTTTAAAGTGCACGCGAACTTTATGGAGACCCTGTATAACAACATGGTAACTTTCTTTCTTCCTTTAATAAGGATTCTAAGAAGCTTGTCCGTATATGAGAGGATCATATTAAAAATAAGTAAACAAATCTTGTATAAATTATTTAATGAGACATGTCCTAATATATATATATATATATATATATATATATATATATATATATATATATATATATATATCGTAACTTGTCCAATTATATTGAGTGATGCATTAAAAGCGGTTCAATCACTTATAATATCAGCCGTTTCGTCAATGAAGCATTTTTTTAAAATAAATCAATTGTTGATGCATTCAACCATTGTTTTCACGTTAACTTTTCTTTTAACATCTCTGATAAATTTGCTGAAGTTCCATTCTACGACGCTTTAATTACTTTTGATGAGTAGCTATTCTTGTTACATTATCAACACTAGTTTCTAGTTTTAGAAACGTTTACCATTTTATTAATCCCATCAACAGAATACGAATGAACAAAATACTATGATTGATTGAACATTTTTTTCTTTTTTTTCAAAGTCTAATTTTAAAAAAAGAATTGCCTTCCAAATAATTTACACATTTAGAATCTAATTCTAATTTTTTTTTAAAAAAACTAATCACTTTAATTGCACTTGTTTAAAAAATATCTCTGAGGCAAGCATGTGTACATGTGTTTTCTTTTTTTGACAAAATTTCATGCACTGAGTTCAAATTTCTGGACAGTTTTGCCCCCTCATCAATATATTTTGCTCTCATATTTTTATTATCTATCTATATATATCTATAAATTTTTTAGCAGCAATGGCTCTCCACTACTTCCTGTCCATTATAACTCTCAGGAACGTTCTCTGTTTACTCTCTGTTCTTGGATATATATCTTTCATTAAAACTTTAATAAACATAGTTTAAATTATTATAATAATATTACTTATTATTAAACAGTTAAATTTATATAATTAATTATATCTATAATTCGCAAGATGTGTGCGTGTGTATGTATGTGTGTGTGTATGCCTGTATGTGTGCGTCTGATCAGATGTTGATTATGCGTTTCCACAGATTTCATCCGATTTAGATGAATTTTTTGTTTTGTTTCAAAGATAATTCTTCAAAGCCGGTTTTGGATCCAAATTGTTGGCAACAATGGCTCTCCACTACTACCTGTCCATTATAACTCTTAGTTTTGTTTTATTATTTATTATCTGTTCTTGGATATATATATATATATCTTTCATAAAACTTTAATAAAATAAATACTTAAAATTATTACAATAATATTATCTATATCTAGTTCACAAAATAAGTGTGTATGTATGTGTGTGTGTGATCGAATATTGTTTATGCGTTTCCACAGTTTTCATCCGATTTTTTTTTTTACGTAAAATGTAATGTAAATAATGAATTTTATATTTCTTCGTAGCCGGTTTTGAGTCCAAATTACACATTCCCCTTCTCTTGGCCAAGATTTCGATCTCTCTTAAGTGAGGCTACTTTTTCCGATGCATAAAGCCTATTACTACAGTTTTAAGGCGTTGCTTTCATTGTCCTTGATAGCTATTCCCAATTTAATTTTTTATTGTCCTGCCAGTTTTTGCAGTGCATTCACCGTAGTAATAAGTAAGCTTGCTTTTTTTATTATTCAACATTTATTTTTCCAACCTTTCCTAAAGTTATTCGAGCTTAGTGATCCCTGTAGCTTTACAGTGTTCTCTTCTGGTATTTGCCCATGCATTCCATTTGACAATTCATACTTGCCTAAGACATGCCACCAGAAAAGAACTTGCATAGGTCGCAAAACCGCTGCCGTCAGGCCCACCATGTAAATAAGAGATAACGAATCGTCTTTAGAGTGTTGAGTTTGCCTGTCTCAAAATGCCTCTCTGAATGCTTCAATCAGAGCCACTGAGTCCGAAGATCAACGTCACCATCGGCTTTCCTGAACGCTTCTGCGTGCGAGGCTGAGATCAAAGAATGAAACGAGTGCAGAGAGACGACTCTTCAACTGCTGCTGTGCATGAGGCTGAAACTGCTGATCAAAGGACTCAACGCCTAAGGAGAAACGCTTATTCAACTGCTGCTGTGCGTCAGGCTGAAACTTCTTATCAGATGAATCAACGGATGAGGAGAAACTCTTCTTCAACTGCTACTGTGCTTGAGGCTGAAAGAAGATTGAAAACGCAAAAACGGTCCTTTTCAGGGCCACCCCCCAAATTGTTACCCCCCGCCATTTGGGGACGTGCATCAGTTGCACCCAATTTTTGTTACTAATATTGATTTTCGGGTGGGTTGACTTTAAATTTAAACTGCCCCGATTGAACGGTAAAAATTCCCAGTAATGAAAAACCCAGTCGAAGACGGGTTATACTGTTAGTACTGCATATAAATTTAAAAAAAAATCGTGTGTTTAATTTATTTTTACAAAGGTCTTTTACGGAAAATACAGCATAGATACAGAGCCTTGAGGGAAGTAAATTACTTGGACAATAACACACACACACACACACGTCATAATACAGCAGACATTCAGAAGTGAGTTTAAAACGATCTTGTGTATTTTGCATCCGATATGTCGAGAATCCAGTAGATATCTCCCATCCTTTTGAGGTTCCACTTGTAGTTTCTTCCCATATCTTGGTGAACCAGTTCCCCATGCTCATCATTCACTGCTTTGAGGTTCAGGGGGAAGGTATTTGATGTGGGAGTGGACAAATGGAATTTTGAGTAACATTCGGCATCCCATATCCTAATAAGCATGTAACAATTTCTCGATAGAAAATTGTTAATATCTTACCTGCGTATTACCAAAGAAGCCATGGTAGACTGACTTAAATTCCTCTCATGATGTCATTTAAGATAAGAATCTCTGCAGTATCGCAAGCTGTTTTCCACGTCGAAGAACAAGGCGAAACCCTTGTTTCGTGTCCTGAAACTGGCGATCCTTACATCTGCCGTTATCAGATACCACTGATTTCCGGGATGCCAGAAGATCTGACTGCTACTAAGCTACAAATCACGGGCAACGTCATTCACATCTCCCTGTTTAATCCAGTGGGGACGGGGTCCACTTCCACCTCTGAAACAGGGACATTGTCTTCAAAATAACCTGGCAGAATTTTTCTCTGAAGGTAAATTTTCATGTGATGAAAGAATAAGATCTTTATGTGTCGGAGGCGTAAGAACAGAGTGATCATCTGAATAAGGAACAGGACTCATAGCTGAAGAAAGCTTGGAATATTTGATCTTTTTTCTTTTTTTTTGGTGGGGAATATCAAGACAAGCTGTATTTGTTAAACAAATATAACAATCTTCTGTCTGGCTTCATTTTTCTTTCCAGACATTTGGCACAGCAAAGTTGAAGGCTGCTTTCTTATTATGCAGCTAGTCCAATGTAACAGTATTTTAAAAAGATATGTGGGGCCCAGGATTTGTCTTGATCTCCAATTTTATAGTCAAAATGAGGAAAATAAGCAGTTCTCAGGAGGGGTGTAATTTTTCGATGCTGTGCAACTGTCGTGAATTCCCCACACACGTAACAGAATGGATTTGCCTTTTTGATGCATCCATTGTGTTTTGAAGTGAATGAAAATATTTTTTATGATTGCCTAATATTCTTCGTAAACCAGTGTTATTATAGCTAGAAATAGAAAGACAAAAAGAATCTGTATCTTTTATTTTTTATTAATAAAATCAATTTTGAAGAACTTTGTTGTGACATTTTTTCCGATGTTGTAGCATTTTTGCTTTTTCCTATTTCTTTCATTCTTTACAGTAACGAGTCAATTAACCTGCGACAATCCTCTGTTGACACCGATGCTCTACTTCAACGATGACTTATTTCAGATCTTTAACATCTCAAACAACTATTGGGCCAGCCATAGCGGTAGCGTCGAAGAAGAAAGACCGGACTGAACGCCTCCCCCCGAAGTCTCCAACGGTGGAATAGGCAAAGATGTACACGGTCTCAACAGCCAAACCGTCGGAAGATGGCAGCGCCAGTTGGGCTGGCGTAACCAAGGCGGACCTTGACAGACTAAGCATACGACAGCCCGATGCACCCAGATCTTGCCTGTCTTGATACACTTTGAGCCACAAGGGAGGCACTTCTTGTGAAATGTGTGGACTTCTCCGTCTCGCAGAGTTGTTCAAATTCGCCCGAATAGCTTCGTCAAACGATCTTCAATTCACAGGACGGAGGAAAAGGATTTAGAATAGGTACCTCCATAAACATTTAGACGATAAAATTTTGTTTTCGTCAAGTTTGGCGTCTTTTTCATCATACTATGCTCTTTTTTTTTTTGGCGTGGAGGTACCTAGTATAGAATATTTTATCGCACAATATATAGAAGAAAAAGACCAAAAGAATCTGTATCTTTTATTCGGCCATTATTTTTTTTTAATAAAATCAATTTTGAAGAACTTTTGAAGACATTTTTCCGATGTTGTAGCATCTTTTGCCTTTTTAGATTTCTTTTATTCGTTACGGTAACGAGCCGATTAACCTGCAACAATCTTCTTTGACACCAATGCCCTACTTCAGCAATGAATTATTTCAGATATTTAACATAGATCGGTACAAATATCTGGTAAGGTCATTCATGTCTTTCTTGTTCCTAAATAAACAGGGACTTGTCTTTAGAAGAGACGACATTGCAGAATTTATCTCTGAAGGTAATTTTACATATAATGAATGAATAAGATATTTACGTGTCGTGTGTGTAGGGGAAAGGTGAACATCTGAGTAAGGAACAGGTCTCATAGTTAAAAAAAAAGTTTGGAATATTTGATTTTTAGTGGGGAAAACATTAAGATATGTTGTTAAATATCTTCTGTCTGGCTTCGTTGCTCTTTCAAACCATACATGTTGAAATGAAGAAAAGAGCAGTTGACATCATGAGGGTAGCGGATCAGTTAAAAACAGGAAAACCGACAGCCCGACAACCGCACATGAGATTTGATTATAGTGGTGAAGGTTTCATGCAGGACAAGCCACACTATTTACGTGCCACAAGGTCCCCAAACGACCCTGCAGGTTTAGTTGCCATCAAAAAGAAACCAGTCTGTCCTGCTATTTACCCATAGCTGGAGGGAGAAGAAGAGGATTTTTTTAGCACGTAAGTGAATGTAATGGATTCAACTGAATTCGAACTCGGCTCTGCGATTTCTCAATCCAAGCCGCTATCCATTACTCCACCTCTCTGCCTCTCTCTCTCTCTCTCTCTCTCTCTCTCTCTTCTCTTTTTATACGGAAAAAACCTTATATACAATTATGCTGTTTTTTTTTTCAGGACATATTCATAAATATAACATTATCAATACAACATGACATGGTCTTTGTCATCTTATTGATAATGATCTATATCCCATATATTTGCTTACATATATATATTTATATATATATATATATATATATATATATATATATATATATAGAGAGAGAGAGAGAGAGAGAAGCTAGAAAAGCTCGATAAGTGAAAACGGATTTCAAAATCAGTGCTTTAGGTTAGAACACTTAATTTTACGTTTACGTATTTTTGTGCACAAGTGTTATCTGTTTTGTTTTTATTTATATAAATTTGTTTACGTTGATGCATTGATGGGAGCAAAAGAAGAGGAGCCCGTTCTTCCCGAGCAGATTGCAAATGGCTACCGTTACAGCAAAATGGCCACTGTAATATTGTCGTTTGATCTATATTCAATCAGTCATTGTTCCATGCGAGATACACGCTTAGGCGATCATGTATCTTTCGATATATGACGAGGCAGATTTTTTTCCCGCGGTAGATTTTCATTTCTTTCTGAGGTAGACCAGTTGCCATACAAGGCTATAGAACCCGGTTTATCCTGCTATTTACATATAGCTCGAGGGAGAAGAAGAGGATTCATACCTTTGAAAAAGGTATTAGTACGTAAGTGAATATAATGGATTTGACTGGAATTCGAACTCGACCCTCTGATTCCTCAATCTGAGCCGCTATTCCTTACTCCACGGTTTTCCCTGTTTTTTAAAAGAAGATGAAAAGTTCTTTCATTTGTAATACAGACGGTCGTCTGTCATTTTATTTTTAAATAAATAGTAAATAAAATTTGTTGAGGCGTTGACGTTAGAAGTATAGAGCTGAAAAAGTCAGGGGCTTGGAATATTCTGGTTAATGGCACATTGTGCCATTAACCAGAAAATTTCGAATGAATATTTTTGATGAAACATTTTCTCTAGCTGTGAGTTTCCACGAGATCATTGATCATTTCTGCGATACAGATTCAATGGAGAAACTCGAAATCAGAAATCAAGAAGACAAAGAGAAAATTTTCCAATATATTTCCGAGATAATCATGGCAGTTTACAAATAATGTTTTGTTAAACAAAACGATGTTAAACGTTTCTAGGAGTGGAAACTAGGCTTGATATGGCAAAAGAAATGTTACTGATTATTAGAGATTGAGGCCCCATACAGTGGAATTTCGGCAAGTTAATAGAAAGCACCAGGAAAACGTTAGTTGAATGCATCAACAATTGATTGACTTAAAAATGCTTCATTGGCTTAACGGCTGATATTAGAAACGATTTGACTGTTTTAATGCATCACTCACAACTGAACAACTTACGATAAATATATCAGGTTTCAACATAAAACAAACCCTATTTTTTATAGGAATAAAAACAAAATGGTGTTTAACAGAAATGCATTTAATGTTATAACCATTATTTTTCATTTTTTATGATCCGTAGGCGATCATGGCTCTCCACTTCTCCTTATCCCTTGTGGCTTTCAATAAGTTCCTCCCCCCTGCTATCTCCTCGAGACTACGTTCTGTCATACACTGTCACCACATATGTCATGCTTTGCTTTCCCTTGTCTCTTTCCCTCTATTCGACCTGTGAGTATTAGATTCTCCAGGCCGTCCTTTTTCTTTACGTGTCTCAGAAATTTCATCTGCCTCTTCCCGATCTTAAGTTTAATGCTACTTATATATAATTGTTTATTTTCTGACCTGAAATAAGTGACCAACTCATTTTCAACCTCCTCATTTGAAGTTAGTCTAAGTCCATCTAAATGGATTCGAAATTTGTAAGCAGATAATAATCGTAGGGAAAGATATCAAATGAATATTGTCAATAGAGCATTATCCCTAGCTATGAGTTTCCATGAGATCATAGGTAATCATGGTGACGTTGATTCCATTTTTATTTATTAATGATGGACGTTTCTTTTGTCCAAATCTTCTTTTAAATATCTTCGCTATTGGAAACAATCTTTGGTTGTCATTATTATTTCATCTAGTAAATGATTGCCTGCATATCTGTTATGGTCCGGTTCCTTGTACCACGGTGATAGTCCGAGGTAGAACCAATAAAGAAGAACTCGTAGGCGGATATGGAATAACACAGATATATTTCAAAAAGGAATATATACAGAGAAGTAGAAAGTGTTAGTACGAACAGTCAGGTTTAGTAGTAATTGTCTGAACGCGACTCTGTTTTGGACTGCCTCTGACTCGACTGACTGACTCACTCGCTCTGACTGACTGACAGACTCCTGACGGACTTCACTCCAGACTTCAGACTGAACAGTATTTAGCCACGAGGGCATCATGTGGCACAAGGCCGGTTTAACGTGGGATCTCCGAACCCGTGGGCTCGGTCAAAAATATGCCCTTTGAATCCGTATAAACGGGTTCAGGGTCGGTTTACCTCCCCGAAAGAGACTCCGCCCTTCGGCGTAGCCTCGTTCCGGTTCCTCCCCGCCCGAAGGCAAAGAGTTCAACCGATCAGCCGGTCACCCGACTTCAGGCTGAACTCCCTACTTCCTCTTGAGGCTTAGTATTTATTACGTATGGAATAGTCCATTATGTTATTATGGGTAAGGTCCCATAACAATATTCCACCGCTAACTGAAAATAAGTTTTCTTTAATTGGGTTCTGTTTTCGGCTGGCGAGAAGGCCTTCTAGTACGACGAAGACACTGACGTCTCCGCTTAACAATTCGCTAAAGTATCTACTTCTCATCTCTGGTAATAATATAAAAATTGAATTGTAAAATCCAATATATACAAAACCAACCTAGTAACGTTCCAATAACTCCGAGCAGACCCTGAATATTTATCTGTCATCATGGAAAAGTTCTTTGCTCTGAACCTTCATTTGGAAACCGCAGAACACAATTAAATCTATTTCGAAAGATGCTAGACAAATGATCAGTTCATTAACCGCTCCAATAAACTATCTATTCTCTCGCTTTACTGATCGGGTCTGAGATAATAGACTAACTCATTTTTATTACGGGATGCTGTTAAATTTGGGTAAATATTAGCCACCATTATGTTGCGCGAATCCATACTTTGGAGAGTAAATATTTACAGGCTTCTGGAAAATGTATCATTCGAACAAAATTGGCGTACTTAATATGAGTCCAAGTAATAAAAATGTAACACAAAACAACAGATATAAAACAAACAACAATGCATATAATAACACAATGAATTACATGTGAGGAAAGAAAAAAAAATAAAACTAGCTATAAGAATGCGCTTGTTCGTCTGTGTATATTTGTGTATGAGCATAACAAGCTTGTGTAAGAGAGTTCAAAAGTCAGGACAAAAAACCGTTAAAATGAACGTTCTCCCGTAGGGGAGAATTTTTATCCATGTGTGATTACATGTTAAAAAGCTGTAAAAAAAAAAAGAGGCTAGGTTGAGAAATGCATGCCTTTTGATATATTAGGAGCACAAACTCTTATCCTGAAGTTAGTTTAAGTCCATCTAAATGGATTTGAAAGTTATAAGCAGATTGGAGGGAGCGATATCAAATGAATAATGTCGATGAATCATTTTGTTTTAGCTGAGTGTTTCCACAAGAGATTTGCTTGTTCGTATTGTATAGTGTCGTGGATTCTCAAGAGGACGAGTATTGGATATTTCTTTAATCTGCACTTACAATAACTGAACAAATCGTGATAAATATATCAAGTTTTAAGGAATATTCTGTTCTATTTTAACAATTTTAGTAACGTTTCATCACCCCAAACATTAGACCCCAAAATTAATGTGGAGAGCCACGATCGATTATGTGCTAAAAGTAATCTCAATTCAAAACTGTGTTTCCGTGGTGGAGTCAACAAGAAAATATTATATATATATATATTCCCAAGAAGTCATGTAAATTCACAGATAATAAGGAAAACTTGAGAAGCATGATCGTCTATGCCCTGAAGCGATATAGGCTAGTTAAATAAAATGAGAAAGAAATTCATAAAAAAAAAACGAAAAGACTCAATTGTAACGAAAACAAATATTTTCGCTTGCAACGTTACACTTCAGAGTCAAATGACGGAATCCCCTTTCGGAAATAATTATAAGAGTGCCACATTAATCAATGTTGATTTCATTTTGAATTCCGATTCGATGAACGTCAAAAAGAAAAAGAAAACGGA
Organism: Acanthosepion pharaonis; assembly: GCA_903632075.3. NCBI lineage: Eukaryota > Metazoa > Mollusca > Cephalopoda > Sepiida > Sepiidae > Acanthosepion > Acanthosepion pharaonis. Next base: position 756,800 of record CAHIKZ030000818.1, read on the forward strand.
TTTGAGCGCCTGTGATTTCTGATTTCTGTTCATACACAGCTGAGTTCTATCCCCATCAGCTAGAAATTAATAACCCAGCCTCTCGACTTCTTAATTATTTCCAGGAAACTTTGCACATCTCCAGCAATGAACGACTACGATTCATAATGAGATACTTGGCGCGTTATAGTGTACGTAAAATGTGTTTAGCAGACGATAAACTGATTTATAAACAAAAGTCAACGGCCAACAATTTTCGTTTTAAATACAAGATATCTGTCCAGGAAGTATTTAACCGTTCAATACTAATAAAAAAATATAAGCTAATAAGTATTGATTATTACAATACACTTCAAAATATTCATATTGGAATTTTATAAGCTTAACCTAGGATTTCTACTGAAATGAAATACACAATTGAATACCATATTATTTCCAAATCTCTGTATTTTACGTTTAATTGTTACGTTGATTTAGCCAAATATCTCTGGGTTGCTCTCTGCCTGAAAGCAGAGAGTTCGACAAGATCTAAGAGCTCAGCGAGCGGTTAGCTCTCTAAAGCAAAAAAATCGATCTTTTTTTCACTGTTCAGCCCTCTTTTACCACACGAACACCACGCCCGGACGATTTGTCTACTTCTCTAGAAGAGACTCTGCCTGGTCTGGGTTCCTCTGTGTCCAAACGCAGAGAGCTTGACAAGGTCTAAGAGCTCAGCGAGCGGTTAGCTCTCTAAAGCAAAAAATCGATCTTTTTCTCACTACTTTAGCCCTCTTTTACCATACAAACACCACCCCTGAACGATTTGTCTAACTGTCTAGACGAGACTCTGCCCTTTGGCATAGCCTGGTCTGGGTTCCTCTCTGCCCGAAAGCAGAGAGTTCGACAAGATCTAAGAGCTCAGCTAGCGGTTAGCTCTCTAAAGCAGAGAATTGCTATACTTCTCCCTGATTCAGCCCTCCTTTATCATACCCACACCACGGCCGTCCGATTTGTTTACCTCGCCAGACGAGACTATTTCCTTTGGCATAGCCACGTCTGGGTTCCTGTCTGTTCGAAAGCAGAATGTTAGACAAGATCTAAGACTCTGCCCTTTGGCATAGCCTGGTCTGGGTTCCTCTCTGTCCGAAAGCAGAGAGCTCAACAAGATTTAAGAGCTCAGCGAGCGGTCGGCTCTCTAAAGCAAAAAATTGCGATACTTCTCACTGCTTCAGCCCTCTTTTATCATGACCATACCACGGCCGACCGATTTTTCTACCTCTCAAGAAGAAACTCTACCCTTTGGCATAGTCTGGTCTGGGTTCTTCTCTGTCCGACAGCAGAGATCTAAGAGCTTAGCGATTGGTTAGCTCTCTAAAGCAAAAAATCGCTCTTTTTCTCACTGCTTCAGCCCTATATTATTACACTAACACCACACCCTACCGATTTGTCTACCTGTCCAGACTAGACTCTGCCCTTTGGCATAGTCTGGCCTGGGTTCCTCTCTGCCTGAAAGCAGATAGTTCGACAAGATCTAAGAGCTCAGCGAGCGGTTAGCTCTCTAAAGCCAAAAATTGCGATACTTCTCACTGTTTCAGCCCTCTTTTATCACACCAACATCACGTCCGACCGATTTGTCTACCTTTTCATGCGAGACTCTACCTTTTGGCATCGTCTCGTCTGGATTGCTCTCTATCCGAAAGCAGAGAGCTTGACAAGATCTAAGGGCACTGCCGACTGACCAATTTGCGTTATTCGCTTTGACTTCAGTTACGCAGTCAAATGACATCCTCTAATCCGAGCAATCAAATTGCTGTTGGCCGAACTACGCTGAGCTGTAGAAAAGCCACCTCTACAGAATATACACTGTTGGAATAATCTAACGTGAAGAGGAGAGATTCATGCTATTTTCAAGAAACAAAATGCCGCTGCTACGTATCGTTAATTGAGGTAAGAAACTTATTTTCCTTTGCACTATATGCAAGCCACTCTGACTCGCTTGCTTCTGCGTAATTATTCATCACATATTTGGAGTTTGAACATTGAAATGGAATATACTCACTTATTTAAATATATAGAATTTGCGTGGAACTTAATCTTGGAATCCAACAGATCGCTGCTCTGTCTACAAAAGTAAAATCCACAGACTGCTAAACATAGTACAATATAGTGCATACTTTCTAATCGTCATCTTAACATTTTTTACGGATACTGACATCTCGTCTGTTGCGCGTATGCACGACCTCTTAACCGATACATCGACATTAAATTCTCGGCTGCTATATGTGAGAGACTCCCTAAATCCTCTTTGCTGTTGTGTTTTTATATCTTCTAATAATCAGGCTCTTTCCCAGGTGCAGTTGAGGCGACACGTGAACCTGCACTAAAAAGTCGGAAGATATCCACAGTTCAATAATGTATTTGACTTCCTTGATAATCTCGTTTGTCATTTAGTGTAAAACCTCTTCTGGTATGATTAATGGATTTTTTATGGTTTATCACCACTTTTTGGATTTTTCATAACCGAAACATTATTTGATTTTTTTTTAGTGAATGCTATATTTACATTTATTTTAAAATAACAATGATTTTACCAGATACAAATTCTAATAATTAACTCCTATCCCCAGATAAGAACTGAAGGACGACTCTCTCCGCGCAATTCAATGCTCCTAGTGCGCACAGACTGTCCTCTGCGTGTGGTGTTCGTCGTCGCGGTGGTCGGACGCGTATGGCTGGTTAGCGATCGAACCGAACGCTCTAAGTGGCGATTTTCAATTTTTTGTAAAACAATCCAAAAATAAAATTCGAAAATGAAATTAAACCGATAGATTATTATTTTGATATAGTTTCTAAAGCGTTTAAATAGTTTGCGTAATCACTGGTGTGAAATTATAAAAAACAAAACTTGTTACCCGAAATGGATTCAAAGAATAATATAGTATTGTGTGGTGTTCGTCGCCGCGACCATCGGACGCGCGTCGGTCGCGTAGCGGGGTTAAGCGGTTAAAATTGAAGGCTTTTAGAAGTGCAGGACGACTCTCTCCGCGCAATTCAACGTTCTTCGTGCGCGCAGGAGATGGATTTATATATTTCCCAATAACTTTAGCGCGTAAGTGAATACAACGAAACCCGATTTGAATTCGAACGGGGCTTTCTGGTTTTTTATTCTCAGCCGATATACACACGAGCTGCGGTGAGACATACACTAGATTCATTTTGTATATGACAGTGACAAATAAAAATAAATAACAAGCGAGAAGATCGTATAGCTTCAATTTTTACATCCTTGAGAATAAAATGGTGTAAAATATTCAACTAGTTCAGCTATCGAGCAGTTATCGGATGGAGTCATATTTAGTCTTTTAAAAATGTTTTGTTAATAACAACGGCTTGACGAACTATGTCTGATCGGATTTGAAGAATCTAAAATCGCAAAGTAAGAACACCCCACCATTAAATATTAACAACGTCTGTACACAGAAAAGATATATTGCCACCATTATTAACATATGTGGTTGGTGTCGTATCGATCTGTTTCTTGCATGAATCCGTTATGTGATGCTTTATTGTCAATAAACTAAGAAATATTCGAGGGGGATATTAATATGGTTACCTGCATGAAAAGCAAATAAGCCTTCCCTTGAAACATTTAATTACATTCATATATATATATATATATATATCAAAGTATATAATTGGTATATACGGAATGAATTCCAATAACCAACAATTACTATTCTTAAAAGAGTGTTTGTGTTTTGTTCTTATCTTTTAGATTCCAAAAATACTTGGATAATGAAGTCATGTACCTATATTCTTTTGTGTTTTGTTCTTATTTATAAAAAATAATATATATATATATATATATATATGTGTGTGTGTGTTAGAGGACCTTACCCATAATAACATAATGGACTATTCCATACGTAATAAATACTGCACCTCAAGAGGAATCAGGGAGTTCAGTCTTAAGTCTGGAGTGAAGTCCGCCAGGAGTCTGTCAGTCAGTCAAAGCGAGTGAGTCAGTCAGTCGAGTCAGAGGCAGTCCAAAACAGAGTCGCGTTCAGAAAATTACTACAAGACATTGGAATAGTGATACTGGTCGAGACTACATTGTTCTCCCTACTAAACCTGATTGTTCGTACTAACACTTTCTACTTCTCTGTATATATATATATATATATATATATATATATATATATATATATATATATATATATATATTCCTGCTTGTAATACATCTGTGTTATTCCATATACGTGTTCGAGTTCTTCTTTATTGGTTCTACCTTGGACTATCAGCGTGGTACAAGGAACCGGACCATAACAATATATATATATATATATATATATATGTTGGGGCGCAACCACCTTCTAACTAGTAATGGACTGGTCCTCTTATATAAGTCAGCTCTGGAGAGAGTGACAGAGCGTCAGAGAGAGAGTCAGCGTTAGCAGTCCAGATAAGCTTACCCGGTACCTACCGTTGGACTATAGACTTTGGATATTGTTTCGTACTAACCAACCTTCGTTCTACTAATCACTCTATTGTTAATTGCTTTTACAAATATACCAGTATTTTCCTCTACAACTGTGTTTGTCTTGATTCATACACCGACACATGGGAAACTCACATCTCATATATATATATATATATATATATATATATATATATATATATATATATATATATATATATATAAATGGTGGTACTCGAATAGCTCAACTTGCAGTAGAACAAATCAGTACCTGAGGAAAAATGGGGAATAAAAAAGAAAGAACCAAGAACATTAAAACAAGGTGAAAACAATCGTCCAGTGTTGAAGCTCCAAGTTCAAAGAAGAGAAAACCCTCCAAAACGAGTAAAAAGACAACTACGTAAAGTGCTCAATACACTAAGTTGAGCAAAGCCTAAGATAATCCTAAGGAGCCAGCCAAACCTACCTAGGTTTCACCTAGATGGATCTTCAGGAGCCAGGATTACCCTGGAGATCCGTTAAGGTGAAACCTAGGTAGGTTTGCAACTCCTCTTATGATTAACTTATATATATATATATATATATATATATATATATATATATATATATATATATATATATTGTTATGGGACCTTACACATAATAACATAATGGACTATTCCATACGTAATAAATACTGCGTCTCAAGAGGAAGCAGGAAGTTCTGTCTGAAGTCTAGAGTTTAATCTGAAGTCTGGAGTGAAGTCCGTCAGGAGTCTGCCAGTCAGTCAGAGTGAGTCAGTCAGTCGAGTCAGAGGCAGTCCGAAACAGAGTCACGTTTCAGACAATTACTGCAAGACATTGGAATAGTGATACTGGTCGAGACTACATTGTTCTCTCTACTAAACCTGATTGTTCGTACTAACACTTTCTACTTCTCTGTATATATTCCTGTTTGTAATATATCTGTGTTATTCCATATACGTGTTCGAGTTCTTCTTTATTGGTTCTACCTTGGACTATCACCGTGGTACAAAGGAACCGGACCATCATATATATATATATATATATATATGCATTTAAATTCTTTGAAGAAACATAGGTCCGCAAGATATCATTGCGGTTTCTGTAACAAACCAGTTTTTAAGTGAGTATGTTGTTAGCCTACTGCACAACACCCAACCTGGAGGATCAGATTTTGAATTCAGGGTTGTCCTTCTCCTAGACCAAAGGCTATAAAAGCTAGTCTGTCCTCCTATTTACCTACAGCTGGGGGGGAGAAGTTGAAGATTCATAACTTTCCCAAGGGTAATAGTACGTAAGTGAATGTAATGGATTCGAAGAAATTCGAACTCGGCTCTCCGATTCCTCAATCCAAGCCGCTATCTATTACTCCACCGTGTCTCCTACATTCGGATCATTGCCCTCATTATTGCTGTGATGTTTTTACAATCATGTTAATCCTGTACAAGGCCCAAGAAGGTGTAATATCTCCTCGAAGTAGGGCGTTACCCTGTAGGCGACACAGTTTATGGCGATATGTGGTACATATAATGCTTAATCCAAGACATGAACAGGTTAAAATTAAGTAATCAAGTATCCGAATATACCTCTCTGCTAAGGCTGACAGCCAATCCTTATTGCAGACGCCTGATCAGGCACATTTGTGTTTGTTCAACACCCACGGAGCCCACTTGTGGTTTATATTGCAACTACGCTGAGCGGATCTTAGTTACAGCTTCTGAGGGGGAATGCATTATCTGGTGTGATCTGAACAAGACCATAATGCTCTCGGTCACGATGACTTGCAATTTCCATCGACAGCTCCTAGAAAGTTGCGTCAAACCTATTTCACTAGAAAGGCTTGAGCCAAATTGTGGTATAGTTTCCTGGCATTTATCCAAAGATAACGGACAGTAGGATAGCATCTACAAGCCGGGAAGGTTAAAATTATAGTGATCAGAGAGGAAAGTGTCCTCTTGGGAGTCAGTTTCACAAAGCAATGGTTCATGGGAAAATGCTGCTTGAGTGGAACTTTCTTCTGACCAATGGAATGCGTAGAGGATGAGGATGGTTTGCGTTAATGTTCGTAACATATTGGTTCTTAGCCTTGGGGGGTTAGAACTGGTGGATCTAAGAAATATAGTTTGACTGAAGACTTTCCATAGAAATAACGATAGAGTGTCTTGCAACGTTTCGTCTGGGAGAAGGGGTTTGCAGGGTGGAAAATAATTCATCACCCACAAGGACGCAGAAAGGCTTTTGGACTCTAGATTGGTGTTGAAGCTTGGATAAGCATGGAATAATAATAATACAACACAAAATGTACGTAAACAAAAGGTATTGAAACAAGGAAAAGGTACACAATATTTACAGTTAGTTTTGGTATATTCTTGGGAAGACTGTTCCTGTAGAATGGGTTGACTAAATCGCAGTCGGGCAGAGTCTCTGGATTGGATCTCTTCTTACTTCTTCCCTCGTCTTCCCGGTACCAACCCATATTTATATGGTCGGTACTCCACTATGTAAATTAGGTGGATCGTACCACAACAATTGGATAGCGAAAACTTGGCAGCTCCAACACTTCATTTTCGGCCTGATCTTGTTCTTGAGAAGGTAGAGGATAGTAGGAGGAGACAGATACTTATTGGAGCCACACAGAAAACCGATCATTTTTCCACTATCTTTAGCGATGGGGCGTATCCACGAGTTCCGACGTGCTCAATGCACGGACAGCCCTTAGAAAACACACCCTCATCGCGCTATGTTCAAATTTAGGGTCCGGTAGGCCAACGTTTCGACCGTTGTACCCTACCCCAGCTCCGTCTATAGCTACATATAATCTTTAAATAATTTCGAACTGAACATTCTCTAGGTTTAGATTATTCTATTTCCATGTGTTCCTGTATTGAGATATCTAGTCATCTATTTCGTAGTCCTTAGTTTTTGCTAGTCCAGTTTTCAATGAATCCAAGTAAATGGTACCCGACCCAGAGATTGACAGAAAGAAAGGCAGACAGATTTTGTAAACATGATATTGCATTCAATTTGAAATATGGGGTTTGACATGATGCAAAATAATCGTTACCGTTTTTTGAGAAAACGAGTTTAAAGATGAAGTTTAAGTTCAAAATCGTAGCGTTGGAATTTCATTCCGGTGATCAATGAAAGCCTTACAGCACAGCCTTATAAAATATATAATTTACTTAAGCTTTACAAATTGTATATAGACAAGTCAAAACACATTATTACGAAATCATTGTGCCATCAAATAAGACCTTCATTTACTTCAAAGGGAAATTATCCTGAACAATTTAGCTATATTATGATGTAATAGGTTAGATAATGCAGATCTGAGTGTTTTCACTGGTCTAATCTGGTGTTAACTGGTAATAGTTTGTTCAAGCTAGTCCTAACTAGTCTAAGCTAGTCATAGCTGGTCCTGGCTGTTCATAGCTTGTTCAAGCCCGTCAGGACTCGTCTAAGCTTAACATAGCCAATAATAACATCTGACCTGTTGCAGAGAAGTATGACAATATTTAAAAGTAAATGCTCAAAAATTGCTAAAAGCGATGAATCTAGTTTTTGGCGTCAGTCTTTAGCCTATTAAATCCCAGCTTTTACATTGAGTGCAATGTGGATTATCTAAAAAAATCAACCTGATCTCTTGCCCAAACCTGAACAGAAAATCAAGGATTAAGTAAAAGTTTTTTTTTTTTTTTAAGGAAACGTGTTTAAAGATTTAGTTTACGTTCAAAATCTCAGCCTTTGAATTTCATTCCGGTGATCAATGAAAGCCTTACAACACAGCCTTATAAAATATATAATTTACTGAAGCTTTACAAACTGTATATGGACAAGATAAAAGGCACAAGCAAATTATTACTAAATCATTATGCCATCAAATAAGACCTTCATTTAATTCAGAGGGAAATTATCCTGAACAATTAACCTATATTATGATGTAATATGTTATAGAGTGTAGTAGTTTTAGTGTAATTTCCAATAAACAGTGCAAAGTTAAAATATTTTCTTATAATTTGTGCCCAGTAGTATTATAGTGTTATATACACTTCTATGTATATTTTTTTTTTTTTTATTAATTATGATCTAAGAAATGAGCTAACAAATGAATTAACACATCTTATTCATTTTAATCTTACATTTTGTAATCTTACATTTTTACAGTTTTTACTTATCGAATACAGTAAAAAAAAATGCATGATTTTTGTGGGGGGGTTTCTCGTGATGATTCATAATTAGAATTCATGTTTGAATACATTTTCCATTCAATGTATCTAAGACAAAAAAATATAACCTTTATTTGGATTTATTCTTGAAATATTAAAGTTTGAAGTCAGTGTGCAAGCAAAAACCTACGGAAATTAGGTGAATTATCCTGAACAATTTATTCGAAATATAGGCAGTTAGTTGGTTTGAAATTAAAAAGTATAATAAATTTCATAACCACCCATGTGTAGTAGTCAGAGAAATACAGAATGTTGAATTAAAAAATTACAACATAATGCTTTCGGCTTGCTTGCAGAAAATATTCTTTTTTCAGTTTTGAAGTCAGATGAATTCGAGGTGGGGAAAGAGGCTATAAAAAGATTGTCCATTAGATATGCAAACATTTATTCATACTTCATTAGTTATATCAATTTAAAAGACAAATTATAAAATTTTATTCAAATTACATCACAAAACCAAGTATGGGTAAAATTTCGAATAAAAATATTTTTTTTGTTTCAAAAGTAGGGAGCCACCAAAGAAGAGATTTAAAAAAATTACATTCATCATCTCTGAAGGGACACACTGATAAAATTTGATCTCTAAAGGGACACACTGATGAAATTTGATCTCTGAAGGGGCACACTGATGAAATTTGATCTCTAAAGGGACACACTGATAAAATTTGATCTCTAAAGGGACATACTGATGAAATTTGATCTCTGAAGGGACACACTGATAAAATCTGATCTCTAAAGGGGCACACTGATGAAATTTGATCTCTGAAGGGACACTGATAAAATTTGATCTCTAAAGGGACATACTGATGAAATTTGATCTCTAAAGGGACACACTGATAAAATTTGATCTCTAAAGGGACACACTGATGAAATTTGATCTCTAAAGGGACACACTGATGAAATTTGATCTCTGAAGGGACACACTGATAACATCTGATCTCTAAAGGGACTCACTGATAAAATTTGATCTCTAAAGAGACACACTGATAAAATTTGATCTCTGAAGGGACACACTGATGAAATTTGATCTCTAAAGGGACACACTGATGAAATTTGATCTCTAAAGGGACACACTGATGAAATTAGATTAATCCTTCATAAAATGGATTTTGTGAACTTGTGCTTGCAGAAGATTTTTCAAATAAGGAACTTCAAGAAGTTCTAATAAATGGAACAACATTGTAGTTACCGAATTTATCTACATATTCGCAAGGTGTGGAAAGAACAGGTAAATTAATTACTGAAGCTTTACAAATTGTGATTGGACAAGAAGCAAGACATAAGCACATTATTACTAAATCATTGTGCCAGTAGTTTTAGTGTCATTTTAAATAAACGATGCAAATTTAAAGTATTTTGTCTTATAAATTGTGCTAAGCAGTATTATAGTGTTATATAATCTTTTATCTATATTATGTTTTTATTATTAATGATCTGACAAATTTTATTCATTGAGTAGCCATTTTTGTAATATTTTACAGTTTTATTTTAATTTTTTACAGTTTTTCTTTATCGAATACAATAAAAACAATTGAATATTTTGATTGTGGTGATTCATAATTAAAATTCTGGCTTTTCATTCAATGTATCTAATACAAAAGATATGAAGTTTATTTGGATTTTTTCTTGAAATCATAACATTTTTGTAGTCTGTTTTTAAGCAAAAACCTGCGGAAATTATGTATTTCTGTACATTTTTATCTGATAATCTTTACAAGTAGAAATTTACTTGACTCCCTACTGAGTCAGGTAGTGCCACAAGGTCAGTTTTTAACGTGAGGACCCGAGTGTTTTCAGTTGGGCCGCTGGCTTAAGCTGGTGTTAGCTGCTCATAGTTTGTCCAAGCTAGTCAGATCTAGTCTAAACTAGTCATAGCTGGTCCTGGCTGTTCATAGCCTATACAAGCCCGTCAAACTCGTCTAAGCTTATCGTAGCCAATGATATCCCGTGATCTGTGACGGAGAAATATGATAATCTTTGAAAGTAAATGCTCATAATTTGGTAAGAACAATGAATGTAATTTTCGGTGTCTTTATTTATCACATCAAACGCCATCTTTCACATGTAGTGCAATGCGGATTATTATAAAGTGAAAAAAATCAACCTGCTCTATTGTCCAAACCTGGAGCGAAAATTAAGGATTAAGTACAAAGGTTAATTTTATTTATTTATTTATTTTTGTTTGTAAACGAGTTTAAAGATGAAGTTTAGGTTCAAAATGCTAGCGTTGGAATTTAATTCCGGTAATCAATGAAAGCCTTACAGCACAGCTTTATAAAATTTAATAATTTTCGGAAACTTTACAAATTGTATATGACAAGTCACAAACACATTATTACTAAATCATTGTGCCATCAAATAAGACCTTCATTTACTTCAAAGGGAAATTATCCTGAACAATTTAGCTATATTATGATGTAATATATTATATAATGCAGAAGTGTTAGTGTGATTTTCAGTAAACAATGAAAATTTAAAGCATTTTATTACACAATCTGCGCCCCAGCAGTATTATTATTATATTCACTTTTATCTATTTTTTTAATTTTTATTAATTATGATCTAAGAAATGGTGTAAGATTCATTGAATTGCCTTTTATTGTAATATTTGTAATCTGCAAAAATTGCTAAAAAAGATTCGATTGATGGATTTCGTTTTTATGGGTTATAAACCTTTTTAAAGTTTCTTTAAAGCAAAGAAAATATTTTTAGATTGTATGAATTTTTTTAAAAAATTAATGATTTAGTGATATAAGTCTTATTAATTAACCCATAGCTGAGGGAAAAGAAATGGATTCATACTTTTCCCAGGGGTATTTGCGTGTAAGTGAATAAAATGAACCCAACTGGAATTGGAGCTCAGCTCTTCGCATATCAAAGCTTACAGCAATAGATGAAACAAGTAAGTTAAAAAACAATAGTCGAAAAAAGTCATTTAAAAAGCAATAGATGAAACAAATCAGTTAAAATCAATAGATGAAATAGGTCATTTAAAGAGCAAAATATGAAAGAAATCAGTTAAAATCAATAGATGAAACAAGTCATTTAAAAAGCAATACATGAAACAAGTCAGTTAAAATGCAATAGATGAAACAAGTCAGTTAAAATGCAATCGATGAAACAAATCAGTTAAAATGCAATCGATGAAACAAATCAGTTAAAAAGCAATAGATGAAACAAATCAGTTAAAATGCAATCGATGAAACAAATCAGTTAAAATGCAATCGATGAAACAAATCAGTTAAAAAGCAATAGATGAAACAAATCAGTTAAAATGCAATCGATGAAACAAATCAGTTAAAAAGCAATAGATGAAACAAGTCATAAAGCAATAGATGAAACGAATCTGTTAAAAAGTAAAAGATGAAACAAGTCAGTTAAAAAGCAATCGATGAAACAAGTCATTTAAAAAGCAATAGATGAAACAAGTCAGTTAAAAACAATTGATAAAACAAGTCACTTAAAAAGCAATCGATGAAACAAATCAGTTAAAATGCAATCGATGAAACAAATCAGTTAAAAAGCAATAGATGAAACAAGTCATTTAAAAAGCAATAGATGAAACAAGTCAGTTAAAAACAATTGATAAAACAAGTCATTTAAAAAGCAAAAGATGAAACAAATCAGTTAAAAAGCAATCGATGAAACAAGTCATTTAAAAAGCAATAGATGAAACAAATCATTTAAAAATCAATCAATGAAACAAATCAGTTAAAAGCAAAAGATGAGATATTTAAAGACTCTATTGAAATTAACTACACCGCTCTTAAAAAAAAAACAACAACAAGAAACAAACAAGCAAAAAAAAAAAAAAAAAAAAAAAAAAACAAACAAAAAACAAGAATGAATTCTTCTTAATTTTGATTTTTAATTTTAAAACTAAAATTTTAATTTTAACATTGTCTGGATCCTATCCGGGAGGATAAAAAAGGGGAATAGTCTGGGGGTCATGACAACGGGGGAAAATGTTTATGATAGCAACAATATTGATGATATTAGTCCAAATCTAATTAATATTAAAATTATTAAAATTCTAAAACCCAGAAAATCAGACTAAAGCATTTTTCTTTTCTAGGAACATTTACGTATTATTACTTGTATTCATCTGCTTTCCTGTGAAAACGAAGACAATAATATCGAAGTAAGTTCCAACATTATATGCAAATCATTTTTTTATTAAATTATCCTCAGCTTGACTTTCTGTTTAACATAAGGATGGTCGCATTGGTATGCCCAACGGTCTGCAATATTAAGTGGTTCTGTGCAGTAATAAATAACTGCCAGCCATTTTAGCAATATCGATTCTTTTGTACCGTCCTAAATTTATATGCAACACCGGTCGTAAAGCACGCCAGAACAGCTATGAGATGGCGAACATTGTTTAAAATACTTTAAGAGGGGAAACGCTACAGCGGGAAATGCTCTCTTCTGCAGGAGACCCTCGTACGATCAAGAAATCCATTTTAAAACCTGCTGCGTGCAATACACATACCGACAAAGTTGAAGGCGCGTAGATGTGTGTCTCTTACTCGACCAGTTGAAAGCCGTTTGATGGTAAAGACACCTAATCAGCTACGTAAGAGCAGAGAAAAAAGGATCCATTTGCTGTCATCTTAACGCGTCTAGAACTTCACGGTGACGTCTTCTGAAACGTGTCCTGGGTATGACGATAAACTACATCGGGCAGCAAGGCCACTGATCGAGAGATTGGATGTTTTGAGTAGCATGTAACCACTTCTTAATTGATAATGTTCCCAGGTCCATCCTAACCTAGTGTAGTAGCACCTGTTGAGGTCCCAGTTATGGTCAAGTAGTGACCCCCATAAAGGAAAATCAGCATTACATTTTTATAATAAAATGACCAATAATAGTAATTAATAATAGTAATAATTTTTATAGCAAAATGACAATCAATGCTACACTAAAAGAAATATGAAAATACATTTTTATAGTAAATGCACCAACAATACATTTTATGATCTGCACACAATATATCTAAAAACGTACATTTACATTGAAAGTGTAAAGTTATGTACAGGGTACTTGTAATTGATAGCATAACATTTCGTGGGCGTAATTAGATTTCGGCATTAAAATAAGCCATAGAGTTTGATATGTTGCTAAACAAATTCAATCTAATAAAGCCTCTTGAAATGCTTAGAAATGTGCACAGAAGCCGTTATTCACCCTCCCACTGAAGCCTAATAATCTCACTAAACCTGTTTTCTGGACCAAAATATACACAGTAACCAAAAAAAAAAAAAAAATCTTTGCCGTTTTTGGCGTGCAAATTTGACATGGCCTTAGTCCTAAAAGTGATCCCGATCAGCATCCAGAACCTTTTACCAACGTACCTCCAACTATAAAATGCCCCGTAATAAAAAAAAAAAAAATCTATTTACACTATTCGAATTGTTATCCTAGTTATTTTTGTCATATTCACGACGTTTCCGGTATTCTTCAGCTGATATACGTCGGAATCGAACCTTTTTTACCTGAGGTAAATTATTCTAGTTCCACGTGCTATGCCTCTTCCAGATGTCTCATTTTCAGTTATTTCCCTTTTAAGTAAAAGATAGTTATGAACTAGAATATGGCTAGAATAAACGACTTATGGAGTGTTCAGCTTGTTCGTCACGTCTTACACTAAACCAGTGTTTCTCAATATTATTTTAATGATAGACTTTTATTTTTTTAGTAACTAAACACTCCAAGTTTTTCTTCACCTGTGCTGTGACCAGGTATTGAACTAACGAATCTTTGGGTCAAATTACTAAATTACTTCAACCAATGCTTTCATCCACTTGTCCATGTATCCTTGGTGTATATGTTTTTAGCATCTTTTTTTACCAGAGCTCATATTGCAATTTGTTGTTTTTATTGATTTTTTTCCTCTAGCACCCTTTTATCTTTATTCTCTATTACCGGTTCCCATATTTTATTCATGTCTATGCTTGGTTGGCTCAGTCGATTTTTATAGCCTAGCATATGTGCTGATTCCTTTAGTTTTTGTATTTTCCAGTGATGTTCTCTGAATATTATTTCAATCTCATCCCACAGGGTTGGTGATTTCCCGTTTCCCTCTATGGAACAATCTACCCCAGTGGACGAAATAAAGGGTTCGGTTTCAAATTCCAGCGTAAATAACGTGAAGAAGAGCGGAGCGTACAATGGCCGAGATGTCAGGAATGTGTCAATAAAGATGAGGACAACAGTCCAAATATTGTAAATAGTGTAAATAGTGTAAATAGCTCGTCTCAAAAATAAAGACAGATATTGAGGTGATAATCTGTTGGCTTAAGGCCGGCACAGTAAGGTGGATAGTACAGTGCATTCCAACCAAAGGGCCGTATGGTATATCGGGTCACACACGCCGCATGAGGCCTGGCATTGGCATTGAGGGACAGTACAAGGGAAGTACATTGAATCCTGGACGGATGCGGCTGTGAACAAGACCATGTTAATGTCATAAAGCAGATAACCCCGAAGGAACTGCTTCGATATCGTCATGTTTCCTCGTCGCAGCTCGGGCTATGACTGATGTGTTTGCGCATCGCCCCTGCATTGGTAAACAGCAATGCACGCTAACCCCCACCGCTTTCCCGGCAGATGAAGCACTCATTTGGGTGATACTTCTTCCCACAAGACGTAAAAATGGCAAGGTCTTTTGGGTTACCTTATATTTAATATTACATTTTTAGTGTTTGAACAAAGATTGGTGAGCGGGATGATGTCTAACGGACAACCTTAAGCCTATTCCAGCGTATATAAAGACCATTTGAATGAGCCGCCAACAAAGATGCTAGCGAATCTTGTTCTGGGCAGAGTTTATTAGGAATGTCTAAGTTGGCCCCTTGAGAATTGCTGATAGCGTCAAAATGACCTCTCCTACCTATGCTGAATTCCTCAGGATCAAACTTCAAACACGGATCAACAAAAAGAAGCTGGCATTTAAAAGGAAAATGTATATACATACATACATACATATATATATATATATATATATATATATATATATATATATATATATATATATATATATACGACAATGTTCTCGCTCAATCTTTTTTATCGAACCGTTGAACACTCTAGCGAGTATATCACTAGAATAAACGACTTATGGAATGTTCATTTTGTTGGCCACGTCTTCCACTAAACCAGTGCTTCACAACCTTATTTTAACCAGGGGCTACTTTTAAAATTAATTGTTTGGTGAACCTGCATCACCATTCGATGAAAAAAAATCGTATTTTATTTTTTAGTAATATATTTGCTTAGGAACAGTATAATAAAATTACTAAATGTATATGCTTCATTCTGAAGTAAAGCTAATTTAATGATAATAAACTTGCATTTAACAACTAAATTCTATGGAATACCTATGTACACTAGTAAAATAACTCATAATAAACCATTTAAAATGAATCTCAGTAATGTTACATAGATATATCGGGGGTCATATGGACCCTTGTTGGGAACCACTTATTTAGGTCTTCTGGTATATAACCGTTATTGTATATTTATTTTATAAGATCTGTAATTTGGTTAATGCCGAAATCAACGTAGAGTGCCTGCATCTCTGTTACAATTCCATCCAGTTTTGCTGCTTTTTTTCCTGTTCATCTTGGACAGTGCTGATATTACTTCAGACTTTAATATATTTGGTCCTTCCATATTTTTGTGTATTGCAGTGTGTATTCTTTCGATATATCACAACTGTTGCGTATTATTAGATATTCTATATGAGGTCCTTTATCAAACGCTTTTGATTCGTCTATAAAAACATAGGTATTCAATACTTTTTCATTTGCATTGATCTTTCTGACATCATTCTGAGTCTAAATATTACATTCCTTGTTCCAGTGTCTTTAAATAAACTTCATTGGTCTTATCTCATTTCTAGGCTAATTCTGCTATGCGCTCTGTTTATCAGAATCCGGATATTTTACTAATAGATAAGTTTAGGAATTCTATTATGGAACTTTTAATTGTATATGCTTTATTTAGAAGTAAAATTAACTTAATGAAAATCAACTTGTATATAAAAACTGAATTATATGCTTCAGTGGTCAGTATTATCTCTCCTGTCGGTAGTTCAATCTTAAAACTAGTAAAGCTTCTCTAGTTGGGTAATTTAGCAGCTATGTGTTTAGTGGAAGAATATCAGTGCATATAGGTTTTTTAATTCAAAATTATCCTTCTCCTAGACCAGTTGCCAACCAAGGCTATAGAACCAAGCCTGTCCTACTATTTAGCCATAGCTGGGAGGAGAAGAAACGGATTCATATTCTTTGCAATGTTATTAGCACATAAATGAATGTAATGGATTCGACTGGAATTCGAACTCGGCTCTCCGATTCCTCAATCTGCTATCCCTTACTCCACCGTGCCTCCTCCCAGTGTAGGTTCTGGATTATTCTAATACCCTTCCCATATTTATCAAGCTTACACGGCAGTTCCAGAAGTTTTTTTTATCGGGTCCTTCATCAAACACTTTTGCTTGATCTATAAAAACATAGGTCTTCAATACTTTTGCATTTGCATTCATCTTTCTGACATCATTCTGAGTATAAATATTACATTCCTTGTTCCAGTGTCTTTAACTAAATTTCATTGGTCTTATCTTATTTCAAGGCTAATTCTGCTATGCGCTCTGTTCATCAGAATTCGGATGATAAGTTGTTTTATGTGACTCATTACGCTGATTTTCCGATGGAGTTCAATTTCATTTGCACCTGGTTTCTTAGGGAGCATTATGAAAATGGATCTATTTAGACTTTGACTGATGGGCCACTTTTACTCTTAATTTTTTTGGTGGACCCCTTAATCATTCGATAAAAAAACCTTCTTATTTTATATTTTACTAACAGATAAGTTTCGGAATTGTATTATAGAAATAGTAAATGCAAATGCTTTATTCTGAAGTAAAACTAATTTAATGAAAATAAACTTCAATATCCGTCTATATTTCTGAGATAAGTTATTATGTACACTATTTACATTGTTCGAACTATCGTCCTCATCTTTGTTGCCATATTTATCACAACGTTTCGGTTGATGAAGGCTCCGGCCTTCTTCAGGTAGATAGAATGTCGAACTGAACTCTTTATTTCGCTCGCTGGGGTAGGCTGTTATAGTTCCACGTGCCATGTCTAACGGATGTCATTTATCAGTCATCTCCTGTTAGATCCCCTCTCCAAGTTCTCCACTGTCTTAACCAGATATTGAACTCACACTTTTGGGTCCTGTCACCGGATCTAACTAACCCTTTATCCACTGTGCCATGTGACCTTCCATATTTTTTTTTTTGCATTGCAGTTTTTCAACTTTCGATAAATCACAACTGTTGCGTACTGGTAGATATTATCCTCATCGCTGTCTTTAAAATCACCAAAACTGAAGGACAGGTTGCTATTTGTGCGATAAATTAAAAACACAAACTAGTGTCTACTGTAAATGCCAAGTGTACCTGTATTGTATGAAAAAAAAATTTTTTATTTTTACTAATAGTTAAGTTCAGGAATTGTATTCTAGAAATAGTAAATATATATGATTTATTTTGAAGGAAACTTAATTTAATGAAAAAAAACTTGTATTTAATAACTAAATGCTATGGAAAATTTGTGTACACAAGTAAAATAACCTATAATAAAACAGTTTTATAATATCTGAGTGATTAATAAATAAAAAAAAAAAAGCAGATTTATTCAATGCAGTCCCTGTGATTGATTCCGCTCTGGGTGTATTTTTTTTTTAAAAGCAAATTTCTCCCTAATCGAAGCTGTATCGAAAATCTGTTTCCCTGTCAAGGACAATCCCTGACATCTCTAGAAGCGTGAATCTGCACCTGATCATGATCAGTGGTTCTCCACCTGTTTATTTTTATACATGAACCAATTTTACTCTTCATCTTTTGTGGTGAACACCCATTCGATGAAAGGAAAGCTTATTTGATTGTTTTTACTAATACATAAGTTTAGGAATAGTATTATAGAACTATTAAATGTATATGCTTTATTTTGAAATAAAACTAATTTAATGAAAATAAACTTGTAGTTAATAACTAAATTCTATCGAAAGTTTGTGTACTCAAGTAAAATAACTCACAATAAAACGGTTTTATAATATCTGAGTCATTAATAAATTCAAAAAGAGCAGATTTATTTAATGCAATCCATGTGCTTGATTGTGCTCTGTTTTTTTGCTTTTTTTTATATTCGTCTCCATCATTGTCAATGGTAGTCGAAGATCACCTCTTTTAACAATGTCGAGTCTTTTACTATATTAATTAATTCCTAATAACATATTATTCATTTTATTTTTTTATCTTGTTAATATTTAAAATTAATATTATTATTTAATTAAAATTTAAAATTAATTTATATAATAAATTATAGTCTTTATACAATTTTTCGTTATATAAAATCGATTCTCCCGACGGGTTCGAAGTATGAGGGTCAAGCAGATCAGTTTCCAGGAAACTGACAGCCCCACACCGGCACATGAGATTCGATTATAGTGGTGAAGGTTTCGTGTGGGACCATCCACACTTTTTGAAGGGCAGGTTTTGAATTCAGAGTTGTCTTTCTCCTAGACCAGTTGCCATCCAAGGCTATAGAATCCAGTCTGTCCCGCTACTTAACTCATAGCTGGATGGAGAAAAAGAGAAG
Source organism: Acanthosepion pharaonis (assembly GCA_903632075.3). Taxonomy (NCBI): domain Eukaryota; kingdom Metazoa; phylum Mollusca; class Cephalopoda; order Sepiida; family Sepiidae; genus Acanthosepion; species Acanthosepion pharaonis. The sequence goes on from CAHIKZ030000818.1 coordinate 776,134, forward strand.
ATTTACACCTTTCCCAAGGGTATTAGCACGTAAGTGAATGTCATGGGTTCAACCTGGATTCGAACTCGGCTCTGCGATTCCACAATCCACATATATATATATATATATATATATATATATATATATATATATATATATATATATATATATAATCAATCCTTTATATATCCTTCTCAGCTTTTATTCAAATTTTACAATTAAAACATCCAGTAGAGTAAAAGGGACGTCAAAACTTACATCGCTTGATCTCGTTTTTCTGCTAGTTTTAGAGTTGTTTTCTATTTTTAGTATTTTAATATGGCGTAGATTATTGTAGAAATTCCAATACACAGTTGCCAAATATTGAAGTGAAATTGCTCTATGGACCACTAAAATATTACCATTGACCTTCATTTTGCTATTTTTTTGTGTGTGTACAACAGCAGTAATGTTACAGTAACCACTGAAGTTGATATGGATCCCGGATGAGAACCTCTGATTTAATTGCGGTCCGCTACAATGAACACTGCTTGGTGGGTTTTAGTCGTGAAGGTTAGAACTGATAAAGGAATGTGGTTTCTCTGAGCAGTTTCCATGGAAATCGCTATGGAGCAGCGAAAGTCTTGCGACGTTTCGTGTGTGGGAAACGGGATGTAGGGTTGTTGTGGTAGGATCCACCTAATTTGCATAGTGGAGTACCGACCATATAAATATGGTTGGTACCTGGAAGAGAGGGAGGAATCAAGAGATTCAACCAGAGACTCTGACCGACTGCGACTCAGTCAACACATTCTCCAGGAACGGTCTTACATGTAAATATTGTGTACACTTTCTTGTTTCAATACATTTTGTTCTAAGTACCTTTTGTGTTGCATTATTATTCCATGCATTAGTCAAGTTTCAACAAGTGTGGAATATAATTTGCTACCCACAAGGACGAGAAGACGCTTTCTGACTATATCGAGACTAGAAAGTGAAGACTGAGCAGCTTCTGTCTATATATGGTCGCAGTACTTCCGTTCAGATTTGGCTCTTGTAAAGGCAGAATATGGCGGGATTCGGATAATGGTGCCATACAAGAAACTGTACATGTTACCAGTATCTTTACCGAGGGGTCGTATGTACGATTTCCAAGTCTGGCTTGAGTCTGAGTCTGAAAGATTTGTGAATGCACGAAACCTCCCTGAGAGAACCGCCGTTCATCGTGATAGGTTAACCCCAACCCCGCCAAATATTTAGGGAAAAATGTTTCATTTTCAGACGAATTTTGTATTTGTTTTTAATATAGTAACAAAGAAACTGAGACACCAAGCGGTGACTAACACCTCAATCAGACGTAAGAGTTGCCAAATCGCTTCATGCTCTGAAGGGTATAAAAAGAATCAAGATCGACGTATAAACACGTCTGTAGCTGGTTTTTGAATGTTATGGTTTGGACGTGTTTATACGTCCAGAGTCTGAAAAGGACACTTTCGTTAAAAAACAAACCTATCTACACATCGACATCTTTAAACCAAATACAACTTTCTTATTTTGTCTGATCTAATTTACCGATCAATATTTAATCCATTCCGCGTGCCATGTCAAATGGATGTCAGTTATCTGTTAATTCCCTTCTGAAATTTCGCTACTACCTTAACAAGGTATTGAACTCACACTGTTTCGGTTCTCTCACTGGATCTAACTTACGCCTCAATATCTGGTTAAGGCAGTGGAAAACTTCAGAGGGGAATTAACAGGAGATAACTGACATCCATTAGACATGGAGCGTGGAACTAGAACAGTCTAATCCAATGAACGAAATAAAGGGTTCAGTTCGACATTCCAACCACCTGAAGAAAGACGGATCGTACAATGGCCGAAACGTTGTGATAAACATGGCGACAAAGATGAGGACAATAGTCCGAATAATGTAAATAGTGTACATAATACCTCATCTCAGAAATATAGACAGATACTGAAAGGCCGAAACCTTGTAATAAATATGACGACAAAGACGAGGACAATAGTCCGAATAATGTAAATAGTGTACATAATACGTCATCTCAGAAATATAGACAGATACTGTAAGGCCGAAACGGTGTGATATATATTGCGACAAAGATGAGGACAATAGTCCGAATAATGTAAATAATGTACATAATACCTCATCTCAGAAATATAGACAGATACTGAAGTATTATGTTGCCTGTAGTAAGAATGGTAAATGTTGTTTTGGTGTAAAAAATACGGTGGTATGTTTGGTTCAGTATTTGTTGTTTGTTAAGTTTAAGATAAGACAGATTGAAGACCAGTCTTCATCCCACTTTCTGGTTTTGCGCCATATTTTTGTATTTTCCAAATTAAATAGTGCTCTCCCCCTTGGTACCCCGACCACCTGTATTTAAGCGCAGTATTTGAGTGGCTGTTAGTTAATCATTATCTTCTGTCTTCTTAATTTCTGTTCTTTTATTGTTCCCTCTGCTTAATAATGGTTTTATCATGTTCTTTCACACTCAGTAATCGGCTGTGTCTCTTAGGGTGAAATAATTAGAAAAAATATAGAAAGATGCGTTGAGACGTAGGCTTTTAGAATAGGCTTGTCTTCAAAATTGGTGTCATGTGAGAAAAAAAAATCAAGTTTTCAACTGTCCCTTTTGAAAAACTTTATGAACTTTTGTTCCCAGCAGAATACATTTAATAGTACAGCCTTTGACAATTTTAATTTTCAGTTTAAATTATTTGAATTCCTGTTCAAATTTTATTTTTAAATTATTTTGAATCCCTGTTCTTTCATTTTTCTCCCTCTTTAATATTTTTTTATTCACAGATTTTATTCAAAGTATTTTATCTTTGGCTTCATTGTCTTGTTTTTGAGTGAAAATATTCAAACTAAAAATTATGATCATGATATCGATTTGCATATAATGTTGGAGCACACTGCATATATTTCTGGATACTTATCCATTTAGAATATCAAACAATGAGGTTGGAGAAGAAACATATTAGACGCGTTATAGTAAGGCGAAAAAATGAAAAAGTAAGGCAGTTAAGAAATAAGGCATGGTAATTAAAAATATGACATGCAAATAAAGAAGAAGGGCAAGTAAATAAAGAAGTAAGGCGAGACACAATTTGTGTAAGGTAACTAAAAATACGTCATGCACAGAAATTTTAAATATACGTTAAATAAATGAAAATAATGAACAAGAAAATTAAAATTGCGACAAGATTATTAGAACGGCAAAGGAATTAAAATAATTAAGATATTGGGCAATTAAAATATGACAAGAAAATTATAAAATAAAGCAAAGAAATTATCTATGTAGTATACAAATTACAACGTAAAACAATGAAGTTAAAAATAAATAAGGAAATTAAAAGCTGTTACAAGTATATCTGTTATGCGATCAGTCAATTAAGTGCCATATGTGATACACGATTGGTCCCTTTCGATAACTGACTGACTAGACAGGAGTTTGCCAGTTCTTTCTGCGGTAGACTGGTTACCAATGAACTCTATAGGACACAGTCTGTTTTGTTATTCAACCCATAGCTGGAGTAGAAGACAGATATTCATAACTTCCATAAAAGTATTTAAGTAGATTTAAAGAACTTGACTGGAATTCGAACTCGGATCTCATGTCTAATTCTAAGACGATATCTGTTAAACCAATATATGAGCTGGGGTGAGATAAAAAGTAGATTAGTTTTGTATACTACAGCGAAAATAAAAGAATCATTAGCAAGAGAGACATCTGTGAAGCTTCAAATATTTAGCCCTTAACAAATAATATGGTGTAAACTGTGTAAGTAATTCAGCTATCGAACACGTATCGAGTGAATACCAATGAAGTTTCTTAAAAATGTTTTTTTTTAATAATAACGTGCAAGGTTGTGATGATCTGATACAACGCAATGAACATATAATGCGATGCACTAATTAAAACATAAGAGGTAAATTGCTAAGAAAGCTCAATAAAAATATGAGTAACGGTTTAAAAAGACGGTAACATTATTTAAAAGAATGGCGTGCCAAATACAAAGTAAATCGATGCTTCAAAAAACAAAGAAAAAATAGGATAAACTAGTTTTAAAATCGGGGCGAAAAGTAATAAACAGCACGAGAAAAATTTAAAAAAAAAGTCAATGCAAATATCCAACAAAAAACCTTATGCTGGCAGAATTAAACTGAATCGACAAACGTATAATCCTATTGGCATATTGGGCAGAAGAAGAAAAAAAAAACCTTCGTAGCTTTTTTTTTTAAACTGAATTTCCAAGTCAATATTTACATCTAAATACAAAGATTTATTCAACCACATATCCACCATTTGTATTAGGGCGCCTCAGCGTTGTGTAATGGTTAGCAAGCTTGTTTTGCTAGATCAATTACGACAGAATAGTGAGTTCGATCCTCACTGGGTGCCCCCTAATTTCGGCCTTGTGCCGCATCTAAGCTACGCTTGGAAAATCACTATCCGCCATTATGTTCCAGTAATCTTCGCCATATTTGAAACAGTTTTTGTCCTTCCATAATTTGGCATCTTTCTGAGTGAGAAACTGTTTTTATACTTCCATAATTTGGCATCTTTCTGGGGAAGAAACTGTTTTTATACTTCCATAATTTGGCATCTTTCTGGGGAAGAAACTGTTTTTATACTTCCATAATTTGGCATCTTTCTGGGGAAGAAACTGTTTTTACAGGCTTCCAGAGAATTAGTGTATTTTTTCTAAGATGATTTTGCAGAGATCAAAATAAGTTGCAGACAGATGAGTACGGTGGGTCTAATTGGATATACCAGCCAATCCCTACCAATTTTCCTCGAGTTTGCAAAGGAATGTAAGGTCTAATGTTTTCCTGGCTGAAGACGATATCGATACGATCGGCCCAATTCCAGACATGTTTTCGTTATTTATCGATTTTTGCCTTTAATCAGTCTTTTTATTTCGTCAAAACATTTATTTTGCGAAAGGACCTAGTAATACGCTATGCACATTTAATTAGTAGCAGATATACTTTCTTCGGATGCAGAGATTTTCCTCGGGCAGTTTTTCGCACAACATTGTTGTAAATAATCCACTATTCATCGCTAAAACCATCCTTTAAAGAAAATGGATCGCATTATTGCGTTTGGGCAGAGAATCGGTAACGGGAATGTGTTTCATTAAAGTTCTCTATTAAAACGTGAGGTCCCCAACCAGCGTAAAGTTTAACATATCCAAGTGTTTTCAAAGGTCTTACAAAGCACATATAAGATATATGGAGCATCTATGTGGCGTTTCGTAATGTTTAACGTGGATTACATTTAATCAAACTTTTGATTTCGTCATCATCAACGACTGAAGACATGCTGGAATGTTGTCGGTTTTCCAGATCAATGTGCTTAAGCTAGCAAAATACTTACGTATATTATTCACAGGTATTCCATCATCTCCATAAATTATATATATTTTATATAGTTACATATATTTTATATTGTTTATAGAGCATCTTTCCATTCCGGAAATAAAAGATAATTTAAAATGTTAATCTATTTTTGTTTTTACTTTTTGACACATTTAAAATTCACAATCCACACACGAATCAGCTGCGGAAAAAAATGACCTAAAATCTGTAGTTAACTGGGGCAAGAAATGTCCTGTTAAGAAATGGCTTTAAAAACGAAACTGTTCTCTTTTAATACTCTAAGAGAACCATTTATTCCATCAGCATGGCTGATACTAACCTCCAGGAGATGGATGCCCTGCACCTTCTCGGGCTAACATTTTCTGCTGACATGAAGTGGAATCGAATCAATTGCTATATCTTTTGCGAGGAAATTTGGTTCTCTGTGTCATGCTAGAAAATTTCTCTCACCAGAATCTATCCTACACATATAAGTCTACCGTTTATTGAATATTGCTGTCACATCTAGTTTGGTGTTTCTCATATTTATTTAGAGGTTCTTGGTAAAGTAAAAAAAAAGAAATTGCAATTTTAATGGTCCTGACCTAGCATCTAGTTTTCAATAATTTTCTCACCGACGTAACGTAGCTTCTCTGTGCCTTTTCTGTAAATATTTTCTTTGGTTCCTGTCATGGGTCCTTACCTATAACTACAGTAATGAACTCTTCTTAACACTATGTATAATACGCCTATCGAGAGAGGGGGTCGAACTAAGCCAAGCTTCTCGGCTTGACCCATCTCTGAGCAGAGAGGAACCCGGACGAGGCTCCGCCGAAGGGCAGAGTCTCGTTCGGGGAGGTTGACCAACCCGATACCATTTATACGGGTTTTACGGGCATTTTTTGGCCGAGCCCACGGTCTCGGGAAACCCACGTTAAACTCGGCCTAGTGCCACAAGTAACCATCATGGGGTGTGGTGGCTAGATACCGAATCGAGTCGAGCCGTTTCGGCTTAACGGTCGAACTCTTTGACTCTGAGCAGAGAGGAACCCGGACGAGGCTCCGCCGAAGGGTAGAGCCTCGTTCAGGGAGGTTGACCAACCCGAGTCTGTTTTTATAGTTTCTACGGGCATTTTTTGGATGAGCATACAGGCTCGGAAAACCCACGTAAAACTCGGCCTTGTGCCACATCGTTCCCTCGTGGGATGTCAAGTAAATATCGAATCGATTCGAGCCGATAGTAGATCACTCCAAAGCAGACTGACAGTCATACTAACACCTTCTACATCTTGTATAATTATTTCGTGTAATATACCTTCGTTATTTCTACTCTTGTGTTCGTGTTGTTCTTCCTTGGTCCTAACCTGAACCATAACATTTCCTTAAATTTATTCTTTAAGAATCCAGACTTACAATGACCAGCATGTATTTATCTTATATCACATGCCGTGTCTCTGCTAAATGATTGTCTACCTACAGAACATTTAGCAGCTGTCTTTAGGAGGCGCTATGCATATTTCTATGTTTGGTATTTCTCGAAATTTCTCATTACTTTGCATATATTTGGGTTACTGGCTGTGCATTTACCTAAATTCTTATTAGCCCATGTCTAAAGCTAATCTAGTAAGTTTGAAAAAGAAAAGGTAATAAATTTGGTAAGTAATTAAAAAAAGATAATCAATTTCTTTCACAATAAGGCCAATTGAAAACAAATTTTAGTCGTAAAGAGTTTTTAATTTTCTGATAAAACTACAGGTGTGGCAGAAATGTTTCACATATTTTAAAGGTTGACAAAGACAAAGATAACTGCTCCTCAAAGAAATATTTCATTGTTGTTTAAACAAAGAGCTACGGTTTTTATTTATTTGGTTTTAAAAATGACATCCTCCAAACCTTGGCCGCTATTTGCCATATATTTTTGTCGATTACTAAAGTTTTTCATCATTCAGATTTTTGTGACGTACGCTAATAATTAAGTATAACTCAAAACTTCAAAGTAAAGATAAAACAGTATCTGTCTATATTCCTGAGACGAGGTATTATGTACACTATTTACATTATTTGGACTATTGTCCTCATCTTTGTCGCCATATTTATTACAACGTTTCGGCCTTTCAGTATCCGTCTATATTTCTGAGATGAGATATTATGTACACTATTTACATTATTCGGACTATTGTCCTCATCTTTGTCGCCATATTTATTACAACGTTTCGGACTTTCAGTATCTTTCTATATTTCTGAGATGAGGTATTATATACACTATTTACATTATTTGGACTATTGTCCTCATCTTTGTCGCCATATTTATTACAACGTTTCGGCCTTTCAGTATCTGTCTATATTTCTGAGATGAGGTATTATGTACACTATTTACATGATTATTGTCCTTCTTTATCGCCATATTTATTACAACGTTTCGGCCTTTTTATCTGTCTATATTTCTGAGATGAGATATTATGTATCATCATTTTCGGACAATTGTCGCCATATTTATTACAATCTGTTTCTGGATGAGTATTATGTACACTAGTATTATTCAGTCTATATTGTATCTTTGTCATATTTATATGTTTTGAGATGAGATATGTATACTATTTACATTATTCGGACTATTGTCACCATCGTTTCTCTGGTGGCTGGAATGTCTAATTGAACCCTTTATTTCGCTCATTTCACTGGAGTAGACTGTTTTAGTTACAAGTGCAATGTCTAATAAATGTCAGCTATCAGTTATCTCATGTTAATTCCTCTGTCCAAATTCTCCACCGCCTTCGCCAGGTATTGAACTCACACTCTTGTGTCCTGTCACTGGATCTAACTAACGCCTTTGTCCCCTGTGGCATGTGTCTTTGAGGACATCTGTGTATGAATTTCTGGGTATTATAAAAATAATGTCTTCAGAAACTGTTTTTGCCAGTGCTCATATTGCAATTTTGCTGCTATCATTCCATGTTTTTACCAGAGCTCATATTGCAATTTTCTTTGTTATTATCACTTCCCTCAGGCACTCTTTATTAGAGGGTCTTATATTGTATTTATTTCTATGCTTGGTCGGCTAAGGAGATTTTTGTGGCCTAGGATATGTGCTGGTTTCTTAAGTTTACGAATTTTCCAATGGTTTCTTTTGTCTATGATTTCAACCTGAACCCACACAGGGCGGTGATATCCCTTTCACTCCATATGTGGTCACCTACACCTGGTTTTTCCACTTCCCCTCGTGTTACACATTTCTGGTGTTCTTGAAGCCTTACGTTAAGGGGGCGGACTGTCTCCCCTTTAAATTTCTTTCCGCAACTGCACGGGATAGTGTATACACAGTCCTTAGTCATGTTTTCTTCTATGGTTCTTAATCGAGAGAGATATCTGCGAAGTGTCGTCCAACTTTTTAAGGGTTTTCCTGATGTTATATGGACGGTAGATCCTTTGTATTTTCTTTGATAACCCCTTCACAAGAAGGCCGCAGTGTACAACGGCCGAAACGTTGTAATAAATATGGCGACAAAGATGAGGACAATAGTCCGAATAATGTAAATAGTGTACATAATACCTCATCTCAGAAATATAGACGGATACTGAAAGGCCGAAACGTTGTAATAAATGTGTCGACAAAGATGAGGATAATAGTCCGAATAATGTAAATAGTGTACATAATACCTCATCTCAGAAATATAGACAGATACTGAAAGGCCGAAACGTTGTTATAAATATGGCGACAAAGATGAGGATAATAGTCCGAATAATGTAAATAGTGTGAATATAATACAGTATTTAATTACAACCGCAATATATACTTAACAAGAAAAAGAAGTAAATGTCAACCAAAGATAATTAACCATTTCAGTGAATACCTTGTTAGTAGCGTGGCTCGTATTAACGTCCGGTAAATCATAAATCAAAACCCAAATCATTGAGGCACAATAACTCACACTAATTCGACTGGATAGTTTCACTCAATAGTCACTTAATAATCACTCCAGTCAGTAGCCTCAATAATAATCTAACTCCTCAGCTTCTGTAAGCGAATGGCAGAAATGAGTTAAGGAGAGATTGATTAATTGATTCATTTTCTACGACTTATAAACCCATTGCAGGTTATTTATAGCATATTATCTGAATGTATATATATATATATATATATATATATATATATATATATATATATATTTCAAGACATTTTTATGTTTATACATTCTTTTTATACATACAAATATTTAAGTAAATACTCTGTTTATAATAAACAACATTTACCGGCTTGAATACTCGAGAAATTTTCACAGAAAATATTCGTCCTCCGAGAGGATTCGAACCTGTATCCTATAGCAGAACCGTCATTTAGCTTGACGTGCTTTTATCGATTTGGCCACAGAGGAGCGTTTGGTTAGCAAGGTCGAATTTACTGTCTTTAAACTTCGATCTTCAATGAATCTCTCACGTACATTCATATCTGCTCATGGCGTATCAAATGTAAACAAATGACGTCACACATTATGAAATGGACAAAGTCTGACAATTATTTTAAGAATGTATAAACATAAAAATGTCTTAAAATAATTGTCGGACTTTGTTCATTTCATAATATATATATATAGTCAGAAAAAATTGAGAGCGTGTGTTGAAGGAGAGAGAACGAATGCTTGCAGTAGATATACATTACATATTAGATGTTTATATATGTATATATAATAAGTCAATGAACAGACTTAGATAGGAATACAAACAGCTATATATTCTTTGGAAAAAATATGACTAACTATAGATTTCCTCAAGAAAAAATATTCCAAGAAATAGATTTTGGAAAAAAAATATTCCCAGCAATAAAAATCTTGTCGGTATTAAATAACCCATTGAGGTTGATATGCCGTAAAACAAAATAAACCAAACCAATCTAAACCAAAGAATACATATTCTAATCATACGAATCTATCCTAAAAATGTTGTCCGCATTAAATAATCCATTGAGGTTGATATGTCGTAAAACAAAACAAATCAAACCAATATATACTGAAATAGATAGATGAAAAATATTATCATCAATAAAAATATTGTCGGCATTAAATAACCCATTGAGGTTGATATGCCGTAAAACAAAATAAACCAAATCAATATATACTGAGATAGAAAGATGAAAAATATTCCCAGCAATAAAAATCTTGTCGGCATTAAATAACCCATTGAGGTTGATATGCCGTAAAACAAAATAAACCAAACCAATCTAAACCAAAGAATACATATTCTATTCATACGAATCTATCCTAAAAATGTTGTCCGCATTAAATAATCCATTGAGGTTGATATGTCGTAAAACAAAACAAATCAAACCAATATATACTGAAATAGATAGATGAAAAATATTATCATCAATAAAAATATTGTCGGCATTAAATAACCTATTGAGGTTGATATGCCGTAAAAACAAAATAAACCAAATCAATATATACTGAGATAGAAAGATGAAAAATATTCCCAGCAATAAAAATCTTGTCGGCATTAAATAACCCATTTTGGTTGATATGCCGTAAAACAAAATAAACCAAACCAATCTAAACCAAAGAATACATATTCTATTCATACGAATCTATCCTAAAAATGTTGTCCGCATTAAATAATCCATTGAGGTTGATATGTCGTAAAACAAAAGAAATCCAACCATTATATACTGAAATAGATAGATGAAAAATATTATCATCAATAAAAATATTGTCGGCATTAAATAACCTATTGAGGTTGATATGCCGTAAAGCAAAATAAACCAAATCAATATATACTGAGATAGAAAGATGAAAAATATTGCCAGCAATAAAAATATTATTGTATTAAATAAACCATTGAGGTTGATATGCCGTAAAACAAAATAAACCAAACCAATCTAAACCAAAGAATACATATTCTATTCATACGAATCTATCCTAAAAATGTTGTCCGCATTAAATAATCCATTGAGGTTGATATGTCGTAAAACAAAACAAATCAAACCAATATATACTGAAATAGATAGATGAAAAATATTATCATCAATAAAAATGTCGGCATTAAATAACCCATTGAGGTTGATATGCCGTAAAACAAAATAAACCAAATCAATATATACTGAGATAGAAAGCAATAAAAATGTCGGCATTAAATAACCCAAAAATATTAAAACAAAATAAACCAAACCAATAAACCAAAAAATATTATTTGAATCTATTAAATAAACCATTGAGGTTGATATGTAAAACAAAAGAAATCCAACCAAATACTGAAATAAAACAAAACCAATATATGATATGCCGTAAAACAAAACAAAACCAATATATACTGTGATAGATAGACGAAAAATATTGTCAGCAATAAAAATGTCGGCATTAAATAACCCATTGAGGTGTTGATATGCCGTAAACAAAACAAAACCAAAACACTTTAATAACGAAAAAAAATATTTCTAAAAATTGTATTTAAATACAATTATATGCCGTAAACAAAACAAACCAAATATTAAAATTACATTATATATTACAATATATAATGTAATAATCTAAAACAAGGAAATCCACATTTAAAGTACATATTTAAAATAAAATCTGACTGATAAAACAGTTTTAATATTTTCCTTGACCCTAGCAATAACTGGGCCTTTCGACATTGTATAATGGCTAACAAGCTTGTCGTTGTAAAGCTATTACGCCTGCATAGTCGTTCGTTCCTTTGAAAATCAGCGTAGTCGTAAATGTATGCATGCGGTTAATTAAAGTGATCGATTTGGGTGCACTTGTTTTTTTTTTTGTTTTTTTAAATATATTCTTACATTCATTTCTCAAGAAACCACAGAGAATATAAATTATTTTATTGTTTTTTTATATATTTGAATTCCGTTAGGACTAAAATATATGCAGAATTCAGGTGACAAAGCTGTAAGAAATTACTATTTGCTCACCAGAGAGACACGTGATCTTACATAAAACTGAGCGAAATGAGAAAGTTATTTCGTTCTCTTTCCCAGCCACTGCAAGCCAATCTCCATCATTTTAGCAGCTGTCATTGGGCGGCGCTTGAAACAAATAAAGACGTTCCTATAATACCTCTTTACCTATATTTGTATTATAAAAAGAGAACTTACCTAAATTAAACAGGCCTTTGCTAGAAACAAGATTATCAATCTTATACTTAAATTAAAACTAAACAGTTTGTTTTGTTTCTTTTTTTTGTGTGTGTATTATGGCATATAAACTTCAATTGGCTGTTTGATGCTGACAAGATTTTCATTGCTGGTAATATTTTTCCAAAAATGTATTGCTGGCAATAACCTTCTTCTAAAAATGAATTGCTGGTAATATATTCCTAAATAATGTATTGCTGGTAATATTTTTCCTTCAAAAATGTATTGCTGGTAATAATTTTTCCTTCAAAAAATTTACTGCTGCTATTAAAACCTATTTTTACACTTTCATAGTATTTTAACCTCAGTATCGAGGGTTAGCTCTTTACCAATAGATGGGACCCTAACAGGTACTACCACCGTGGATTATGTTGGACCTGGGAACTCTAGCAATTAAAAGGTGGTTCCACGTTCCTCAAAACCGCCTGATCAGAGGTCTTGCTGTTGGACATACTTTATCGTCTTAGCCAGGACGGCGGATGTAGCTTATCGTCTTAGCCAGGACGCGGATGTAGTTTATCGTCTTACACAGGACGCGGATGTAGTTTATCGTCTTACCCAGGACGCGAATGTAGTTTATCGTCTTACCCAGGACGCGGATATAGTTTATCGTCTTACCCAGAATGCGGATGTAGCTTATCGTCTTACCCAGGACGCGGATATAGTTTATCGTCTTACCCAGGACGCACCAGTATAAGTTTAGTTAGTTTTTTATTTAGGTATAAGATTGATAAAAAGATTATCAATCATATCTAAATAAAAACTAAACAGTAAATTTGAACAATGCATATCGAAAGAGATGGGGTTATTCCATACACAAACATCAATTAGTTAATCTAGTTGCACAATAAAGAGAGACTCTTATTCTATTTACCAACCTCCCTACAAAGGAAGGTGTGGCACAGCGCCATTTTTATCGTGGAGCGTTCTGAGTCCGTAAACTCAGGCAAAAATTGCGCGTAGACCCCGTATACACGGGGACGAGTTTGTCTACCTCCCCAGACGAGACTCTGCCCTTCAGCATAACCTCAATTGGGTTCCTCTCCGCCTGGAGGCAGAGAGTTCGGCAAGAGAGGAAGAGAAAGGGAAAGCCTCCACTTCAAGAAAAATGAAAATAGAATTGTTTTTTTTTTATTAAAAATAATTTATATGAAAAGCAGTGTGTAAATTCTTATTCAGATATATCAAAAGATTAATAAGAAAATGTTAATTTACATTAGTTGCTAAAGTAAAATAAACCTTGGTAAAGTGACAGCGAAGTTCACGAAGTTTTGACAATTTTCTGACCTTTTGGAGACTGATAGGTCAACGTAGTTGAGGAAGCATCGTAATTAGATGAAAAAGTGCGAATGAATATCATAGATGTAAACAGGGTGAAGTTGGTGCAGCATTGTGGCATTATGATTGCAGTAAGTGCGTTGCCTTGTCTTCTCAATGAAGACTTGGTCTGCCTGAGAAGTGTTTCAGTAGAAAAACTTCTGAAACTATCCGTTTTAATTTTCATATGTTGATAGGTATTATATCGGAATGAGTAATAGAAATGCAGAAGAAAGTGTACCCGTGTTTTATACATTATACAAAATCGTTTGATAAAGAACATCACAAAGAACTGTTGAATTTTCAAGATCACATGACATATTTGAGAAGGATATTCCAATGATCCATAAACTATACTGGAAGCAAACCGTCTGCATACGGATAGAAAATGAATTCAGCAAATATTAAAAAAGAAAATAGAAAGCGTTTAAGACAAGTATGTGTCTTCTCGCCGGACTTATTCAGCCTATACAGTGAGATGATTCTTAGAGAATTTGAAATCCTACCAGAATTCATTATTGGCGTCCATAGTCTAAACATAAGATATGTAGATGACACAGTATTGATAGCAGACACAGAAAGCAAACTACAAGAGCACTTGCAGAAGGTGGAGAAGGAAAGCGAGAAGAAGGGACTAAGCATCAATTACAAAAAGACAGAATGCGTGGTTGTTAGCAAAAGGGGTAACACAAAATGCAAATTGGAGACAGCGAAATCAAACATATCCAAAAATTTAAATATATGGGAAGCGTTTTAACAGAGGATGGAAAATGCTACACTGAATTTCAAAGATGTATTGGGATAGCGAAATATGCCTTCTAAAAGCTAAGCAAAGTATTAAGAAACAGCGAAATTACGTTAGAAACAAACAAAAAACTGTTACTTAATATCAGTCATCCTATATAGCAGTAAATGCAAGATGCCACTAACACGCAAGGGGTTACAGAGAGAGGGAGCGAGAGTAAAGAGGCGTGATAGAAGAAAAGGATGAAGAGAAGGACAAGGAATAGATCAAGGCATCTGGAGATGTCGATTGACATTACATTTGAATAGTTGGAGATTATCGCTATCAGGAAAACAAGTAATAGGAAGGGAATTCAACAGGCGTGGGGTGCGAGACATGAAGCTATTGGAGTCGAAGAGACGGCTACATTTAACTGTTTCGGTAGTGAAAGAGTGGGGCTAAGATGCCAGCCTAGTTGCACGTTTAAATTCATGTAGTCTGGAAACTAGCGGAAGTAGCTCGTCGGAGCAGTTACCATGAAAGTATTTGTAGAGAAGACAGAAGGCACGTATGTGAGAGAACGACTGTAGACGAGATGCCAGATCAGGACCATTCACATTGCATATCCGTCTCTGGATTTTGTCGAGGATCTTAAGACGAACAGCGGGGGCACCAGACCATATATGGCAGCAGTATTCCATGCAAGATAGAATGGTTGATTTATAGATTTGAAGGATGAACCCGGGCGAAAAAAAAAACTTTCTGGCGCGACACAGTGAACCAACATTCCTTGCGGTGGATGAAGCTATTGATTCAATATATTTGTTCCATCTCAGGTCAGCGGATAGTGTGAGACCAAGCAGCTGCAAAGAGGTGCTCTCATGGAGCTGAGCATCAGACATTCTAATAGGAGTCAGGGATAGTTCCCTGTGGTGAGTCATAGAGAGCAGTTGTTTTTTTTAGGCATTAACGAACAAAAGATTGGTTCAATTCGTTTAGCGGCATATCAACATCTCTATGGGGTATTTAATGCTGAAATCTAAATAGTCTGCACACAATTTTATTGCTTCAACTACAGATAGTGTATTGTAGGTCATTTTGTTATAAAATGTATTGTTGCTCATTCTATTATAAAACAGTCATTTTACTATATGTACTATTGGCAATTATTTTCATATAAAAATGTATTACTAGCATTTTTACTACCCACATGTATTCTTATACTTTCAATGTGTTTTGATTTTGTTTGGGCGTTCATTATTTACCCATAAATGGGATTAACAGGTACTACCACACCTGACCTGACGTGGCAAGGTGCTACCTTAACAGCAGTTAAGAGGTGGTTCATCGTTCCCCAAAACTTCCAATTTCCCGATCAGTGTTCTTGCTGCTGGATGTCGTCTATTGTCATACCCAGGACTGCCCACGCCGAATTGATAAGCCGTAATCATGCAAAGCAATGAGTCAAACAAACGGTCATAATTAACAATGGAATCGTGGATTAAAGTGTTTGTTTTCGAATGGAGGATTTGGGGATTGTCTGGAATGGTTTGGAAAAAAGGATCGTGTCTGGAGCGCAATTTTTCTACATTTAATAAGTCCTTATTAATAGCAGCAGACATGTTGTATCGATTAATTTTAATGGTCGACTTTTACAGATTACGAATAACACTTTTCATTAAATAAGGGATTCTGTCAGAAATTATCCGAAGTTCATTTCGGAAGAAAATTACAAGAAATATAGACTAAACTTTCGACTTTCTGAAGTCACCATCAGGCTAGGTAGAGGGAATTGGTGCGTTTCGTTGATACCAATGAATAGTGTGACGTAAGAAAAAGATTATGACGGATGTATATATCCATTGTATATATATATATATATATATATATATATATATATATATGTATATATCTTACTTATTATAAAACGCAGGTTGTGTGCGTGTGTTTGTGTCTGTAACGTTTATATGTTGGATCGAATTTCCTACATTTTTTAGCCGATTTCAACAAAACTTCACAGGACTACATAAAATTACCTTTTGATGGTTCTAACGGCGCCGAAAATCGGAAAAACACAGTTGTTTTTAAGAAAATCAATTTGAAAACACGATTAAGACACATCGTGAGAATGAAAGGGAGAACTCACCCACGAAAATGTAAACAAAAGAGCATAGCATGATGAAAAAGACGCCGAACTTGACGAAAACAAAATTTTATCGTCTAATCTTCATATTATTATTAAAGAGGAAAGATCAAAGTATTTTTGGAGTATTTTTTTTACATTTTTTAATCGTTTCTAGCACGTCTGAAATTTTCGTTAAAAATAGTTTTTTTTTTTGGTAAAAAAAAAAGGACAGATAATCAATCATTTTTAATCATTTTTTTCGATTTGATAAAAAAGATTAAAATCTTACTTTGATATTCTTTTAAAAATCAATTATCATTTTTTCAAAACTGATTTTAATAAAAACAGATATTATACTGTTTATTTAAAATATTTTGAACCAAGCTTAACTTAGCTTCTGCGCCGAAAAAATGTAATTTGAAAATAAAACAAAGCAGGTCATAAACTTTCGCGTCGCTTGACGATTGACGAAAGGCACATTCATGACGTTTAGATAACTTACGGGAGGGTAATTCTTTCTACGGATGGAAGGAAGTGAAATTATTTAAGTGAACAAATTATTTACCTCGTTACTTTTAAGGAAAACTTTAAGCGCTCTAATTTTTTTTTTTTTTTTTTGTACTTTTACGATGCTTTATGGAAAATATAAAGAAATTAAAAAATAAGACTGTTAATAGTGAGATTAAATTTCATAAGAAAAAGGTATCTAATTAATTTAGGTACCTTTCTTATGAAATTTTATCAGAAGTGTACATAAAATACACTAATTTTATGTACATTTATTACATTTTACTGTGTTATTTGTATTTCCATTCATTTTATTATTAATTTTGATATTTCATTTATGGAAAAATGCCATAACTGAGATTAATATAAAAATAAGATCATAATAAATTAAAGTTTAGCAGTAGTTAAATTTCATAAGATGATACTGTTACTTGTAGGTACCCTTCTCAGTTGAAATTGAAAACTCAAATTAACTTCTCCATACGTGTTTCGCAAAAGTAAAGGGCTTAACAGCGGAGAACAATGCTGAACTCAAATAATACAAACTAAATTGTATTCTGGTTGGTCTTCCGTACTTGATAATTACTGTCCAACTATAAACACAAAATTACATTTCTTAATTACCATGGCTAATCTGATTGGTCCAAATTATACAATTTTCAAAGCGCTAGACAATGACAATCTCACACGGACATTTTGAAAGGTTGATGTTGCATTTAACTAATGTTAAAAAATATTTTTTAAATTCAATTTAAACATTTTTTTAAAAAAATCTTTTAAAATTAAAGAAATAATTGTATTAAAATTATTCAATTTTCATTGAAAAA
Source organism: Acanthosepion pharaonis (assembly GCA_903632075.3). Taxonomy (NCBI): domain Eukaryota; kingdom Metazoa; phylum Mollusca; class Cephalopoda; order Sepiida; family Sepiidae; genus Acanthosepion; species Acanthosepion pharaonis. Next base: position 794,119 of record CAHIKZ030000818.1, read on the forward strand.
TTTTTTGCTTTCAGAAAATATTGTCCATATTCATAAAAAACAAATTAAAACAAATAAAAGCATTTGAAACTAAATAATATATTTGTTTTATTGAGTTTTGTATGTTACAATTCACAGCTGATTTTCAGGTACGTTGGCCAAAAAAAAAAAAAAAAAAAAATACATGATTTGCATTCTTCAAAGCCTTGTGCTTTTAACTATTGTAATCACTAAAACCGATGGTCTCGAATTTCTAGAGTTTTTCATAAAATTAGTTATGGAGGTGTTAAAAAATATAAAAAAATATTTCTGCCATGACTTTAATAAAAAAAACATATTTATAATAATTTCGATCATCTGTGAATAGTTTCTGAAAGTTTCATTAATATCTGACAATTATTTTTATTTTTGCAAGATTTTCCAAATTAATGTGTGTAAATACAAAAAAAACGCGCTAAAAATTATCTATGTTATTTACTACCCCTTGTTGCGACAAAGAGAAACAAGGTTTTTAAATCAAACTTTAGAATATTCTAAAAGATGAAAAATTTTTTAAAAATAATTAAAAAAAATTTAGTCTATCCTCTTCATAAAAAAAAGCATTTTGACGATAAAATTTTGTTTTCATAAACTTTAGCGTCTTTTTCATCAGACTATGCTCTATGTTTTAGCGATTCCGTGGAGTGACTTAGGTAAAAAAAAAAACAGGTTGTGTGTGTGTGTGTGTGTGTGTGTGTGTGTGTTGTGTTTATATATGGGATCGGATTTCTTACATTTTTCAGCCAATAAAACAAACATCCACTTTTTTTTTTTTTTGGCAGGTAGTATTTATTATTGTCTTGCACACTTTTTTCTTTTTATTTACATTCAGAATGCTTTAAAAATTCCATTTACAAGACAATTGTTTATAATAAAATTCTATTCACCAATCGATAGACTCATAACGATTGAAAACAATGTTTTTGTTTGAGTTTCGGTTTGACAAATTCGTAAAAAAAAAAAAATTAATTAAGACATGCGTGTCCGTCAACCTTAAACAATAATCTTTGTCAATTTTATTTTTCAGTCTTTATGATGGTCGATACTTGATCTATCTCTTACTGTTACATCCTAGGGCAACGCCGGGCTCTACTGCTAGTATATATATATATATATATATATATATATATATATATATATATATATATATATATATATAGTTAAACCTAGAGAGCCAGACAAACCTACCAATGCCAGCTTTCCATGACGATCCGCTTAGGTTTGTATTGAGCACTTTATTTAGTTATTTTGGGTACTCGCGTCGGGTTTTTTTTTCTTTGGGCTTTGAACTCTGGACGATTATTCTTGGTCCTTTCTTGGTTTTTTTTACACTATTTTTCCATTTGGTATTGGCTTGTTTATTTGCAAATCAACACATCGAAGTTTTTCCGAGCGATTTCTATTATATATATATATATATATATATATATATATATATATATATATACAAATAAATACTTTCATAAAAAGAATATTATTATTTTCTTAATTTGCAACTTTTTCTATATATACATATTAAGAAAGTATACGTGGCTTCTCAATATGCTATATATATATATATATATATATATATATATGTGTGTGTGTGTGTGTGTGCCCATTTCAGTAATTTATTTCTTTCCGGATGATAAATTATATAAAAACTGTCCGAATGTTCTTTTTGTCCGAGCTCTTTCAAAATGTGCTCAAAATATTTTCTACAAATACTAAGAAATAAATCCGTGGATTAAAGTTAAAATAAATTGACATAATACGTCTAAATTATTTAACCAAACATACGTGAATGTAAATATGCTATCTAAATATACACACACATATACACACACATACACACATATACACACACAAACAGACACACCCATTCAGGGAATGCACAATACGAAGTACGACTCGATGCCCGGCGGGTTGGCGGTCATGGCAACATTCTACGGAAACAAGTGGGTAGTCCGATGCAAGCTGTCTTTATGTCAAGGCAAGTTATACCCCAGAGGATGGTGTCTGCTGAAGTCTGTGTGCCGCCATGGAGTGGCGATCCAAGGATCACAGTAAACAATTCCCAGCCAAGGCTTTCCTGCTCAAAACTTTCCTTCTTTCCAAGTCCTCTTCGGTACCAGTATATGAACTAAAATATATATATATATATATATATATATATATATATATATATATATATATATATATATAGTGTTTAAGCCTTTTTATTATATCCTTACTCTGTCCTAGACATTGAGTTCTACCTGGATTCTTCCTCTTGGAATTTTTTTCTAAAAATATACATATATGGGTATTTATATTTATATATTTTGCATATATATGTATATTTTCCACTAATATTATATATATATATATATATATATATATATATATATATATATATATATATATAACTTGATAAGACACCAGAAGTATTGAAACAAAATGGTTATTTTTGTAGTGATTTTATAACATATTTATGTTAGAATTTTGGAATAAATAATTATATTTGTTCTACTCTGTATTGAGCACTCTTTTAAGAATAATATGTTAGTTATTGGAATTGATTCCGTATACATCAATCCTATACTCGGATATATATATATATATATATATATATATCTTTTAAGACATTTTTATGTTTATATATAAAGACACCGTGAATATTTTTGCACCATGCAATCCTTATCCCAAAGATGAAATATTGCTAGATTCTAAATATTCTATCCATATTATTATTGCAAATGTTCTAATGTATTACTTTCCAAAGTCTCACCAGCTCATAGGATCCGCCATGCATTGTTCACGGTGGCCAATCATCCCCTATTGACTTTTTGTTCCTTTGGTAAGTTTCTTCTCCAGAACTGTTAATTCATGCAACAAAGTCCCGACAATTACAAGCTTAACCTCATCAATTCTATGGTCAACCGTTATCTATCATATATATCCTCATAATATGCATTTCTTGCTTCCTCCTTCCTTCTTCCTCATTGAAATCCAACTCAATAACTCTCTTAGACTTGAGCCTTGTGTTGACTGAACAAAAGTAACACCACATCCCAAAGGTGCTCAATGGGATTTAGATTCAGTAATAATATATATATATATATATATATATATATATATATATATATATATATATATATATTTGGTTGGATAGATGTGAGTTTGTGTTTGTTTGACGATCGCTAAAGCGTGAAACCCAGGGTCTAAAACTCATCTATCCAACAAATATGTTAACTCTATCTCTGATATTGAGCGCTTTCTAATAAGTACCGCGCATATAATATATAAATAATTATACATATATATATATTTATTTATATTTATATACACTTTTCACACACACACACACACACACACACACACACACACACACACACACACACAC
>CAHIKZ030000818.1:800000-870000 GCA_903632075.3 Acanthosepion pharaonis
CGGCTTCTAATGCTTTAGAGTGAGCGGCTTGGTGAGAGAAGTCGGGGCTTCAGTGGGTACAGTCCTATGGTTACAGTGAACGCAGTATGGTTCCACCACGGAATATGTGAGCGAGCGGCGCTATATTGAGTCTGATTTGCAATCTTTTCGTCACCGAGGCCCATTGGAACAGTTGATGTATGATGTTAGCTTGACGACTTAACTGTCAGGGTTTCAATTTGCGGTAGTGGATGCCCGCTGCTGATGAGTCCTAAATATAGGACGAAACGGCCGTCCAGTGCTTTCTGCATTCTGTTGAGGTTTCTATCAGACTCGATGAATTAATTAAATATGATTATCAAATCCTCCTAATAATTACTATATATATATATATATATATATATATTTGGTTGGATTGATGTAAGTTTGTGACCCTGGGTTTCACGCATTTGCGATCGTCAGACAAACCAGATATTAGCTCTCTCTCTGATATTGGCCGCTTTCTAATAAGTACCGCGCATATAATATATATATATATATATATAAAGAACAAATTCAACTGACACGTAGGCTACATCACACTACTCAGTCGTTCAACGAGATGCACCAACTGTCTCAACCTATCCTGATGATGACTTAAGAAAGTCGAAACCTGGACTGTATTTCTTGAATTTTACTTCCGAAATGAACTTCGGACAATTTCTGACGGAATTTGACACTTGTTTAAAAAATGATTATTCTTAATTTGGAAAAGTCGACAAGTAAAATTAATTGACACATCGTGGTTGCCATTTTTAATATCTAATGTAAGGAACATTTGCCGCCTAAATGAAAGAGACGTTAATATTAATGCAGACCTATAGAATGCGATGACTTCTCAAAGTTATTTGACTCCGAGAAGTGTCATGAACACATCTAACATTACTGAAACATTAAAATCTCTCCTTTATATAGTGACTATTCTCAACAGCATAAATCCGAGAAGAATTATTAACATATCTTACAATATGCGGGCATTTAAATCTCCTTTTTGTATAGTTGCTGTGTCTAAGAATATAATTTTGAAAAGAGTCTTGAGAAAATCTAACATTGTTCGGAAGTTTAAATCTGTATGTACACTTTCTGCTGTTAATGTAATGTTTCGGCCGAATTATTCTTTCGCCTTTGCTAGCCGTGAAACGTCGGAAAAAATAGACCTCTTAAAAGACAACGACTAAAGAGAGCCCTCTGCAAGGACAATGTTGGTCTTGCTGTTTTGTTTACATAACTTGTAGTTCGACAAAACTAAGTAATTCCCTCCCTCCCTCTCTCTCTCTCTCTCTCTCTCTCTCTCTCTCTATTTTAGAATTAGCACCCGGAAAAAAAAAAAGCAGAAAGAATTGAAATTCCATTAACTTGAGAAGTTTTATGGCAATCAATATTTTCTAATATTGAAATAGAAAAGATATATATATATATATATATATATATATATATATATATATATATATATATATATAATGTAGACATGTTTAACAGGTGTAATATTGGAGGAATTTGAGACTTTTCTCGTACAGTCTCAGTTATGGTCGACTGGTCATGTCTTGAGAATGTCTGGTGACAGGATACCCAAGATCCTAATGTACAGCCAGTTAGATCAGGGCTACAGGAATATAGGACACACATGGCTAAGACACAAAGACAAGCTGAAAAGCAAATTGTCATCAGTCAATATCCCACATAACACTTTGAGCGCTTAACCTTGGAGAGGGTCGAATGGAGATCAACGTGTTTTATTGGACTCAGCAGTTTTCAATTTGCATGACTGAATAATCTTCAGAAGTGAGAGCAAGATTTAAAAGGTCAGCCAATCTAACAGTGATCTCATCTCACAATCCTCACTCTTGTTCCATATGTGGCCTCCTTTGTAAATCACTAGCAGGTCTTAAATGCCACTTAAGGTTATCGCACAAAATTTCATAACTAAATCAACTAAGCTGTCAGATTCTCATACGTCGAAAGCGACGGACTAGTCCATTATATATATATATATATATATATATATATATATATATATAGAGAGAGAGAGAGAGAGAGAGACAGAGAGAGAGGGGGGGAGAGAGAGATTATAGAAAAAATTGTTAAGATTATAACCTCAAAAGGAGCAGACCGTAAATATAAAATGTAAGTGTTCACCTACTTTTGCACATCTAAATTTTTGATTAATATTTTTATTCCAGCCTGATAATTTTTCTTAATGCTTGTAATTAATTTAATAAAGTTTTTTTTTTAATGAATATGTAATTTAATTAAGATTTGTTGATTATGTGGAAAAAGAGACTATTAAAATTGAAACTTATCTTATGGGTCCACTTTTACATAACATAATATATATATATATATATATATGTATTGAACAATAAAAAAAATATTAAAAAATTAATATCTTCAGACCACACTGGGTTGTAGATTAATATGCTTTCGTTTTTTTTATTATTATTTCATTTAGATTCCTCGACTAGTTTCGTCCGAAATGGCCATCATCAGGAGAAGAAATATTTCTGCTTGCTGGTAGCAGTAAACTACAGAAATGAATGTTTTGATGGAGAAATTAACTTTTGTTTGTAGTTTTCATTTGTTTTTTTTTATTTTTTCATCTTTTTAACATGAATCTTTTAAGATACCTTGTGTTGGTCAAACAGTCTCTTTTAAGTTGTTATTTGAGATAAGGCTGGATGGATCTATGCTTCTCTGAATTCCCTGATCAGTTTGACAGTTTTTTGGTCCTGGAGGGATGTGTCTCTGTTAATGTTTTGTGTGTGTGTTATTTGGTTCTTAGGGAGTAAGTGAGTATGATATGTGTAAGTATATATATATATATATATATATATATATATATATATATATATATATTTATATATATATATATATATATATATATATATATATATATATGAATATTCTATGTATCGAGCACTCTGAGTCACTAGCGTGTTTATTCAAAAGTAAATACGTAAAAAATTCATCTTCCTTTCTGCCGGGAGCTTAGGAAAAATTTTCCGATTGATGGCAAATCTCTCGGGTTTCGATTCAGGCTTGAGGCAATCGGATGTCTAGCCACACTGATGAGCCGTGATACAGCGAAAAAGTCTGTCTGTGTATGACTATATATATATATATATATATATGCACGAACAATGTTGGTTTTTCTGTTTTGTTTACACAACATGTAGTTCGACAGAACTAAGTAATTGGTTTCGTTTCCGGTTGAAGTAATGAGGTATTTCTTGTAAAAATCCGCCGAAGTCCTATGCATGTAATCGGCTTGTAAACAAATAAGACAAATGTCCATTGGTTGTTGTGTGCTCATGTATCTGGGATAAGAGGTTGAATAATAAAAAAGCAAAAAACTCGCCTCTCTCAACAGAATATTGCCAAACTGGATTACTTAAATGTTTTTCGTTTGGTTTATACCTGTGGCCATTTTGAAATCTCGGAACGATTCACACGATTTCTCTCTTTCTCTCTCTCTCTACACACACACACACACTCTCTCTCTCTACTCTCTCTCTCTCTCTCTGAATTAGCATCCCGGCAAAAAAGCAGAAAGAATTGAAAATTCATTAACTTGACGAGAAATTTTACGGCAATCAAGATTTTCTAATAATGAAATGGAAAAGTCACTTAAAATTGGTAATTCGTGGAAGTCCTTCGTTTTACATTTGCGATTCTTTTGAGTAAAAAAAAAAAAGAAAAAGAAAGAAAGAAATGGATAAAACGAAAAGGCGCCGGTACTTTGTTAAGCAAATAGCAGATTTTCTTTTAAAAACATTAGTGTTTGTCTATTTTGGAATTCTTGTCACGTTTCAGCAGTAAGATTTCACTTGAGCAGTTCTGATTTGAATCTTGACAAATTCCTCAAACCAACTATTGTGATTAGACACTAACGGGTTTGGTAGACCTAAATAAATTTCACTTTTTTTTTTATATACACTGTGCGATTGATAAATTCTCGTCTAAATTAGGCAAAAAGACATTTTTTTGTCTTTCTTTTTTGAGTATGTTCATATTTACCTATATATATGTATATGTTTCAGTTTCGTATCTATCGAAAGCGTTTGGAGAGATCAATATCGATGGCGACGTTATGCCTCCATTCATCTTACCCACAGGGGCTGAGAATCAACACAGAAGGCAAAAAGAGGTAGCGTTGTCCTGAGCCAAGAGGGTAGTTGCTGGAAGACCCTATGTCTGGCAACCGAACTCTGCACCATGCCACACAAGCAAGGGAACCCAGTCATGGCTGTCAAAAAATTTCTGTGACCACATCACCCCTTACATCTGCCCACTTAACTCCCCAGTCTGCACGATCCTTGATTATTATGTGCAGGGAACCGTTGAGCGAAAGATCAACAAAACTTCTTGTAACACCAGAGATTAACTAAGGGTAAGATTAATGGCAGTTTTAATGAACTTAAACAAGGAGACCGTCCAGAAGTGTTTCAGGAGATTCCGACGTCGTTTGGAGACCGTGGTTGAAGCCAATAGCAATTTTATTGAACAAATTTACTTTTTTACTATTTCAAGATATTTCTCAGTGTCATTTTCGTTTTGCCTAATTTAGACGAGAATTTATCAATCGTTAACTATACATATATATATATATATATATATATATATATATATATATATATATATATATATATATATATGGGGGATTATATGCACAAAACGCACAGAAATATACACACACATACATATATATATATATATATATATATATATATATATATATATATATTAAGAAATGGACAAAGTCCGACAATTAAAGACATTTTTTTTTTATGTTTAACGTTCTTTTTATAGATACAAGTATTTAAGTAAATGCTCAGTTTAGAGCATTTACTTAAATACTTGTATCTATAAAAAGAACGTTAAACATAAAAAAAATGTCATTAATAAATAAATTGTCGGACTTTGTCCATTTCTTAATATATGACGTCATTTGTTTACATTTGATACGCCAGAGCAGTTATGAATGTACGAGATTCATGGAAGATTGAAGTTTATAAGCAGTAAATTCGACCTTGTCTACCGAACGCTTCGGGTTAAGGCACGTCAGCGTAAATGACGGTTCCGTATAGGATGCAGGTTCGAATCCTGTAAAAGAACGAATATTTTCTATGAAAATTTCTCGGACATTCAGGCCTGTGTTTATTATAAACAGAGTGTTTATTATAAACAGAGCATTTACTTAAATACTTGTATCTATAAAAAGAACGTTAAACATAAAAAAATGTCTTTAATAAAATATATATATATATGTATACGTGGCCATTGAAATCAAAGCCCGGTGGCCACAGTCTGTTTCACTCTAAACACAATCGATAGGCCATGTTCGTAGTGTTTTTGCTCGACGTTTTATATATTCAGGTCAGTAATGCATTGTGGCTAGTCTATTGGATTTTGGATAGTTTATTGGTTATTTCGATGCACGTGGTTTGTTAATTTGTTTATTATTATTTTTTGTTTGCATTAATTAATTTTGCTTTTTTTACTTATTTATCTAATTTCATACCGTAGCTATGAACACTAATGGGCGTGTCCCAATCCTCATAAATACGTTGAGCATTATTGTAAGTGGGGGCAATATGCTGGCTAAGCTGGCAGCGTGGACTGTCAGCACGGGAAGCTCTTGCCGTGTAAAACTCTCTGCCTTCGAGTAGAGAAGAACCCTGACGAGGCTATGCCGAAGGGCAAAGTCTCGTCTGGGGAGGTAGACAGATACTCGATCCCGCGTATGCGGGGTCTATGTGTATTTTTGCTCAAGCCAACGGGTTCGGAATACCGCACATTAAATTTGGCCTTGTGCCACTTCTTACCTCGTGGTGGTGGTGGGGGGCAGGTAAATATCGTAATATGTTGCCTATGTAGACCACCGTTAGCTGTGGTTTACCTACTACACGCTGCTGGCGAATAATCTATTTTGGTGATGTTATAAAGATTACCATTTTATTTCCAAGCACAGTTTTGGTTATTCCTTATTCAGTAACCCTTTCTAGGTTATAACACTATCTATCTATCTATCTATCTATCTATCTTAATCTGAGGTAAAATCCTGTTCTGAGAATTATTCTTATAGTGAAAAATATGTTTCGGCTTCAAATAACGCATAAAGGGTTGATAAGCCGTAAAAACACATAAATCGATCTATCACTATAAGCTTAACCTATTCAAGTCAAGAGCTGACCGTTATTTTTCCTACCTATCCTCATAAAATGTACTTACATCTTTTGCTAGTGTTATACCGGAACGTACCTAATTCTATTGTAAATAGACTCTCCCACAGATAATAAGTAGTAGTAGTAGCAGTCGCCAGTGGAGCTCAGTGAGTTGCATGAGTCAGTCGATTCGGACATTAAAGTATCAACCTCCACAACTAGATTGCTGCGTCATTAACTATTTTATCAAGTTACTAACGTTTTGTACGTCGAACCTAATTTAGGACCGACTTGAAATACAAGCTTCCACTGTGAAAACTACTCTACAACACATTGGCGACGAGGGATTCGTTTCTCATACGGGAAAAGAAAAAAATTTCGTTCACTCTACAACAGCTGGTTAGTTCTACATTTTACTGTTTAGAACTCGTGCATTTTTTAAAATAATTATTTATAATTAAATTTCACATAATCAAATTAATCCTGAATATTCATCAGAGAAAATGATATTGGATTCCTGACAGCTCAGTGTATTTTTTTTTTATTATAATAATACATGATTATAAGAACAGTGAAATGGTATTGGTCGATGTTCAGAACTGAAATATTATAAAATCCTTCGTTATGAGTACTTTACATAGTTTGCAGAAAAACATCTGCGACTAAATTTGAGGTTATCAGTGATATATTTTAATTTTGAAATGAGTGTATATGTCGAATTTTATTGGAGGTGAGGACAGCTTCTTTCTTCGTATACTTGATAATTGAAATTTAGTTGAATAACATATTTGAAAATTAAGAGTCTTCACATAAATTGCAAATAACTTACTGCTCGTATGGCAGATGTAGACGTTTTCTCATCAACATTTGTGTTTTTTTTTGTTTTGTTTTTTTTTGTTTTGTTTTGTTTTTTGGTTTTACTGAAACTATGCTGAGCGGACTTTAGTTACGGTTTCTGGGAGATAGTACATCATCTGGCGTGATTAAAAATCTGAACAACGCCAACACGATTATTTGGCAATTTCTGTCAGCACCATCATTGACGGCTCGCAAATAGTTCCGTCTAACCTAATCACAAAGCTTGGCTCAACCCGTGGCATATTTTTCAGCCATTTTATAAATGTGTTCCCCTCTTAGATCGCTTGCCCAGGTAAATAACATCAAGAAGTGACCTTCCTGGCAAATCAAGAACCCGTGTCTCATGATCAGAAATCGGACATTCAAACCATTCGACCACGATATACATGGTGTTTCAAAAAATTTGATATCATTTCGCAATCGAATAACTTTGTTAGATCTCTTTCAAATGACTTCAAATTTTAATAGCATCTTTATGTTTAATGTTTGTTTTATGTTTTTATGTCTTTATGTTTTTGTGTTTTTCTTATTTGTATTTTTATGTTCTTTAATCTTTAATCTTTTTCTTTACAGGTATAAAATGCCGTGTCTCAGACGGTGCGCCTATTGAACGTTTGTGAAATCGTTCATATAATCCACATGCTTTTGAATTTCTCATTCAGATTTGGAAGAATAAATCTTATGATCTTCAACATCAATACTTTTTAATTTCATTTGCCTTCATCATGTACTTTCTGTGATATTTACATCTCAAAGGATATCAAATTATTTGAAACACCCTGTATTAGTCTATTATTCAGTTACAAAAATTCTGCAAAATGCCATGAACCGTTTATGTTCGAAATAGAGGAATGGGGTAGAGTTTTATTTTTATTTTTATTTTCATTCTTTTGGGGAACTCTGAATGTAAACAGAAGGAATCTATCAAGCATTCACCAAAACCAAATAAGCAAATTTTCTTACTGTGGCTGCACAATCTTTTCAGTCATCGAGTTTAATCCTGTTGTTGCATAACTATGGACGATAATGGGTATGTTCCCATTCACATAAATACAGTAATAAATACTGTATGTTGGTCTGCAGTTGGAGATTCATTGTGGAATTCACTTGACTCCCTTCTAACAGTAGACTACTTCTTCTACGCGCCGCTGGCGAATCTTATATGTGTTGTTCTTGTCCTAAGTATTATCGTTCATTACCAACCTTCGTTTGATTATTCTTCTCTGGGTTATTAGAAATCCTTTATTTCAAAAGCTGTACTATATTTCACTAAATTATGTTTGAGCTTAATGTGATCATTTATCTTTTAAGTGAGATATATTATTTTGCGACATGAAAACTTAAACGTATGACGAAAAATGTATGTTATTTACATACTTTCTGTTGTACTCAGCTTTCTTTAATGCTTTATCGGTATTTCAATCCGTGTACCTAATGGGGCTTCGGAGCTGAACAAGCTCATTTTATTTACAGAGTGTCGACAGTTTTTTTTCCTCTGTCGGTGCCGCGGGATATGTCGCGTATGTCTTATTTTTGTACGGCTCAGTTATTGCTGGCCCTATTTTCATTGAGTTCCAGTTCATATTACCTTGCCCATTGCCTAGTAGATTAAAGTGTTGGTTCATGAATTTGGTGACATAATAGTTGTGAGTTCAATCTCTATAGGTGTACCTATGCTCAGTAAAAACAGGGTGAGCATCAACTAAGAAAAACTAAAAATAAGAACTAGACGAAATGTCCCTTGACACGGCATCCATATGAACGTCTCGAAATGACGAGGGTATTTACGAACATGACTCCAGATTTTGTGCTATAATTTTGGTTTGGCAGCAATGTGTAGCCTATTTTGTGTCTAGTTCCCTTATCTGCTGAACTACATTCGTTATAGCTGATCCCATACGCCGAGGTTTCTGTAATGTTTACTAATTCCGGATCGTGAATTTTTTATCATGGTAGATACCATCATTGCTTCCGTCCCAATTCCAGATCATAGTTTTTGTTTTTAGAAAATTTATCTTCAGTTCCATTGCTTGGAACACATGGTAAAGATTTTTTTCAAGATCATTCTTATCCCAACGATTTTAATACCTATGCCATTGGAACAGTTTTTCTCGTCATGAATACATCGGAATCGGGAGCGATAGCAAGGAGGCTGAATTAAATCCGTTTGTTATGTTGTAAGGGTGGAGTAATGGATAAAGGCTCGGATTGAGGAATCGGAGAGCCAAGTTCGAATCGCAGTCGAATCTATTACATGCTAATACTCTTGGGAAAGTGTTGTGGATTCCGAGATGAAATTCTGTCTCCAATGAATGACAAACGCAAGAAATAAAGATAAGAAATTAAATGTATTTACACAATAATACAAAGGTTAATTCTCTTAGTAAATCCAGGAACGCGGTTAGTCGTAATAATAATATATACAGTGTAACCCGGCTATAAGAGAAACCCGGATATAAGAGATATTTTCTCTGGTCCCAAATTAGAGCCTGTGTTAATATATATAAAATAGACCAAACCCGGATATAAGAGAAACCCGGATAAAAGAGAGATTTTCTCTGGTCCCAAATTAGAGCCTGTGTTAATGTATATAAAATAGACCAAACCCGGATATAAGAGAGATTTTCTCTGGTCCCAAATTAGAGCCTGTGTTAATGTATATAAAATAGACCAAACCCGGATATAAGAGAAACCCGGATATAAGAGAAACCCGGATATAAGCGACTTCTTCTCCGGTCCCGACAACTCTCTTATATCCGGGTTACACTATATATATATATATATATATATATATATATATATATATATACAGTCTCGAAGTAGGACTTCATTAGAATCTACATGCTTGTAACTGACTTCTACCAGACGCTACCACACACAATTTACTCTACCTCCAACTCAATCCCAATCTCTGCTCACTCTCCCAATCTCTCCCAATCTCTATCTCAATATTTTGACTGACTGTGGCTATTTGACGGCAGCAGTCCCAGTAACACTCTGGTCGAGTCTACTTATATGAAAAAGGGGGTGGACCCCATAACAGAAAGGTACGAATCTTCTCTTCTGGGTAAATAGCAGGACAAAACGGGTTCTCTAAACTTGGATGGCAACTGGTCAACCGCTGAATGAAATGGTAACCTACTGCGGGGAAAAAAAACCTGCCTCGTCAGTCAAGTATCGGAAGACACTTAATCGCCTAAGGGTGTATCACGCATGGCACATAACTGACTGATGTGTTAAGGAATATAAGAACAGTGCCCACTTCTTTATGTGTCGTGTTCCGTCAGGACGTCGACGATCATGTCTCTCCACAACTTCCTGTCCCTTGTAACTCTTTAATAAATTTTGTCTTCAGTTATTTCCTTACAAAATTTGTTCCACCTTCAACCTAACTCAGGCTCAACAAGTATATTATGTCTTGGTTTTTCTCTGTCTCTCTTGCCGCCAATGTCTCTTATGAGTATCAGATTTTCCAACCGTCTTTCCTCATTATGTGCCCTAGAAATTTCAATTGTCTCTTTTTGATGTTGAGCATAAATTTCCTTTTTACTTCCATTTTTGCTAAAATTTCGTCGGTCCTCAGGAGTTCGATCCACGGTATCCTCAGCATCCTTCTGTAGATTCACATTTCTGTTGCTTCAAGCCGCTTCTTCATCTTTGACAAGATTGTCCAGGATTCACTTCCATACAGAAGAACTTATATCACGTAACATTTTAGTACTGTTTTCTTTGTTTCGAATGCAGGTTTTCCGTCTCTTAATACTCTGCTTAGCTTTTGGAATGCATCTTTCGTTCACTATTTACATTATTCGAACTACTGTCGTCAACTTTGTTAGCATATTTATCACAACGTTTCGGTCGTTGTACACTCCAGCCTTCTTCAGGTGGTTGGAATGTCGAACTGTACCCATTATTTCACTCGCTGAGGTAGACTGTTCTAGTTCCACGTGCCATGTCTAATGGATGTCAGTTATCAGATGTTAATTCACCTCTCCAAGTTCTCCACTGCCTTAACCAGGTATTGAACTCAAAACCCCTTGGGTCCTGTTACTGGATCTAACCAACACCTTTAGTCATTGTGTCATGTGACAAGACGCAAAGAGTTGTGAGTTCAATACACGGTTAAGGCAGTGGAGAATTTGGAGATGTGAATTAAGAGGAGGTGGCTGATAAGTGAAATCATTAGACATGGAATGTGGAACTAGAACAGTCTACCCCAGCGAATGAAATAAATTGTTCAGTTCGACATTCCAACCACCTGAAGAAGGCCGGAGCGTAAAGGGCCGAAACGTTGTGATAAATATGGCAACAAAGATGAGGCCAATAGTCCGAATATTGTAAAAAGTGTAGAAAATCTTGAGGACACATGGTACGGTGGATAAAAGGCGTTAGTTAGATTCAGAGAATGGACCCAAGGAGTGTGAGTTCAATACCAGGTTAAGGCAGTGGAGAACTTGGAGAGTGGAATTAAGAAGAGGTCATCTCAGAAATATAGACAGATACTGAAAGGCAGAAAAGTTGTAATATATACGGCAGCAAAGATGAGGACAATAGTCCGAATAATGTAAATAGTGACATAATATATTGTCACAGAAATACAGACAGATACTGAAGGGCCGAAACTTTGTAAAAAATATGTCAACAAAGATGAGGACAATAGTCGGAATAATGTAAATAGTGTACATAATACCTCATCTCAGAAATATAGACAGATACTGAAAGGCCGAAACATTGTGATAAATATGGCGACAAAGATGAGGACAATAGTCCGAATAATGTAAATAATGTACATAATACCACATCTCAGAAATATAGACAGATACTGAAAGGCCGAAACGTTGTAATAAATATGGCGACAAAGATGAGGACAATAGTCGGAATGATGTAAAAAGTGTACATAATACCTCATCTCAGAAATATAGACAGATACTGAAAGGCTGAAACGTTGTAATAAATATGGTCACAAAGATGAGGACAATAGTCGGAATAATGTAAAAAGTGTACATAATATTCCATCTCAGAAATATAGACAGATACTGAAAGGCCGAAACGTTGTGATAAATATGGCGACAGAGATGAAGACAATAGTCCGAATTATGTAAATAGTGTGCATAATACCTCATCTCAGAAATATAGACAGATACTGAAAGGCTGAAACGTTGTAATAAATATGGTCACAAAGATGAGGACAATGGTCGGAATAATGTAAAAAGTGTACATAATACCTCATCTCAGAAATATAGACAGATACTGAAAGACCGAAACATTGTGATAAATATGGCGACAGAGATGAAGACAATAGTCCGAATAATGTAAAACGTGTACATAATACCTCATCTCAGAAATGTAGGGAGCATCTTTCGTTACCTCAATTCGTCTTTGGATCTTAGTGTTGCACTTTTTTTCTTTTAAAACACTTCTCGGATACTTAAATGTTTGTACTTGTTTAATTTTAGTATCTCCGTTTTGCAATTTGCATTTTGGGCTCATCTTTTTGTTAACAACTCTGTAGCCTGTCTTTTTAACATTTGATGATTGATCTTTTCTTCTCGCTCCCCTTCGCTACATTCTGTAGGATTTTTGTAGTCTTTTCGTGCCGGCTATCAGCGCGGTGTCATCTGCATAGCTTATATTATTGATGATTGTGGCCACCAATAATAAATCCTGGTAGGACTCAGTGAGTTGGTTACTCAGTGGATGTTGGACATTAAAGTATCCACAACTAGATTGCTGCGTCATTAACTCTTATATCAAGTTCCTAACGTTTTGTACATCGAACCTATTTTAGGACCGACTTAGTGAAATACAGGTCTCCACTGTTAAACTACTCTATAACAGACTTCTGATTCTCTCATAATCGCCTGACTGTATAGGCTGAATAAAGTCCAATGAGAAGAGAGAACCTTGTCTTACACACCTTTCTATTTTTCTATATCTACTGAACTGATTTTCTGTCCGTATGCAGGCTGTTTGCTGCCAGTGTAGGTTCTTGATTATTCTAATATCCTTCCCAGCTGATCTATACTTGAGATATTTCAAGTGTATAGTATTTAATAATTCTACATCGTGATTATTTTTTTAATGGATTCAGGGTATGTGCCATCACTGCTTTTATTCCAAAATCGCTTCATGCCCAATGCTTTCCATTCAAATTTAACAAAATAAATGCAATGCTATTCACTATCTACTCTCCTCCTGATTACTCTACTTTAGTTCTTGCTCTTTGATAATATTCCTGTATTCTAATTCTTCCACAGAAGTAATTCTTCGTGTCTTTGTGGCTTTATCCCCTTGCTCGAGGTGAACTCATGACAATACCGATTAAGAGGCCAGGCGATCATGTAGAGAAGGTCTCGAACTGGGGGTGTTGTGAAGTTTCTTAGATAATCGATACAGCCGTTGCAAACAGATTTTATTTTATGTGAGAACAACAATAAGGTAACTGTTAAATTTGACAATGAAATCCTAAATAACCTATATCTAAAATTCTTAAAATGATCGTGTATGTATGTGTGTGCATGACCGGATGTTGCTTCTGCGTTTCCACAGTTTTCATCCGATTTTCTTGATTTTTTTTTTGTTTGATAGATAATTCTTCAGTGATGGTTTTGAGTCCAAATTGGCTGGAAAAATTACAACCTTGAAGGAGAAAAATACCAAAAATCAGATTTTTTATACTTTGCATAAAAATCAAAGATAGCATTTCATGTCTGTAAAAAAACAAAAAAAAACAAAAACAAAAACAGCGTAGAATCAATTTAGAGAGTTGAAATCTAAGGCACAAGATTATTAAAATTATACAAAAAATAATATAAATTAAAATTATCGCATATTATTATTATAACGCTCTACGGAAATGGTTCCTTCCTTGCAAGGTTGAGAACGCAAAAACAGCTCTTTTTAGGTCCACCCCCATTTAAATTTTACCCCCCTCCCCGGTTTAGGGATGCACCACAGTTACACCCAGTTGTTGTTATTAATATTGATTTTCGGGTGGGCAGACTTTAACTTTAAACTGTTCCAATTGAACGGACAAAAATTCCCAGTAATGAAAGACTTTGACGAAGACTGATTATACTGCTAGTATTTCAATAAGTGACTTTTAATTCAATGTGGGGTTTTTTTTTTAGAGAATTTGTACTTGTGTCAAAAGATCATGACTTGTATATTATGATAAAAAAAGGATACGCACCAATCGATGATTTCAAGCAGAGAAACATCATATGTTCAAATGGGATAATATGTGTTTATTTAAACTGTCTTCATTTTGATTGCTTTCAATAAACTTTTGGCTATAGTCTTCATTTCTCATCATAAAATAATCCAAAAACAATTTTCAAACTAAAATTTCATCATCCAAATCTCTAGTTTGGTCTTACAATCGATTAAACTAAGCAAACAAATCCATTGAAATGGAAGTAGAAAAACTGAACAGATTCATTGAAATGGAAGATGAAATGAGATAATTTAATGTCTATAGATTAAATAGAAAGTTTAGTTTAATAAAAACCATAGGTTATTCTATAAAACGGGCAGTGTTTAAAGCAATGTTACGATAACCGGAATGTTGTGGCAAAACAAGGAGAACACTGCTTACAAAACTGCCATGATTTCTAAGAAAAGTTCTTCACTACAAAAAATCTGAGAGAACTAATCAAAACTTTTTATTTTAATATCACATGAGTGACATGCTATCATCAAGAATCCACTCCAAAGAGTGTTCTTTCTTTTTGTGGTATAGAAAAGAGAAAAAGCTCCCCGTCGATCTCCTGCTCCACCATGAAAGAAAAATTCAAAAACCACAAAAATTACTTTGTTCTTCAAAAGGTTGATTTACAATGGTATGGCAGAAACAGTGAGTCCTTTGTTTCTAGTCATCAATTATTTTTTTCTGACTGATAAGAAAGCAAAACAAGAAAATCATGAATTCAAAAAGATTGGTTTATTTGGTTTATTTTGTTTTACGGCATATCAACCTCAATGGGTTATTTAATGCCGACGACATTTTTAGGATAAATTCGTATGAATAGAATATGTATTCTTTAGTTTAGATTGGTTTGGTTTATTTTGTTTTACGGCATATCAACCTCAATGGGTTATTTAATGCCGACAATATTTTTAGGATAGATTTGTATGAATAGAATATGTATTCTTTGGTTTAGATTGGTTTGGTTTATTTTGTTTTACGGCATATCAACCTCAATGGGTTATTTAATGCCGACGACATTTTTAGGATAGATTTGTATGAATAGAATATGTATTCTTTGGTTTAGATTGGTTTGGTTTATTTTGTTTTATGGCATATCTACCTCAATGGGTTATTTAATGACGACAACATTTTTAGGATAGATTCGTATGAAAAGAATATGTATTCTTTAGTTTAGATTGGTTTGGTTTATTTTGTTTTACGGCATATCGATCTCAATGGGTTATTGAATGCCGACAACATTTTTAGGATAGATTCGTATGGAAAGAATATGTACTCTTTAGTTTAGATTGGTTTGGTTTATTTTGTTTTACGGCATATCAATCTCAATGGGTTATTGAATGCCGACAACATTTTTAGGATAGATTCGTATGAAAAGAATATGTATTCTTTAGTTTAGATTGGTTTGGTTTATTTTGTTTTACGGCATATCGACCTCAATGGGTTATTGAATGCCGACAACATTTTTAGGATATATTCGTATGGAAAGAATATATATTCTTTAGTTTAGATTGGTTTGGTTTATTTTGTTTTACGGCATATCAACCTCAATGGGTTATTGAATGCCGACAACATTTTTAGGATAGATTCGTATGGAAAGAATATGTATTCTTTAGTTTAGATTGGTTTGGTTTATTTTGTTTTACGGCATATCAACCTCAATGGGTTATTGAATGCTGACAACATTTTTAGGATAGATTCGTATGAAAAAATATGTATTCCTTAGTTTAGATTGGTTTGGTTTATTTTGTTTTACGGCATATCAACCTCAATGGGTTATTTAATGACGACAACATTTTTAGGATAGATTCGTATGAAAAGAATAATGTATTCTTTAGTTTAGATTGGTTTGGTTTATTTTTTGTTTTACGGCATATCAATCTCAATGGGTTATTGAATGCCGACAACATTTTTAGGATAGATTCGTATGAAAAGAATATGTATTCTTTAGTTTAGATTGGTTTGGTTTATTTTTGTTTTACGGCATATCAACCTCAATGGGTTATTGAATGCCGACAACATTTTTAGGATAGATTCGTATGGAAAGAATATGTACTCTTTAGTTTAGATTGGTTTGGTTTATTTAGTTTTACGGCATATCAATCTCAATGGGTTATTGAATGCCGACAACATTTTTAGGATAGATTCGTATGAAAAGAATATGTATTCTTTAGTTTAGATTGGTTTGGTTTATTTTGTTTTACGGCATATCAACCTCAATGGGTTATTGAATGCCGACAACATTTTTAGGATAGATTCGTATGGAAAGAATATGTACTCTTTAGTTTAGATTGGTTTGGTTTATTTTGTTTTACGGCATATCAATCTCAATGGGTTATTGAATGCCGACAACATTTTTAGGATAGATTCGTATGAAAAGAATATGTATTCTTTAGTTTAGATTGGTTTGGTTTATTTTGTTTTACGGCATATCAACCTCAATGGGTTATTGAATGCCGACAACATTTTAGGATAGATTCGTATGAAAAGAATATGTATTCTTTAGTTTAGATTGGTTTGGTTTATTTTGTTTTACGGCATATCAACCTCAATGGGTTATTGAATGCCGACAACATTTTTAGGATAGATTCGTATGGAAAAGAATATGTATTCTTTAGTTTAGATTGGTTTGGTTTATTTTGTTTTACGGCATATCAATCTCAATGGGTTATTGAATGCCGACAACATTTTTAGGATAGATTCGTATGAAAAGAATATGTATTCTTTAGTTTAGATTGGTTTGGTTTTTTTTGTTTTACGGCATATCAACCTCAATGGGTTATTGAATGCCGACAACATTTTTAGGATAGATTCGTTTGAAAAGAATATATATTCTTTAGTTTAGATTGGTTTGGTTTATTTTTGTTTTACGGCATATCAACCTCAATGGGTTATTGAATGCCGACAACATTTTTAGGATAGATTGTTTATGAAAAGAATATGTATTCTTTAGTTTAGATTGGTTTGGTTTATTTTGTTTTACGGCATATCAATCAATGGGTTATTTTTTTAGGATAGATTTGTTGAAAAGAATATGTATTCTTGGGTTTAGATTGGTTTTTATTTTTGTTTTTACGGCATATCAACCTCAATGGGTTATTGAATGCCGACAACATTTTTAGGATAGATTTGTTTTATGAAAAGAATATGGTTATTTGGTTTAGATTGGTTTGGTTTATTTTGTTTTACGGCATATCAACCTCAATGGGTTATTGAATGCCGACAATTGGTTTTTTTTGATAGATTTTTATGGAAAGAATATGTATTCTTTAGTTTAGATTGGTTTGGTTTATTTTGTTTTACGGCATATCAACCTCAATGGGTTATTGAATGCCAAACAATTGGTTTTTTAGGATAGATTCGTATGAAAAGAATATGTATTCTTTAGTTACAATTGGTTTGGTTTATTTTTGTTTTACGGCATATCAACCTCAATGGGTTATTGAATGCCGACAACATTTTTTAGGATAGATTCGTATGAAAAGAATATGTTATTCTTTAGTTTAGATTGGTTTGGTTTATTTTGTTTTACGGCATATCAACCTCAATGGGTTATTGAATGCCGACATTGGTTTTTTAGGATAGATTCGTATGAAAAGAATATGTATTCTTTGGTTTAATTGGTTTGGAATTTTGTTTTACGGCATATCAACCTCAATGGGTTTTGAATGCCGACAATTGGTTTGGTTAGATTTTGAAAGAATTTCTTTAGCATTGGTTTGGTTTATTTTGTTTTTCATATCAACCTCAATGGGTTATTGAATGCCGACAACATTTTAGGATGTTTTTTTTATGGAAAGAATATGTATTCTTTAGTTTACAATTGGTTTGGTTTATTTTTGTTTTACGGCATATCAACCTCAATGGGTTATTGAATGCCGACAACATTTTAGGATAGTTTATGAAAAGAATATGGTGCCAGCAATTGGTTTGGTTTATTTTGTTTTACGGCATATCAACCTCAATGGGTTATTGAATGCCGACAATTGGTTTTTAGGATAGATTCGTATGAAAGACAATGTATTCTTTAGTTTAGATTGGTTTGGTTTTTTTTTTGTTTTACGGCATATCAACCTCAATGGGTTATTGAATGCCGACAATTTTTTAGGATAGATTGGTTTTATGGAAAGAATATGTATTCTTTAGTTTAGATTGGTTTGGTTTATTTTGTTTTACGGCATATCAATCTCAATGGGTTATTGAATGCCGACAACATTTTTAGGATAGATTCGTATGAAAAGAATATGTATTCTTTAGTTTAGATTGGTTTGGTTTATTTTGTTTTACGGCATATCAACCTCAATGGGTTATTGAATGCCGACAACATTTTTAGGATAGATTCGTATGAAAAGAATATGTATTCTTTAGTTTAGATTGGTTTGGTTTATTTTGTTTTACGGCATATCAACCTCAATGGGTTATTGAATGCCGACAATTGGTTTGGTTTTTTTAGGATAGATTCATTATGGAAAGAATATGGTTATTTTAGTTTAGATTGGTTTGGTTTATTTTGTTTTACGGCATATTCTCAATGGGTTATTGAATGCCGACAACATTTTTAGGATAGATTCGTATGAAAAGAATATGTATTCTTTAGTTTAGATTGGTTTGGTTTATTTTGTTTTACGGCATATCAACCTCAATGGGTTATTGAATGCCGACAACATTTTTAGGATAGATTCGTATGGAAAGAATATATATTCTTTAGTTTAGATTGGTTTGGTTTATTTTTGTTTTACGGCATATCAACCTCAATGGGTTATTGAATGCCGACAATTGGTTTTTTAGGATAGATTCAACCTCAATGGTATGGAAAGAATATGTATTCTTTAGTTTAGATTGGTTTGGTTTATTTTGTTTTACGGCATATCAACCTCAATGGGTTATTGAATGCTGACAACATTTTTAGGATAGATTCGTATGAAAAAATATGTATTCCTTAGTTTAGATTGGTTTGGTTTATTTTGTTTTACGGCATATCAACCTCAATGGGTTATTTAATGACGACAACATTTTTAGGATAGATTCGTATGAATAGAATATGTATTCTTTGGTTTATATTGGTTTGGTTTATTTTGTTTTATGGCATATCAACCTCAATGGGTTATTTAATGACGACAAAAGTTTCTATTGCTGGTAATATTTTGTTTTCTCATAAATCTGTTTCTGGTAATATATTTCCTTCAAAATTGTATAATAATTTTTTTCAAAATAGTATTGCTGGTAATAGTTAAGTATTTGCCCATAGCTGAGACCCTAACAGGTGCTACCACCCCGGGTCAAGGTGGACCTGGGAACACTAGCAATTAAGAGGTGGTTCCAAGCTCCTCAAAACCTCCTGATTAGAGGCCTTGCTGCTGGACGTAGTAGGACGCGAATGTAGTTTAATGTCTTAATGACGCTACAGGTTTGTGAATTATTTCTTAAAAGTCTGATGCTCTACAGACTGATCTATGCAGGCATTCGAAAAGAAAAGTCATTCTACCTTTTACTTTTTTTCTAATGACCATTTACATTATCATACTGACCTGAAAACCCAAAGAAAAACCTGTATTCAAAAAGACAGTGTTTTTTTCTTTTACAATATATTAGAAAGGAAGCTTTAATATATATATATATATATATATATACAGTGGGTAGCAAAGTATTTAACACATTGATTTTTCTTACATATCTCAAAAAATAACAGATCAATTTCAACGAAACTTATAAGAAATATTTAATCGAATATTGTCGATCAAAACCTAGAAGAAAAATTTTAAACCACTGTTTTGAGAAAAATTTATTAACAATAAATAAAATAATCCATATGCAAAAGTATTTAACACCAATGCAAATATTATGCTAGAAGAGACGTGTCGCCATGATTCCTACCCATATTTATATGATGTGATATGTCGACCAATGACAGCACTGCACGACACTCAACTGTCTATGAGATAACAGCTCTGAGACACTGCAGGTATTCTGTTGCCACTACTGCAAGAAAATGGTGAAAACGAAAGAATTGTTGAACAACATGCACAAGAAGATCATAAAGAATCACAAAGATGGTAAGGGATATAGAAAAATCGCTCAAGATTTGAATTTGCTTGTGAGTACAGTTGGTGCTGTTGTTCGACAATAGAAAAAACTTCGATACTATTGAAAACATTCAAAGGAATGGTCGTTCCCGTATCTTAAATGAGGCTAATGAGCGATACATTTCCCGTACTCTGAAGAAAAATCCATTTTCAACTCGTCGAGAAATTCAGAATGATTTGAAAAATGCCGGAATTGAAGTTAGTAAAGATACAATTAAAAGATCACTGAATCGTACAGGTCTC
Source organism: Acanthosepion pharaonis (assembly GCA_903632075.3). Lineage (NCBI taxonomy): Eukaryota > Metazoa > Mollusca > Cephalopoda > Sepiida > Sepiidae > Acanthosepion > Acanthosepion pharaonis. The sequence goes on from CAHIKZ030000818.1 coordinate 820,571, forward strand.
ACTTCAAGATCACCGAGAAAGACTCCATTACTGAAACGCCGACATGTACAAGCCAGTTTGAATTTTGTAAAGAAATATGAAATTGAATCTAATGATTTCTGGGAGAAAGTAATTTAGTCAGACGAAACGAAAATTGAGCTTTACGGACGAAACATGCGCACTCATGTATGGAGGAAAAAAGGAGCGGAATACGAGCCAGCAAATACCATCTCTACAGTCAAACATGGGGGTGGAAATATTATGATGTAGGGTTGTTTTTCCTCAAATGGAGTAGGAAAAATGAAAATCATCGAAGGAACAATGAATGCTGCAAAATACACTCAAATTTTGTCAACTCAACTCTTGAACAGTGCCACATCTTTGGGACATGGTCGTCGTTTTGTATTTCAGCAAGACAATGACCCGAAGCGTACTGCTAAAACAACTAAGAATTGGTTTAATAATAATGACATTAATGTCCTGGAATGGCCAAGCCAGTCACCAGATTTAAATCAATCGATAATTTGTGGAAACTATTGAAGTTACGAGTTCATAAAAGAAATCCATCAAATTGAAGAAAATTTGTGAAGAAGAATGGGTCAAAATACCAACAAGTACCTGCAAGAAACTTGTTGAAGACTACGGGAAACGACTGGAGGCTGTGAAGCAGAACAGAGGCTACTGTACTAAATATTAGTAAAGTGTGTTAAATACTTTTGCATATGAGTTATTTTATTTATTGTTAATAAATGTTTCTCAAAACAGTGGTTTTAAATTTTCCTTCTATGTTTTGATCGACAATGTTCGTTTAAATATTTCCTATAAGTTTCGTTGAAATTGATCTGCTATTTTTTGAGATATGCAAGAAAAACCAATGTGTTAAATACTTTTGCTACCCACTGTATATATATATATATATATATATATATATATATATATATATATATATATATAAGCACCACCATATCGCAGAAACCTTTGTGTCACTTTGTTTTTAATGATCAGTTATTATTTCTCACTGATCAGAAAACAAAATCAACAAACTTGTAATTTAAAAAGAAACTGATTCGACTTTATGTAAAACTTAGAAACAAAGCTTTAAAATCCATATTTACACAATACTGCAAATTGAACAAGCAGACTAATTCAATAAAAAAACGATTTTGACCCTCAACAAAAGTTCAACATTTTAGACCAGATTCTTGCAGAAATAATTATTTTGTTCTTACAGATCAATAATTATTTCGAATTGATCAGACTGCTAGAATTTCAAGACAACTTCAAAGCCTTTCGTTCTGATTATTTACTTGACTTGGGAGACTCAAACAAACAAAAATTCTTGAAAAATATATTTGACAATATAAATTCCATGCGCTCAATTTGTATTGAAATGATGCATTTCAGACGTCAACATGAAGAACTACTGCAAATATTTGAGTTGACAGCATTAAACATTATGAAACGGAAACACAACATTGAACTGTGATAGCTAATTGAAACTTTTAAATCACTACGATCTTTCTTTAAAAAACAAACTTTCATACTCATGATAATAAAAAGCATTTCCTCCTTTTTAAAGGGATCTTTTCGTGTGATATATCCCGCTATATAAAAAGGCCACATTTTAATATCTTTGGGGATCCGATTTTATAGTTCTGGGAGGTGATCAAACATCTTGCATGGTAATTCGTCTAACAAATATCCACATGTTGAGCAATTATGACCTGGATCATAGCTATACTCTCTAACATCAACTTTCAACCGATGAAGTAATTTTGTTTTTTTGAATATGAAATTTCTGAATAACATTTTGTACTGTAATAAAATAAGTGCCGACAGAACCTTGTCTCAAGTTATAAAATTCAGTTTCAAGATAGTCTGTGGTAAATTCTCCAAGAATGACAAAATTGAACCCACTGTCAAGTAAATATCTGCAAATATCAATTAAACTAATAAATGTATGCTCGTAGTCGAAGGATTTTATTCTCATTCCTTGCTTTCCCTTGATTTGTTTTGTCATACATACAAAATTGGCAAGAAATGTCAAATTTCTATAATTTTAATCTGATGCCACTCTTTTCAGTGTCTTGGAACTTCCATAAATATCGCTTACGCTGGCTATTTTCTAAAATTTCAAAAAGTCTTCGATGCAAGAAACAGTTTCTCTGGTACCATCATCCCGTAATAATGGGTGAATTTTTATTGATGTTACAGTTTCATCACGACATTTTTGTTTCTCAACTGGTTTTGGAAGAACCTCCACTTCTGTTAGTTTTGATGACAGATTGATTTTTTTTCATGCGTGTTGAGGTGTCCTCCCCTTTTTACACAAATGGACTCACCCAGTATATACATATACTACTGCTACGTGAAGACCCGGGAGCAAGACCTCCGAGTCTAGCTGAGACGTGATACAGTCTATGACTGTAAGCGACGTCTGTCGAACTCTCTGCGTTAGCAGAGAGGAACCCGGACGAAGCTTTGCCGAAGGGCAAGGTTTCGTCCGGGAAGGAAGACAGGGCCTGAACCCGTCTAGGCGAGTTCAAAGGGTATATTTTGGGCCGAGCCTACGGGCTCGGGGATACCCACATTAAACCGGCTTTTAAGCCACATTCAATCCTCGTGGGTGGATCGATAAATACCGAGCAAGACCGGAAGAAGAGGGAGAGTGAAAGGTTGAAGGTAACAGACAGACAGGCAGAACGAACGTAGCCAGCAAGAGTCACCGTGAGCGAGCACGTAGACTCAGTAAGAAGTCATACAGTGATACTTCAATACCAAAGTGTATATATATTTTGCTACTAACCCGTATTCCTGCAACTACTAACCTGCATTACCAGTTTGTATTATTACGTTAATACATTATTTTTCTATATTCATTATTGGCGTTTGTTATTTATTGGTACCGGATTCCATCCCGGAATCCACGACAATGCGCAAATTGTTATTTGCCTATTTCTCATTTTGCTGTCATTTCTTTAGCATCAGAATAAAACAGAAAACAGTTATTGCGAATACTTTTAAATATATATATATAGATAATCGAAAAACCAGTATAAAGCATTTTTAGTGACACAAGGCTTATTTGCAACAGTATCTCTTGAATGAAGCTTCATTAGTCCGATTATTATAAAAAGTAACAGCAATAGCATAAACTCTCAAATGATTGACTCAATCATCAACATTTCTAACATTCTAAAAAAAAAGAATCTGAATTTACTTTGGTAACTGATATCATCTTAATCGATGATTATGGTCCATTATACAAACATCTGATCATAATACCCAATACAGTTTTTATTAATACCTTTTCAGAATCTTTGGCAAAACAAAATAAATTTCCTTCTTAGTGGATATGTCCCTATTCACATAAATACAATAGTGAATACTGTATGTTGGTCTGCAGTTGGATCCTCTCCGGGCAGAGAGGATCCCCAGACGTGGCTATGTCAAAGGGCAGAGTCTCGTTCGGGAAACTACTATCAGATCCTGTTTTATACGCGGTCTGATTTTTGGCAGAGCCAATGGACATGGATACCCTGCATTAAATTCGATCATGTGCCACATCTGACCGCGTGGGACTGTTGGTAGACATCCTGCAGTTGGAGATTCACTTGACTCACTTTTACCAGTTGACTAATTCTTCTACGTGCCGCTGGCGAATCTTATATGTGTTGTTCTTGTCCTAAATATTATCGTTCATTACCAACCTTCGTTCATCTGACATTATGTTAAACTCATCACCATGAACATTCAGATCGTCTACCTTCGAATTTTTTGATGGAATATCCACTAGCGTTTTTCACGCTGGATAATTTGTAATCATCTCGAATTCTGTTATATAAATGTGCCAAAGATATTTGAATGTTCGGACAAGAATTGTTCTACCAAATATTCGTGCTGACATAACTGATTCTTTCGTTCAATTTTCAAGTTACCGAATAAACGAATTGCTTCCTCAATTTGACACCAATGTTGAAACATATTCATTCTGTTTGTCAATAGGGAAGATATATTAACATTCAAATGTCAAGTTTCCCAAGCTTTTAATAAAAATAGACTAGATGAATGATTGTTGGATATGTAGCATGTAATGCTGGCTGAAAATCATGATAGTCAATATCAGCAAACAAATTTGTGAAATTCTCAAATCTGTCTTTTTCTAAGAAACGTGCCAACTCATCATTTTGCACACTTCGCAGAAAAAGGATCTTTTTTTTTGTCGTTGGTTTTGATAAAGGACTCAGTATCACACTTGATGGTAATTAATTGAATATTGATGGAGAATATTTCAGTCGTCCTTTTCTCTGACAAAAACACAGTTTCATAACCAGGTGAAAAAATGTCTTTCACAAACTACAGTGCCTTGATGGTTAGGGGTTTATGGATGTTATTATGAAGGAAAACGCGTGTAAAAATATTTGCAATATTCTAATAAATTTCAATTTCAACAAAAATTCAAAGTTTATAATAAATAACAGCAGTTTAGCACACGAAGACAATGAGTAATTTTACAATTCTTGGGTAATTTTACAATTCTTCAAGAAGTCGTATTATTTGTAACACGGAAAATAGCATTTTTTGAATCAAACACACTGTTAATATAAATAGAAACCTTAATGAAAGATTATTACATTAAAGTTTCCCGAAATATATAAAACAGAAATGAAATTTCAAGATTTTAAACAACTAGTTAAAAGTATTTAATCATTCAGTATATTTTTGAAAATCGCGAAGATCCAACTCCAGACGAAGGATTTTTTAAAACTTGAAAAGCAATTTTTCTTGAATATATAAGCAGTTATAAAATGTAAAATGTTTCTCGGAATATATAAAACTAACGCAGAAATTTTGCTTAAGAATTTACAACAGCAGTTCAACAAAATTAACCCTTTTATCTCTGACTCCAGCATTACGGGTGGTAGAAAAAATGACTTAATTTTCAGCCACCGATTGAACAGTGGGTAAAAACTTTCGTCGTATTTGTAAGCCAAGTCCCTCAGCTTAAAAAAAGTTCCTAGATTATTACTGTGTGGATCTGGTGAGTACATTCCGGCCAGCTGCAGTGCGCAGGCAGTCAATCGATGTCGATGCTCTGGAACGCCTGCAAAATGTCGGCCTTCATCTCCCAGAGATATCAGAAGATGCCTCCAATACCAATCTCTGTGCTGTGTGCTCTTATAAATACAATAAATTCAAGCAGAAAAAACTACTGTGATCTAAAAGACTATTCTCTCAAGGCTGTGAAGTCTTCAGTTCGCTGCAGAACATGCCAGCACTGCTTGTGCATCAAGAGAAACAACAACTGCTGAGTAGACTGGGACACAAAGAAAGAATTCTGGCGATAAAATGATGCCATGCAATCATGCCACTTTGTGGAACAGACTCCGGCGAGGATGCTTCTTTTAACACTATAATCTTAACCTTTGCAAGTGAAGAGTCAATTGTTATCTATCCGTCTTATCCTCATAGTCTTCACTTCTTACTACCGACTATTATATTCATATCACACCCCATTTAGTAACGCACTACCTTGAGTGGTTCTTGAGGTTTGTATTGAGTGAACTTTATTAAATAAATAAATAACGACTTGAGGAAGATTGTACCGAGCCAGTATTGCGTAACGCATGTTCAAACAAAGGAAGATTTAAGCGAGAAGATTGTAATGCTTCAATCTTTTTTATCATATTTTCCAAGTTTAGCAAGACAAAGGTTCATAAGTGGAAAAATAGAAAGCTTGTAGGATCTGCAGTCCTTGAAAATCAGCATTAAATTTGCTTCTGCTTTAACGTCAACATTATATTACTAGATAAATTAAGATAGAAAATAAGGCAAGAAAGATTGTGTTGCGTCAATCTCCCAACTGGAATGGGCCTGTCTGCTTCGAATTTTATTAAACAGGAAAATTTCGTTAGAAACAAAGAAAAAAGTATTGAACTATTACGTAATATCAGTTCTCCTATATAGCAGTGAATGCTGGACAATCACCTCACAGATGAAGAAGAGACTTGAAGCAAGAGAAATGTGGTTCTACAGAAGGATGCTGAGAATACGACAGAACGAATATGTCAGTTCAGAAACGACGAATTTTTAGAGAAAACAGAAATAAAAAAAAAACGATATTTTACACCAAGAAGAGAATGCTGACATGTCTAGGGCATATAACAAGGCAAGAAGGTATGGAAAATTTGATACTCACAGGGCAGATTGAAGGCCAGACTGACAAGAAAACTGCATAAACTATCTAGCAAGCTGGAGTAAATGGATGCTGGAAGGGAGAGATAACAAAAACTTAACATTTATTAAGCGCTAAAAAGGACAGGAAGTTGTGGAGTGCCGTGATCGCCAACGTCTGGAAATGATACAGCACATAAAAAAAAACATAGCAATCTTTATCTATTCTGCTTCTCTTCATAATGATCCCTTCTTTACACTTCCAGTCATATCATTCCCTTCATCTATTAACCCTTTACCTTGAGGGGTTCTTGAGCTTTGTACTTGCTGAACATTAATAAAAAAAAGGCAGTGTTTATGTGTCTACGCGTCTGTATAAAGATCTTATTTCTTACTGTGTATTAATATATACATGGGATGCGAATATTGTTCGTCAGGATAGATGCTTTCAAAGAATGGCGAAATAGAGGTTAAAAATAAGAGATAAGACTTTCATCCAGAAAGCCATAGAAAGAATTCAGTTTGATATATATTCTGTCCACATCAAACGATGCCACTCAAACTTTAAACTTTAGAAAGAATGGCACCAGACAGATTAGATCTGAACTCTTTATTTGGTTCCTATCATATTTTGATTTGGTTGTGTGGGCCGAATATGAAACGCTGTCTTTTTTCTTCAGATGGTTCTTTTTAAAAAAACAATACTTCATCGCCTAAAGCCATTGCATCTTCTTTAAGTGGATTTTCCGATAGTCAGGTAGTAGATGAATTTCGTCTTCCCTCTCATATTTTTTCAGGGAATACAAAGCAAACTTGTAATTCGAATTGCTGCGAGACTTCCTGGACGAGATCTCGAAGCAAAAATGACGTCATTCAATCGCCACTCCAAAGCTGATTTCTGATTGGTTAAAAACGAATTTCTTCAGCATAGAGAATGGAAGATTTGAAAATAAGAGAAACTGGCAGTAGTTGCGACAGCAGAATAAGAATTTTATTATTATTATTATTATTATTATTATTATTATTATTATTTACAATAATAGTGGTAGTAGCAGTAAGACGAAATGCGTTACGAGATATAGATGTGCCAGTAGCACTAACAGAATAATAATAATAAGAAGAAGAAGAAGAAGAAGAAGAAGAAGAAGAAGAAGAAAGAAGATTAGAAAGATTAATAATAAGAAAAATATTAATAAGAATAAGAAAGAAGAATCAGAGGAAAAAGATTACAATAATAACAATAATGATAATAATAATGATAGTAACATAGGATTAATAATAACATTAACACAAATAATAATAATGAGAGTAATAATAATATTAATAATACTACTACTAATAATAATAATTATATTACTACTGCTACTGCTAATAATAATAATAATAAAATGAAGACGAACATTAATAATAAATATGAGAAAATTAGTAATGGAAATAATAATAATAATAAAAGGAAAATAAAAATAGTAATAATAATAATTTAGAATAATAATAATAATAATAATAATAATAATAATAATAATAATAATAATAATTTAAAAACTGAAATAAAAAACAGAAATGAATAGAATGTGGTTGATGAAAACTAAAATGTATTGGGGGGCTTTTTCTCACCCAAGTGTTCATCAGAATATTGATCTTATTCCTTTTTGCCGTTGCTACAATGTTTCTGCCAATTCTATTCTATAGAATACTTCAGGTGCACCAAGATGCCTTCTGTTATTTTGAGATTATATATATATATATATATATATATATATATATATATATATATATATATATATATATATATATATATATGTGTGTGTGTGTGTGTGTGTGTGTATATATGTGTATGTATGACCACCATTTTTCGGCGAGTTCATGATTCCTGTCAATAGCGCCTTACCATTCTCTTTCTCTCCCACACGATTTTTTCATTTTTTCTGCGAAGAAGGAATCGTCATTTTGATCGGAGTTCGAGACGAATTTTGCATCGAAACCAAAAACAAATGAAGTAAATCAGAACTGTGATGAATGGTGATTTACTAAGCATGTCTTACATGTGGCAAAAAGTCAAAAGTTTGGGGCCCCTAGCGATGATCGAACTGACTACTCATTCGTAATGGTGCCAGCAACACAAGCTTGCACTGGCGAATTTTTAATCAGACCTGAGATGTGGCACAGGGACAAACGTATGTGGCACCCAGTGAGGATCGAACTCACTGGTCAGTCATAATTATTCTAGCAAGACATGCTTGCTAACAATTACACCACAACGTGGGTCCATGGTGACTTTCTAATCGTAGCTGAAATGTGGTACAAGGCCGAAAGTATCGGGCACCCAGTGAGGATCGAACTCACTGGTCAGTCATAATTGTTTTAGTGATACAACCTTGCTAACCATTTCGCCACTTCGAAATATCAGGACATGGATGAACAAAGAGTTCTGAATCGGTTTTTGGTTCGTGTTGATTATATGAACATACCAATTCGTTTTTATTTCTTAGTAGACGCCATGACAAATTTTATTATGTAAGTCAGTATGTTCACATCAAAATGGCTATTAACTTTCCGATGTTATTAGATTTTCGTCATATCTCAGGTATATTGGTTACATCTCTGGTGGTCTGCAAGCAAATAATTCTGGCCACTTTATTCCAGACATTTCTCTTATCCTTAGTTCTACCCAAGTTTTCCTTTTCTCATTCCGTTGTCATCCATGAGATTAAATACAATAAAGCCACTCGGTCGCATGTGATTACCAAGTATTAGCGAATATGAGAGAAAACTACTATTAAGAAGTAAGAAGATAACAATTGACATTGCATTTAAATTTTTGAAGATCAAAGGCAATAAAGCCACTAAGACGCAAGGGATCTACTGAATGTTAGAGGGTATGAGAAAAACTACTATTAAGGAGAGAGGACAATAAAAGAATGAGAATTAAGAAGACAGAAGATAACGATTGACATTGCATTTAAATTTTTGAAGATCAAAGGCAATAAAGCCACTAGGATGCAAGGGGTTACTGAGTGTTAGAGAATATGAAAAAAACTACTATTAAGGAGAGAGGACAATAAAAGAATAAGAATTAAGAAGACAGAAGATAACGATTGACATTGCATTTAAATTTTTGAAGATCAAAGGCAATAAAGCCACTAGGTTACAAGGGGTTACTGAGTGTTAGAGAATATGAAAAAAAACTACTATTAATGAGAGATGTCAATATAGGAATAAGAAATAAGAAGACAGAAGATAACGATTGACATTGCATTTAAATTTTTGAAGATCAAAGTTGACTGGAAAGCAAGAAGCTGGAAGAGAGTTTCACAAAGGTGGGTTAGCATAGAACTTACGTCTGGATTGATGAGTTATATTTGTTTAAATTACAACTAATATCTGCCTCTTTAGTATTACCCTTACAATGTTTCAATAGTTATGCCCTTCGCCCTTCTTCAGATGTTTATATGTCAGGCTAACCTTCAGGGAATTTTGAACTGGCAATGAAGATGAGCGTAACAGTCCGAATAATGTAAATAATGAAAATAATAATAATACCTCATCTCAAATATATAGAGGCCGTAACGTTGTGAATAGGGCATTGAAGATGAGTCTAACAGTCCGAATAATATAAATAATGCAAGTAATCATGATACCTCATCTAAGAGATAGAGAGGCCGAAACGCTGTGAATTTGGCAACGAGGAAAAGATAACCGCTCAAATAATGTAAATAATGCAAGTAATCATAATACCTCATCTTAGGGATATTAAGGCTGAAAGGTTGTGAATATGGCAATGAAGATGAGGATAACAGTCCAAATAATTTAAATAATGCAAGTAATCATGATACCTCATCTCAGAGATGTAGAAAGATATTAAGTACTTCTCGTCAGAAAAAAAATGTAGGGATCGCAATAAGTTATAATTCGAAAATGCAATCCCGGGTGAGTACGAACGGTTTCGGAGAATATCCCACACAATTTGTACCAATTTCTGACTGGTCCGATAAATGACGAGAAGTTTGACGAGAAGTTTGACGTATTCATGAACTATGACGATACATTTATATTGGGCAATACCGGCATCTTTTTTTTTATCTCTTGCTGCCTTTAATAGTTCGAGTGGAAGCAGTACTTGTCTGAATTCACTGTCGGTTTTTCTGGAAAGATCTTGTTCTATATATATATATATATGTTTGATGGATGTCAGTTATCAGTTATCTCCTGTTAATTTCCCTCTGAAAGTTCTCCACTGCCTTAACCGAGTATTGAACACACACTCTTTGGGTCCTGTCACTAACTAACGCCTTTATCGTCTGTGTCATGTGTCCTCAAGGGCACATGGCACAGTGGATATATATCCATCAAACATGGCACGTGGAACTAGAACACTCTACTCCAGTGAGCGAAATAAAGGGTTCAGTTCGAAATTCCAAACACCTGAAGAAGGCCGGAGCGTACAACGACCGAAACGTTGTGATAAATATGGCGACAAAGATGAGGACAATAGTCCGAATAATGTAAATAATGTACATAATACCTTATCTCAGAAATATAGACAGACTCAAAAAGACTGAGGTCTATTGTCGGCTTTGTCTGTGGCATTTATTTGCACCGACTAAGTGTCTCAATAGTTCCGAAAAGTTTGGATGGTTCTGCACAAGCCTTCACCACTTTAATCAAATCATATGTGTGGGTTTTATGGCGGTTTACCTTGGTTCGTTCTTATCTCACACAGTTCACTTGCAATGTCCGCTGGCGAGAAAGTCAAGGCGACGGGGTCAGGTAAAGGATATTACTGAAAGCTCTAGTCCATTATCATTATATATATATATATATATATATATATATATATATATATATATATATTATTATTATTATTAATTATTATTATTATTTTTATTGTTTTTAAAAAAATTGAAAGAAAAATAATAAAACAAATTGACTAGTAGTAAAAACGAAACAAAATAACGTTATGACTGGGAATGGGAAGGCGTTTTCCATATAATTGGACTTTCCTTACTTTGCAATCAATAACTAAGAAAATGAAAGAATTAAAATTCATACTAAATGTTGTAAAAGAATCTTTGAATATAAATAATAATAGATAAAAATAATCGGCGAAAACGAGCAACTAGTCAAAGAAAAAGAAAATAAACATTGCAAAAATGCTTTCCTCTGATTCCGAAAATTACGACCACTTTTGTAAAAAACAACAGACAAATAAATGCTACGCTTCGATATAGATTAAAATTATTCATGCCACTGTATAATTAGTCTAACAAATACATAGCATTAAATGTTCTTAATATATATAAATTTCACTTGCGAAAAACAACAATTGTTTTTAAAATAAAAAAGAAAGAAAAAAAGAAGAAAAATCGTTTTATACCATGATTAAATTTAGACAAACATGTACAAAAAAATTTTAAATACGTATATTAAATACTGTAAATGAATAAGTTAACTAAATATTATAATATAATAAAGAAGAAAAATATAAGAATAATGTATGATTAAAATGAAAACAATGGAGACTTTCCTTAACATCGCTTTCTTAGAGCCATGAAAAAAACACGTCCATTTACTCCGACATCAGCGTTCCCTCAATCTGCATTTCAGTTTTGTGTTCCTTCTTTGCTATTCTACCTGAGCAAAATGTCCGCTGGCGAGACAATTAAGGCGACGAGGACAGGTACAGGATTAAACACTGAGTTTTTTTTCCTGAATCTCATTTATATCCAAAATTATAATTATCAATAGAATATCTTAGGGGGAGTAAACTTTTTTACTAGTAAGATTATAAATTATCTTAACCCCCAAAACAATAGACAAAAATGTTTTTAGTAAAAAAAATCACTTTTATCGAACAGCTCTCTCTCTCTCTTTCTCTCTCTCTCTCTCTACATATACATATATATATATATATATATATATATATATATATATATATATATATTTGAACTTTATTTCAATCCTTCATGAGCTTCCGATCTTTAGCTATGATTAATTAATGATGAACATGTCATATGCATTTATGATCGATTTCGTCACGATTCTTCTGTTAAGCTTGGAAAATAATTATACATTCTTACTGCTCAAAGTAGAGTCCACTGGAGTTATAAAAGCCTCGGACAATTCCAGTAAGATATCTTTAATCATTTCTAAGACACAACGTTTCAAAGCTTAATCTAACAAATGGACAATTTTGCTGTTACACGATTTGGACAATTTTGTTGTTACACACGGTTTTAAGTGCTTTTGCACTTTTTCTAATTGAATCATAGTCTTACATAGACTATTATCTATTGGGCATTTGGTGGTAAAAATAAACTCTGCTAGCATTAAAAGAATGGTAAGTGTCATTATGTTGTCTTATTATTATTACTAAATTGGTATCAACGCACAAAAAAAGGAAGGAAAATAATGTTTTCTCTTTATTTCGAAGTTACACGTAAATGATGTTGGGAGCTGATGCTAGATTTTTCCAAACAAATGCGTGGACGCGTTTGTTTGCAGTTTGAGGACGGTCTTCTGGGAGTCGAAGCCGCGAAATGGAATTTGCAAGATGGCAATCGCATCTTAGACGATGTATTTACTATGTAAAGTACATCGTGTCACTAAAGAAGTAAATAGATAAATAAACAAAGGTAAAATGAAAAACAAAATGACAGAACTTTCTTTATGTACATTAAGTAGAAAGAGAAGTGAAAAGCAAAAAAGAATCTAATATATATATATATATATATATATATATATATATATATATATATATATGTATAAATGAATGTATTATAAAAGATAGATAAATAGACATGAACAGACGGAGATAAATGAATAGATAGATAATGAATCGATTGAGATATCTATTTATCTATTATTATCAAGCTAGCTAGCTATGTGTCTGAATATATATATATATATATATATATATATATATATATATATATATATATATATATATATATATAAATATTATAAATTAACTGATTTAAAAAATATGATTTCTTCACTACACAGGAATTACCATGTTTCAAAAACAGAAACCAAAAACTTCAAATTCAATTATATTAATTTAAACGCATTAGTTCTGTTTTATCTTCAAGCGAATTTTGGAATAATTTATTTTAAAATTTACCGAGTTTTAAAAGCACATATATTCATAATTATTTGTTTCCAAGGATCCAGAGAAATCCAATCATTTAGACAGGGGCTGTAGTGTATACTTTTTTTTATTAACTATTATCGTATCAATTATGAGTTACGTTTGAAAATGGGTTAAGTCTAGGTAGGGTAGGGTTGCCGTTTTTCAACGAATTATGACATCCGTTCAACGCATGTCGTCTGTTTTTTTTTATCGACGGTAAAATGTTTTTTGGTATTTTATTCTTTAAATTTCTACTTGTATACATACAGATTCTTTCTAAAAGGGATGTTTGGATTAGAATCCATTGTATTGCTGTACAATTTTAAAATATTATTTTTACTTTTAATTACTAATAGATTATACTTCATTTTAAAACAAATAAATGTCATAGAATTACTTAAATTATTTAAAAATTATTTTTACATAGCAAGTATAAGTATGTATACTATTAGCTACGCTTTTTAAAAAAAAATATTATTTAATGAAAATTTTTGAGAATGTCGGCAAAGAATAGCTATTTCATGTCTCTGATTCCGTAATTTTTTTATTTTTTATAAACCTAGTAATATATATAGTTTTTCATGCATGTAAAAAGGACATGGGTCTTTTAATGACCTATATATTCTGGATTTTCTTATTAATTTCCATTTTACTGTAGGTGTTTTATTGGTTTTTTTTAAGTGCCAGAAATATTTCGATAGGAGTGTCTGATTTTGTTATTTTATTTATCCTAAATGATAAATGTTCTTTCTATTTTTTAGTATAAAATATATACATACATATTTATTAAAGACATTTTTATTTATGTTTAACGTTGTTATTTTATAGATACAAGTATTTAAGCAAATGCTCTGTTTATGATAAACAGTATTAAATAACATTTACCGGCCTGAATGTAAATAAAAACGTTTTCATAGAAAATATTCGTTCATAAACAGGATTCGAACCTGCATCCTATACGGAACCGTCATATACGCTGACGTGCCTTAACCACTCGGAGACCATGGAACCTTATAGTTTACAAGGTCAATTTACCTGTTATAAACTACAATCTTCCATGAATCTCGTACATTCGGTTCCTGCTCAGGCGTATCGAATGTAAACAAATGACGTCATATGTTAAAAAATGGACGACTTGGTCCGACAATTTATTTATTAAAAGACATTTTTTTTATTTATGTTTAACGTTGTTATTTTATAAATACAATGTATTTAAGCAAATGCTCTGTTTTTGATAAAACAGTATTAAATAACATTTATACGCCTGAATGTCGAATGTACGATTTTCATGGAAAATATTCGTTCATAACAGTAAATTCGAACCCATCCTATACGGAAAGGTCATGGTGGCTGAGTGCCTTAACCACTCAGCGTATATGACGGTTATGTATAGGATGCAGGTTCGAATTTACTGTTATAAACTACAATCTTCCATGAAAAATTTCTCGTACATTCAGGCCGGTAAATGTTGCTCTGTTTATCATCAGAATGTAAACAAATGACGTCATATGTTAAAAAATGGACGAGGTCATAAATAAAATTTCTTAAAGAAATTTTATTTATGTTTAACGTTGTTATTTTTATAGATACACGTCATTTGTTTAAATGCTCTGTTTACGATAAACAGTATTAAATAACATTCATGGAAGCCTGAATGTCGAGAAATTTTCATGAAAATATTCGTTCATGGTGGACAGTGGTTAAGGAACGTGCAGCCTATGACGGAACCGTATAGGATGCAGGTTCGACCACTCTATGAACGAATATTTTCATGAAAAATTCGACATTGTCTACGGTAAATGTTATTTAATACTGTTTATCATAAACAGAGCATTTGCTTAAATACTTGTATCTATAAAATAACAACGTTAAACATAAATAAAATGTCTTTAATAAATAAATTGTCGGACCTCGTCCATTTCTTAACATACATACATATCTAAAAATATGTATCTCTCTCTCTCTCTCCATATATATATATATATATATATATATATATATATATATATATAATGGCTCAAACGCTAATATTCCATGGTTATAATTTATTACATTTGAATCGTAATCACGATCCAATTCATCAGATCTACAAATTCAAAAATATTTTGGAAAAAAATTCCGATTTCTTTTTGAATTTGTAGGTTTGATGAATTGTATCGTGATTCCGATTCAAATGTAATAAATTATAACCATGGACTATTAATGTTTGAGCCTTTTATATTATATTCTTACTCTGTCCTAGACATTGAGTTCTCCTTGGATTCTATCCTCTTGGAAATATATATATATATATATATATATATTGAGCAGAATAGCAGAAAAAAAGGAATAACAAACATGACTTGCACTCCGAGAGACCTTTATGATAATAAGTCGTACGGTAAATTTCTATTTTAACACCCGCGCTAAATATCCCTTAACATTTTCCCAAATCGTCATAATTCCGAGTAAATGTACATGCTGAACTCAAATTAACAATTAAATCATGAAGAAACTCACCTTTTTTTGAGTTATCGACAAGAAAAAAATCAGACTTCTTTGTTTTTGTTTTTACTTTGTCCCCTTTTCAACACAGAATGAAGCTAAACACAACCCCTAACCCTAAAAAAAAAAAAAATTACATTTCTTTACGGTAGTGCGTAGTGATTTTCTGCAACGAAAGTCTGTAAAAGAAGAAAATAGGCCAAAATTTTTCTTCCGCCAGTGGAAGTACATGGAATTGAATCAGATATCCTGTGGACGAATTAACAAAAAGAAGTCTGATTTTTTTCCAATAAATCCCCTATAACTCTTGCCAACGAATTCGTGGATCCCAGTTAATACGCTGCTCCTAATCTGCAGATATTATTTCTTGTACCAACCGTATTTGTAGGGACCCAGTTGTAAATCTCCCCTGATAACGCGATGAGGTGATGACCAAGACCAAAACACGTGCAAAGATCGTTCCCTGTTCTATATCTGTACTGTTCAGTATACGTTCTATATTTTCTTTTGTCGAGCTGAACATGATCTCCTAGATCTTGGCAAGTCATGCGCAGACGCCGTTTGGTTGAAACGCCCTATCAAACGGCGAATCATTGAGGAGGGGACGGATTTCTCACATTGATTCCATATTGGTCTGCTCTCTGCGTCGACACAACTGAATGATATAAAAATAAAGTTGTACACGTTTCGTTCGTTTTTTTTTTTTTGTTTTTTTTTAATAAAAATTCCAGACCCTCAACTTTCGAAATCTGAAAAAATAAGAGAAAAATATTCTCTGAATACTTATAAAATAATAAAACCCCCATCGCGATTTTTGGGACACACTGCATACAGGGCGTATCAAAAATACTTTTACAAACTTGGGGAGCGGGTTCCTCACCAAAACAAGAACAAAAGTCCATATAAACATATATCCGCAAATTCTTCATTTTTGAGTTATTAAGTAAATGGCGCTGTGTTGCAATGTAGACTAGGTTACATTTGTCATTCGTGTATATTTGTGGATAGTCTGTCATTAACGTTTCATAGCGTGAGCAGGCAGATATGATTTTTATATATGGCCGCGTGAATGGCAATGGACGTGAGGCTTCACGACTGTATCAGTTTGTGTTTCTAGACCGAACGCAATCCAGTCATACAAACTTTGTTGGCGTTTACGTCGTGCTGCTGAGACAGGATCCGTGGCACCACAAATTATGGATCGAAGAAGACCGAGATATGCTCATAGGCCAGACCACGGAAAACACATTCCACAGGCTATCGGAGACGAGCCAGGATTTGCAAACGTATGTTTATATGGACTTTGTTCTTGGTTTTGGTGTGAGGAACCCACTCCTAAAGTTTGTAAAAGTAATCTTGATAACTCTATTATATTTTATTTTGTTTCGTCCTCTGAGAGAACCTGTCAATGCGAATGTTCAAAATTGACTCCATAAAGCCCTCCATCCCCCGCCCCGCCTCAGAGGATGAAAGGCGCCGGCTAAGATAAGTTTTCGATTTGTCTTTATTCATATTGTCCTTTTAGATTTTATACTCTATCTGAAACTTTTACACCCCATATATATATATATATATATATATATATATGGGGGTAAAAAATTTATATATAAATATATATATATATATATATATATATATATATATATATATATATATATATATATATATATATATATATATATATATATATATATATATATATATAGAGAGAGAGAGAGATAGATATATACTTTGAAGAATAAAAAATATTAAAAAATTAAAATCTTCAGACACACTGAGTTGTAGATTAATATTCTTTCGTTTTTATTATTATTATTTCATTTAGATTCCTCCACTAGTTTCGGCCAAAATGACCATCATCAGGAGAAGAAATATTTCTGCTTGCTGGTAGAAGTGAACTACAGAAATATATATATATATATATATATATATATATATATATATATATATGTGTGTGTGTGTGTGTGTGTGTATTTAGGCTGCAAATTCTCTTTTAGGCATGTTTGATTGAATAAATTACAGATATTATGTCTGCTAATTTTTAACAAAATCAGTTCATACTCACGAATAACCTTCCGTGTATTGATGTTAAAGGATGAGATAAATATGCTCTAGATGTTTAAATTTCTTTTATTTTCATTTTCCAAAAAGAATCAACTATGAATACTACAGTAATGTTCTGAAATGCCTATAAAGGAACAGATTTTTCACGCCTCAATGCGCGCATGGCCATTGCAATATATCATCGAAAAAAAATTACATACTGGATAAATTTTTTCACGTTCTAATGAACGCTCAGCTTGTTGTCAACCGTTATTCATTTAAAAGCATAATGAAAAAATTATAGTAATGAATAACAACCCACAGATTTGTATAAATACTTGTACTAATGAAAAACATATAGTTTTGTACACTATTTACATTATTCGGACTATCTTTGTTGCCATATTTATTACAACGTTTCGGCCTTTCAGTATCTGTCTATATTTCTGAGATGAGGTATTATGTACACTATTTACATTATTCGGACTATTGTCCTCATCTTTGTTGCCATATTTATTACAACGATTCGGCCTTTCAGTATCTCTCTATATTTCTGAGATGAGGTATTATGTACACTATTTACATTATTCGGATTATTGTCCTCATCTTTTCGCCGTATTTATTACAACTTTTCGGCATTTGTACGTTTCGGCCTTCTTCAGGTGGTTGGAATGTCGAACTGAACCCTTTATTTCGTTCACTGGGGTAGAATGTACTAGTTCCAAGTGCCATGTTTTTAATTGATGTCATTTATAAGTTATCTCCTTTTAATTCCCCTCTGAAAATTCTCCATTGCCTTAACCGGGTATTGAACTCGCAATCTTTGGGTCTTGTCACTGGATCTAACCAACGCCTTTTAGAGCACTTGCAGAGGGAAATTAACAGGCGATCCACATCAAATAGAAACTAAACCAAAACAAAAAAAAAACTTTTGATTCAACAAAATGAGGCCCTTTGGCCACTATCACTGATTTACAATTTCTCGGTATTTCCACCGCTGGAGGTAGACTGAAGATAGTTCTGCCCAGTTTTCCTGCAAGAGCCACACTTGTGGGCTGTTTAGCTATGACTTTTCGGTCTGGTTCCTCCCACACAAGTTCAATGGAATTTGGCGCCGGCCAAGGCATCACTTGAAGGATGTGCTGCTCCTCATCCTTTCAATGTACCTCTGGCAGAATTTACTATATGCTATAGGTGTTGTAGAGTAGTTTTCATAGTGGAGGCTTGTATTTCACTAAGTCGGTCCTAAATTAGGTTCGACGTACAAAACGTTAGGAACTTGAAAATAATAGTTAATGACGCAGTTGTGGTGGTTGATACTTCAATGTCCGACATCGACTGACTCACTCAACTCCACTGAGCCCAGGCGACTGACACTACTACTACTTATTATCTGTGGGAGAGTCTATTAACAATAGAATAGGTATGTTCCGGTATAACAATAGGTCATTATCTTGCATGAGGACAAATCCTTGACCAACAAGCCGCTTTCCAGATGAGATCGATTGATGCCGCAGCATGCTGTGATAGCCGGTTTGATTCAATTTACCCTTTACCTGATGCAAATCCCTGACTTTGCAATTAGCAAAATCCCCCCCTCAGGCATACCATAACAAATCCTCACCCATGTTTTACGGTTGGTGCGATAGAGGGGTTTGCAGATCTTTCACCAACTTTTCGCCGCGCGTTGACCTTCTTATTTGACCCAAAGATTTTGAACTTTGAATCATCAGTACAAAGGACTTTATTCCACTGGTTTATGTTCCAGTCTTTGTGCGTCTTGACGCACTGGAGCCTTTCTGGCATTGTTCTGATTTCTCAACATTTCTTGAAAAGCAATTCTGCCATATAGACCAGCTTTACAGAGTTTTCTCCTCACAGTGAATAGTGACATTTTTTCACGACATTGCTTCAGTTATGCAGTGATGTTTGGAGCAGTCAGCCTTCTGTCACGCAAACTGGTGACTCTGATGAAACTGTTCTCTGCTCTTAATGTTGCTTTTGGTCGACCATTCCTATATTTAGGTCTTGCTTTGTTCCATTTACTAATGTCTCTTAACAATATAATCCACTGTACTTCTGGGAATATTTTTTTTTTTTAATTTCTTTGCTTTTTTAAAGTAATGATCTCTTGCCTGTGTTCAAGTCTAAGTTCACGTGTTTTGGGCCTTTTGTTGAAAATAAGTTTTCATCGGGAAGAAAGTTGTAAAATTTAGATTTTAATTTAAACCAAATAAGAATAACAGATTTTATTACAGAACTAGGTACATTGACATAATAGTTAAAACAGATAATATCCAGCAAGCAGTAATTCAACACAATATAGTCTAATATGAATTCAAGTGGTGGTATAATGTAACTGTTTGGATACGTTTTATGTATGCTCAGTACGGAAGAAGAAGAAAAAAGCCTTCAAATCAATAAGAACATCTTTTTATACTAAGGTCAAAATTACTGAGGAAGACTTGTATTTAGTATAATACATAAAACATTTGTGGTGCTTAACTTGTTTCATTAAAAATAACACATTTAGGATGAGAAATAACAAATTTTGAGGGTGTCCAAATACTTTTGATTGATAGTGTATATATCATTATTCTCCGCTTATAAGGCAATGATTACAATGTACCTTTTCATTTGCTGAGTTAACTTTATGGTTGTCATCATTTATCTGAAACTAGCAGCATGGCCCGGCGTTGCCAGGGCTTGATTCAAAAATCGTACGACTCATACAGCAATCGCTATCACTTGACTTAAAATATTTTTGCCTACTTTGCCTTTAAAGGAGTGCTCGTTGCCGTGCTGATGCTGTTACATGCCTTACTTCTTTCCTATCTCACACTGCGAATTTTTTCTAAGCTATATACTAAAATTTAAATCTGTTACGAAAAAAGAACTAAACAAAATGAAACACAAAACGATCAGCTTTAAAAAAAGGACTCGTAACTGGAAAAACCGAATGAAAAAAGAATGTTAACAACAAATACTTTTTCACACCCAACCCAGTTTTTTGAGTTTAAGCAAGCAAATGAGCCAATTGGAGTAAAGTGCCATGCTGATTTAAACTTTTCCCACTTGTGACGAATGTAGCTATCGATTTTTTTGCATGCTAGCATGCTAGTTAATATTCGTTTCAGTCAGGTGTTGGCTCTCACGCTGACCAATAGAATCTCCCTGCCTATTCGTGGCAGCCAGCTATTGGCTCTCATTCTGGCCAGTAGAAAATGGCGGCAAACTACATGAAAACTGCCGTAGAAGCATGAAAAAATCGATTATTTCCACTATCGATGGGAGTTGGGAAATACAAATTCGGTCTCGGCCTTCCCGCGAACTTGGAGCATGTGCATGTAAATTTTGGTGCAAATCCGTCGAAAATTGCGGCCGTGCAGTCCTTACTCACATACACACATCCTGCCTTATATATATATATATATATATATATATATAGTTTTAAGGTGTGCTATATTTATGGTATTAAAGTGCTCAATATCAGAGATAGAGCGTATGTAAATATAAATATAAAAGTAAAGATAGAATTCAACACTCAGAGGCGACAGTCTGTTTTATGCCGGACGCAATCGTCAGACCGTACAAATTACTTGACCTCAATTAGGCTTTGTGCAAACTATGTTTATTTAAATGTTGGTTCAGAAGGCACGATATTGACTGAGGAATAGTCTTCCATGACACGCCCGAAGCAGACCACGACCCTACCAAATAGCACAGCGAAGAATCTTGATCTTCAGCCACCGGTCTATTCCCAATTAATTCCTGTCAGACACACACTTAAATGTTTCTTCTTGTTCGCCTCTCTTTGCATGCAGCTGGCATCTTTAATGGAGTTAAGGTTGCATTAGTCCCACTGCGAACGAAAGCTGCTTTCCCAACACATAATTCTAATCTCGCAAATGGTAACCAATTCCAGTTTGCTGTAATGGAGTTTATAATCTAAAATTTAAATGCAACAAGAAGAAAGAGAGCAGGAAGTAACGCAAACAAGGTTAGAAACGTTAGGCTAAGTCTTAAATATTTTCTGTTTTTGTTTGTCGATTTTTATTCTTCAAATAATTAAATAGCATTAAATGCTATTCAATTATGTCTTCACCTTTATTTCGACATATCCGGCAGCACTTCGATTCTTATCATAGTCACCAGCAGTGCCTCGGCTGCTTCAGTTGTTAGTGGCGGGGCCTAAGAGCAGAAGCAAACGACATCTGCCTACAGGGTGATCTGTTGGCGATGACTCCCAGGATTGTCAAGTCCGACCACTCTTTGATGCGAATGCTGGTCGTCAATGCAAACGGACGAGTTTTCTATCTCACCTTGAAAGAAAAAAAAAAAATAGATTATAAAGAAAAGCTGAATTTTTTTTTTTTAAGCGTTTCACCCTTCGACGAATCTCCGACTGCAGACCAACATACAGTATTTATTACTGTATTTATGTGAATCGGGACATACCCATTATCGTCCGAAAGTATGCTACAGACACACACAGGCGAGTGAATTTTTAGCCATATTTCATCCTTTTTTATATTTTATCGTTTTAAGTTCCTTTTATTCTTACTGATCAAACAAATCGTTTAAATATTTTTCTTTTTTTTTTTTAAACATTTCACCCCAAGCAAGGCGGGAAGCCACTAGGACGCATGGGGTTACAGAAAATTTAGAGCAAGATCAGATAGGAGTGATAGAAGAAAGGATGAGGGTAGTGGATAGATCAAGGCAACTGGAGATGTCGATTGATATTACACTTGAATAGCTGGAGATTATAGCTCACAGGGAAACAGGAAAAGGGAGGGGAGTTCCACAGGCGACAGGTGCGAGACATGCAGCTATTAGAGTAGAAGAGACGGTTACATTTAGGAGTTTCGCCAGTGACGGGGTGAGAGCGGGATGCCAGCCTCGTAAGGCGCTGGAACTAATGACATCTGGAAACCAGCGAATGCAGCTCCTCGGAGCAATTTCCATGAAAGTATTTGTAGAACAGACAGAGGGAGGCGACGGCGCGTCTGTGAGCAAGTGACTGTAGACGAGACGCCAGGGCAGGGCCAACCACATTGCATATCCGCCTCTGGAGCCTATCAAGGCAAACAGAAGGGGCACCAGACCATATATGGCAGCAATACTCCATGCAAGGGCGAATTGTGGATTTGTAGATCTGGAGGATCGACTCCGGGGAGAAAAGCTTCCTAGCGCGGCTCAGGGAGCCAACTTTCCTTGCAGTGGACGAGGCAATTGACTCAATGTATTTATTCCATCTCGTGAGACCGAGAAGCCGCAGAGAGTTGCTCTCGAGAAGTTGAGCAATGACAAACGATTACCATTTAGCATTATATTATATTTTTTTTATCATGTTATATATGTACAGGGTGAGCCAAAAATAATATATATATATATATATATATATATATATATATATATATATATATATATTGAGTTCGAATTCCAGTAGAATCCATTACATTCACTTACGTGGTAATTGTTACAATTTTTGGATACATTAGACTACTAGTGAGCCAATCCAAATGACTTGACTCACTTTATAGTCCACCAACAGAAGGTTAAACAATCAGAAGACGTAAGGTATTCAATCCGTCGTGTATAAAGGCGGCCATGTTGTTTACTCTATCCGAATGTCCAGTGCCAGCTTGTCAGGCGAAGAGGAACAGAAGGAAGAACTACTGAACTACGCTCTGCTACTTTACCGGGATATCCACTGCTAACCTGAACAACGCTTTCCTACTGTCTTCGAAATATTCACTGCTAACCTCTGGATTCTATACTCGAAGACGACCGTCATCATGAACAACACTAATACCCTTGGGAAAGGTGTGAATCCTCTTCTTCTCCCTCCAGCTATGGGTAAATAGCAGGACAGACTGGATTCTATAGTCTTGGATGGCAACTGGTCTAGGAGAAGGACAACTCTGAATTCAAAACCTGCGGAGGGTCGTTTGGGGACCTTGTGGCACTTAGTGCACCAGGTCTCTGTATTCGGCCCTTCGAAAAGTGTGGATGGTCCTGCACAAAAACTTCACTACTATAATCAAATCTCATGTGCTGTTGTCGGGCTGTCGGTTTCTTAGGAATTGATCTGCTTGACCCTCACACGTCAAATTCGATGGGAGAGATTCGAATATATATATATATATATATATATATATATATATATATACTCTATCTTGCTTAAAGAAAAGTTCTGTGAAGCTAGATCAAAAACGTAAAACATTTGGTGAAACAACTGTAAGCCTATTTTTTGCCCACCCCGCATATAATTTATATAGTTGGATAACTTGAATTATATATAATACTAGCTTGCAAGTCGCACTATTGGGCGGCAATTAAGCAAGGTCTTGGGGAGCGCTCTTGATTGGGCCTTCGGCTTAGTCAGGAATTTGAGAGTGCCTAAGCCTTTTCATATTCTCAGCATTGGAGGTTCTTCTAGCAGCTGATTTATCTGGGTTTTCATTTGCACGTGACCTTCTGTTCGTCGCTGCAGCCTTGGCTCTTTTGATGGCAATCTGAACCTCTATTGGTGGAGATTTCTGGTTGCGATAGGAGAACAATAAACTGCAAGAACTCAAAATTGATCGCTGCATTACAGCAAGTATTGAATTAATATTCAAGCTTACCTTCTAAAAGATCGACGATTATTCTCTTGCCGACGCTTAATTTAAAGACAATTTGATGAACGTGGGTCCTTAATTTCTGTAAAAACATTTTTTTTTATTTTATTTCAAGGCTGACTTTCTCTGGATTTCGCAATTAATTTCGATTATTCCCAAATTTATTTCCAAGTTTTAAAAAATTGTTATCGTTCAAAAAGAAAACAAAAAGAACATCATCGCAAAAAGTCACGTAAAAAAAGTCACTGAAAACAATCGCAGTAATGAAAGCATGTAAATCTACAAATTTCATGATTACTTGTCTGGATCCGCACCCGAATGTCTTTAATTTGCTCACAGAGTCGGCCTGATTGCGAGATGATAGGATATGTTGGCCTACTGCCTGTAGAAGTATAGTTGAAAAAGTGTGACACACTGACATTTGTATTTATTTATATGGTATATCTATTTCATACTCTCCTTATTGTTTACTTACAGTATTAACTAGCTTGAACTGCATAAATGTAACTTAAATGCTTATTTATTTAATTCTTGATTTATTACATTTTTATTAAGCTTAATTTAAATTTTACACAAGTGAATGGTAACGTCTTTCTTTTTTGTAGTCGGTATCATACCACGCAAGGCAATAAAGCCCCTAAGACACAAGTGGTTGAAGGGCGTAGAAGAATTAGGAACAGAAACAATAATAATGATCGGAAAGAGAAAAGAATATTCAGGCGGACAGTAGACAGCATTTGACATTGCATTTAAAATTTTTAAGTTAAAACTTGACTGGGAATGAAGAAGCCGAAAGAGAGTTCCACAAGCGAGTAGTGCGAATGAAGAAACTGATAGCATAGAACTTACCGTTACATCTAGCCATTTCAACTGTAAAATGATGAGACCTTGCCGGGAATCGAGTACCGGGCTTAAATTCATAGAGTCATGGTATAATAGCGGAAAGTTCATCAATAACCATGAAAGTATTTATAGAAAATGAAAACAAAA
The DNA here is from genome assembly GCA_903632075.3 of Acanthosepion pharaonis. Lineage (NCBI taxonomy): Eukaryota > Metazoa > Mollusca > Cephalopoda > Sepiida > Sepiidae > Acanthosepion > Acanthosepion pharaonis. Next base: position 845,996 of record CAHIKZ030000818.1, read on the forward strand.
TCTACGTTAAGACGGTGGGAGAATAACTGAAGTCGGGATGCCAGGCCAAGACCAATAAGATTGCAGACTCTTCTTTGGATCTTACCAAGAATCTATAAAAAATATAGCAATAGTGCCAAACCAGATATGACAACAATATTCAAAGAAAGAAGGAATGATGGACTTATAAATACGTAAGATAGATTCTGGCGAATACATTTGTCTAGTTCATACAATGAAGCATACAGCGTCCTGGGTAAGACGATAAACTGCATCCAACAGTATCAAAGATGTAGACTGGCGTATAAACAAGATATCCTACCTTTTATAATTTTGTAAATAAATTGTCCTTATCAAATGGAAATTCTTGACTTAAACAAAAATACCTAGAATTACTTTGCAGTGTGCAAGCAAATAAGCTCTAGGTTGCTAAAAATATTCCATACAAAAAAGCCATTTAAAATTCATATAAACTGGATGTGGCATTAAATAACCTACAGTGGTTGATATGCCATAAAACCCAAACAAACAAACAAACAATTGTCTAGTTCATACTATGAAGCATACAATGAAGCAATTTTCTTAGCTGCAGACTTAGAAATTAGTGGAATATACCCTTTCCACGTAGTTCTCAAATGAGGTAGCTTCTGTCATTTGATACATTTCTTTATGATTGTGCAGCGCCAGTACAAAATGTTCAAAGCAGGAAGATGTTTGTTAAGACTCTCAGGCTTTACTCCCTCAAAGTCTTCCCCTCCCCCATTGATCTTTGGAAGCATTTGTATAGAACTGACAGTTTAGATATTTCTAAACAGGTTTGGCACCGTTCATGCCATCCATTTGATGAGACTATTTAAATACATGACACGAGTTTTCTGGTTTAAGTTTTGGTTTCGTAGAAATTTTCGATTTGGGACGAAACTACAAATGAAGCAGCCTATCCTCTGTTCAATTTCCTTTTCTCAGATAATTTACTAAAGTTGATCGATACGCTATGAAATGTTTAGTATTTACTAATTCCACATCATGTATTTTTGTTATTGATTCAGCGTACGTGCCATAAATTGATTTCATAGTGTGTTATTAACCACAGTCGTCCTGGACATGAAGATAAACTACATACAGCAGTAATGACTCTGATAATAACGTTTTGACGAGTGTATTGTTCTCATGTTCACACTGACCCAGGGTGGTAGCACCAGTTAGGGTCCCAGCCATAGGCATACAGTTAACCCGCAAACACTAAAGAAAGTATAAAAATACATTTCTGATAGTGGAAATAGGAATAATGAATTTTCAAAGTAAAAAAAAAAAATAGTAAAGGTACGTTTCTGAAGAAAAATATAATTACTAGCAATATTTAAAAAAAAAAAATAGCAGCAATGCATTTTTATGAAAAAAAATAAAGAAAAAAATTAGCAGCAGTATATTTTTTTCAAAATAATAATAAAAAGGCCAGCATACATTCTTGTAAAATAATAAAATAAAATTATTGGAAATGCATTTTTGGTAAAAAATAATATAATTATCAGCGATATATTTTTGCAAAATAATAATAATAATAAAAAGCCAGCAATACATTTTTGTAAAACAATAAGAGAAAACTACCTTTGCAAAGAAAAAATTACCGGCAATATCTTTGAAAAAAATTACCAGCAATACATTTTGAAAAAAACAAAAAAACAATTGTCATCAATACATTTTTATAAGAAAATAATCAGCTTTAAATTTCTGTAAGAAAATAATAAAAAAATTATCGGCAATAAATTTCTGTAAGAAGTTAATAAAAAAAATTATTAGCAATAAATTTTTGTAAGAAAATACTAAAAAAATTATCAGCAATAAATTTCTGTAAGAAAATAATAAAAAAAAATATTAGAAATACATTTTTGTGAAAAATAATAAAAAGAATTATCAGCAGAATTGCTAACGTCTTCCAGTAAGCAATATAGCCGCTTATATATAAGCGGCAGGTGTTAATACATTTGCATAAGTGTGATATCCATCTCATCAAATCGCAGTCATTGCTCATGCGTAGCTGTAGGCTTCGAGCCGGATTTCCTGTTACAGCTGCAGGAATTCGAACAGGCTTCACAATAAGTAAGCCATGAGACCGGAATTAATCAACCTAAGCAGTGAAGCGATTCTGGGAGATTTATAAGTTCAACCAAAATCCATTATTGCCGGCCACAATATTAACAGTATAAGATATATAGATGATGACACAGTGTCGATAGCAGACGCAGAAACTAAACTATAAGAACTCCTACAGAAGGTAGCGAAGGACTAACCCCTCAATTGTAAGAAGACGGAATGCATGGTTGTCAGCAAAGACGTCCTAACATAAGATTTAAAACTGGAAATACAAAATCAAATACAATAATTTAAATCAGTGCCTCTCACCCTTTTTTCAGTCCATGCACAATTTTTTTCTTCAAAAAATTCAAATAGACGACTGCTACTTTTACTTTTAGGCTGTTCAATTTTCCAAAAAAAAAAAAACTCAATGAAATGACAAAGTAGTCTATTTACATTTTAAAATTTATCTTATTAAATAAAATACTATATATTATATAAATTTTTGATATGAATAAAAAATATTTATATATATATATAGTATATATATATATATATATATATATATATATATATATATATATAGTGTAACCTGGATATAAGAGAAACCCGGATATAAAGAGATTTTCTCTGGTCCCAAATTAGAGCCTGTGTTAATGTATATAAAATAGACCAAACCCGGATATAAGAGAAACCCGGATATAAGAGACTTCTTCTCCGGTCCCGACAACTCTCTTATATCCGGGTTACACTGTATATATATATATATATATATATATATATATATATATATATATATATATATATATTAAAAAAGAAGAGAAGAGAGGTGCCGCAAACGTTTTTGGTTGTAACGTGGATTTATTTAGAAAAAAAATATTATGCTTTGTTTTACATGTCTTCTCTTCTTTTTAATATACATACGTTTCTCTCGTTGGAACCACTACAACATATTTCTTTTATATATATATATATATATATATATATATATATATATATATATATATATATATATATATATAGATGATAAAAAGTAAAATAAATATAGCCTATATAATACCTACGTAGTTTCGAAATTTTCAAATGTAATCGATGTGTGTGTAAACAAAATATTATGTTTTTTTTTATTTTTCTAAATATGAATAATTTAGATACATTTTTGTGAAATGACTAAAATTTTTTCTGGCTTCAAATTCTCTGTGGACCACTAGAAATGCTATGTGGACCACTAGAAATGCTATGTGGACCAACAGTGGTTCGCATGGACCACGTTAAGAATCAATGTTTTAAATATTTAGAAAGTGTTTTATCAGAAGGTGGAAAATACGATACTATAATCCAAAGTCCCATTGGTATAGCGAAAGTTGCCTTCCAGAAGCTAAGCAAAGTTAAGAAACAGGAAAAAAAATCGACCTCAGTGACGCGTATTTACAAATCCCAGTCGATCAGGAGTGTTCAAAGCTGCTATGCATCAATACCCATAAGGGATTATACAAGTTTAACAGACTTCCTTTTGGGGTCAAAAGTGGCCCTGCGAATTTTCAGCAAACAATGGCATGATGTTAAGTGGGCTGGACTTCGCAGTAGGGTACCTGGACGATGTGTTAATGAACAGCGCTAGCAAAGAACAACACAAAGCTCATGTAAACCAAGTATTCAAAAGGATCCAGGATTATGGATTTAAACTGAAACAGGAGAAATGTACCTTTTTCATTGAAAAAATAAAATACTTGGGGCAAATTATAGATGAACATGGAAGAAGGCCGGATCCAGATAGATCGAGTGCAATAAGGGACATGCCTGCTCCAGAAAATATTGCGTCTCTACAAAATTTATTAGGGTTGGCGAATTATTATAATGTATTCGTGCCATGCATAAACTAAGATCACCCTTAAATGAATTGTTAAGGAAGGACCAAAAATGGGTCTGGATGCAAGAGTGCGAAGAAGTATTTCAGGAAATTAAAGATATATTAACGTCTGACTTGTTTGTGGCACATTATAATCCCAAGCGTGATATTATAGTTGCAAGCGATGCCAGTGCCTATGGCATAGGAGCATGCATACTATACAAAATGGATGATGGCAAAATAAAACCCATAGCCCATGCATCCCGTTCACTTTTACCAGCCGAAAGAACTACTCGCAAATTGAGAAAGAGGCGCTAAGCATTATATTCACAGTAAAGAAATTTCATCGTTTCTTGCACGGTAGACAATTTCTGTTACAAACAGATCACAAACCTTTACTAACGATTTTTGGATCGAAAAAGGGACTACCGCAACATACGGCGAATAGACTCCAAAGATGGGGTACCATTCTTCTGAATTATAATTTTCAAATGGAGTATGTACCTTCTAAAAAACTTGGTCATGCAGATGGCTTATCAAGGTTAATACCTAAGCACACAGAACCATTGGAGGATATGGTAATAGCAGCCATTCAAGCGGAAGTTGAAGTAAAAAATACTTTATGTATTCAACTCACCGTCGTAAATGAACAGGATTCAAGGAGACAGAACAAATCTGTTCATGCTGTATTTAGTGTCTTGGAGATGAAATTTGAGATGAATGCAAGAAACCGGAAGGAGAGTTCCAGAAGAGGATAGAAGAAGATAAGAAACTCTTAGCACTGAACTTATAATTATAATGATGAGACCTAACTGCCAATCTAGTAAGAAGTCGACGAACCAAAGAGAAAAGCGATATTTATTTGCATGATAATGCAAAATGTGGCACAAATACAAAAAGAGGAATGGGAAAAAGGACGATCTTCAACTGCCTTGACATTAAACTTTGCTAGCCACAAACACTGACCCAAACATACAAGCAATATTCCTAACACCAAAACAACACATTCTTACTTACTTTTCTTACTACATTCACCATAATACCTCATTGTCTCTATGAAAGTCCTAAGTAAACCCCATATGTACAATTCATTGTATGTGGGGGTAGGGGAATAAAATAACATTTAATTAATTTAAACCCCAAGAGAACAATTACCATGAAAATATCTACAGAAAATGCACAAGCCACTTACGTTACGGCGGTGGGAAAGAGACTGATGCCAAGATGCCAGGCCAGATCCGATAACTTTGCAGATTCCTCTATGGATTTTGTCAAGAATCTCTAGATTATTATCAAAAGCACAGGACGCGATTCTGGCAAGAAAAATGGTCTGGGACAGTCATGGAATATCTACGGTCTGTGGAACACATGCGTCCGTTTAATTTCATATGGACAATAACGTTTCTTAAAATTTTTTTTCGTTCTTGTTCACTCACACATTCTCTCATAAATAACCATATAAAAATAATTAAGTACAAAGTTTCTTGAATTTTGTAAAATTTCGGGGAGAGTAACACTGTTAGCATTTTAAACCATTGGCGATTTTCACTAAGGAAGATCACACGTGTAAACGTTATTTGCCTTTGAAACAGAAAACGTTAATAAAATAATTTCCCTAAAAAGAAATGTTAGAAATAAATCAAGAATTCAAATTTTTAATTATAAAAATATTTTCTAAAAAACAAAACTTTCCTAACATTTCTAAGGTATATGTTTATGCATATGATCTTCTGTAGTGAAAATAGATGAGGTATCTTCTACCAATAATTACCTTGAATCTGTTTAGTAGAGTGGACCGTCATTTGATGAGTCATATATAACAGAGGAGAGCTATGGAAGAAAGATTTATTCTCCTATTTGTATGTCCCCCATTATGAGCATTATTATATCCGGGATATAGTAACACTGCACTTCACGGACTGAACGGAATGGCTCAAAGGAAGGGGAATAACAAACATGCTTTGTTCTCTGTGTTTTCGGCGTATCTTAACGAACCAAGTTACATAACTAAAAAATCTAAAAAAGTCCTTCTAGTTTAATCTAGCTATATTACTTGCAAATTTAATCTTGAATAAACTGAACACATATCCAGGATGTTACAAGTTTTTTTTTTTTATCAAATCTCCGTCAGTGTACAGGGTGCTTCATAATTGCTGAAACAAAAATGCGGATCCCCAGATCTTCATGTTCAATTTATCCGTTTTCTCTTTCCATATTTTTGCTGGAAAATAGTTAACCTTTTACTTTATTCAATCAAATATAACGACATCCTGCCTTGGACGATGAAGATCTTTTGTGCGTAGACATGTGACGAAACTAAGTCTTTCAAGATTGTTCGAGCAAGATAAACAGAAGGAAATTCAATTTCAACACATTTCTAAACAGGAATCAGATTTTCAAGTTGGCCAATAAGTTTGAAGATCAGGGCACTTGTGAAGACCGCAGGGCAACTAGTTCCGTACGAGCGACATTCATACTGCTATATACAAATATATATATATATATATATATATATATATATATATGCATATATATATATATATATATATATATATATATATATATATCCCATGTAGAGAAATTCTAACATATATTGACACAGCGAACACAGTGTAAGGAGAAATAAAAAGGAAGGGTCTTACATACAATATGGACATACTCCTGTATCTGGAGAAGCCACGTTTAGAACACTCCATCCAAACAGGTCATATTAATCTATTATGTCCTAGCCCCAGACATATTGCACGAACGGGAAACAGCGAGTCTTGGGTTTTTCCAAATTGAGGACAGCTTACTGGAGTTTCTTTCTATACCTGGAAAATATATATTTCCCAAAGTGAAACGGGGCCCTGAGCTTATAAGCTGCTTCAGAAGGTAGATTTAGCTTCAGCTCGGGCTATGGTGCGCGTAGGCTAAAGATTACAACATGTTGGATTATCTACTCTAAACAAACTGAAAATTGACGGTCGCTTTGGTTATCCTATGAAGTGACGTCACTAAACGGTCGTCTTGTGACCCATGTGACTAATCTATACCAAAGGGAGATTACCACGTTTTGTATCACGAAACAGAACCTGCCACCCATTAATCGAGATATGTTGTCCATACCTGACTAGCATGAACCAAGCTTCATAACTAAAACAACTAAAAACGCCTTTTAGTTTAATCTAGCTATATTACCTGTACATTTAATATTGAATAGATTGAACGTATAATCAAGATGTTACAAATTTTTTTTTTATTAATTCTACGTCAATGTATAGGATGCTTTACAATTGTTGAAACAACGCAGCGGCCTCTCAGATCTTCGCTGTTGACTTTATTTTCTTTCTCTTTGCAAATTATTGCTGGGAAATAATTAACATTTTGATCGATTTAACCAAATCTAGCGAGATCATGCCTTGGCCGATGGAGTAGATTTTTTGTTTGAAGCCTCATTACGAAACTAAGTTTTTGAAGATTGTTCAAGCAAGATACAGAAGGAACTTCAATTTCAACACATTTCCAATCAGGAGTCAGATTTTTAAATTGGTCAAGAACTTTGAAACTCAGAGAACTTGTGAAGATCTTAGGACAACAGCTTCCTCACCAGCAGGAATGATCATGCTTTATCAACACCTTTGCCTACCACATTCAGCAGTGCCTTCAACTGAACGGCGTACATCTCGAGCATGTACTCTCGGGCTCCTCTTGAAATTTTTGGTCCATGCTTGAGACTAAATGGTTGCAGATCCTGAAATGTTATCCGTTTACCTTGTGTTATGTAGTGGTTTTACAGTGGAGGCTTGTATTTGCACTAAGTCGGTCCTAAAATAGTTTCGACGTACAAAACTTTATGAACTTTATATAATAGGTAATGACGCAGAGAAATCTAGTTGTGGTCGCTGATACTTTAGTATCCGACTAACGGTCGTCCGATATCGACTGACTGACCAGCTCACACTCTGAGCAACTCCCTTGTTACTCTTACTACTCCTACTTATTATAGGTGGGAGAGTCTATTAACTATAGAATAGGTGTGTTCCACTATAACACCTTTCAATAAATGTAATTTCCATTCCTCTATCATTTGTGGTCCTTGATGTCAAATGATGCTTTTTCTTCTTTATTTCTTCAGGAATCCATTTTTTAATCAATTCATTTTTGGACGAATTTATTTATTTTTCCCATGTGTATATGACATACACCACTATCTTGCCAAGAGGCTATACAGGGAATTCCACAATTGATAAACAAAGCAACGGCCTCTCAGATCTTCACTACTGACTTTATTCTTTTTCTTTTTCAGATTATTGCTGGGAAATAGTTAACCTTTTGATCTACTCAACCAAATCTAGCGACATCATCCCTTGGACGATGGAACAGAAGACCTTTTGTGTGCAGGCGTATTACGAAACTAAGTCCGTCAAGATTGTTCAAGCAAAATACAGAAGGCAGTTCAATTCCAACACGTTTCCAAACCGGAGTCAAATTTTCAAGTTGATCAAGAACTCTGAAGCACATGGCACTTTTGAAGATCATAAGACAACGGGTTCTTCACCAGCTTTGCATTCAATGGTGTCTTCACCAGAACAGTGGACATCTAGAGCATGTATTCTAGGGCTTCTCTTGATATTTTTAGTTCATGTTGGAAACTAAATGGTTCCAGATTTTAAAGTGCTATCCTTTTACCTTTCAATAAATGTAATTTCCATTACACTAGCGGCTTGTGGTCCTTGATTTGTGCCCGATCATTTTGTTTCAAAGATTGTGAAATACCCAGTACTTAACGTCATTTTCACACAGCCTTCTATATTATCGACAGTTTTATGACTCAATTCATAAATTTTGCTTAACAATGGTTCTAATGCATAAAGATAGAGATACTGGCAATTCGGATATACCAAACAAAACCCGTGAAACATTTCCTTTAAAAGGATTTTTTAATGATTTTAAATAGTGAATAATAATGCTTTCGAAGAGAACATAAATAAATGCTTTTACATTGTTGGCTGTATTTCACGGTGTAAAACACATGCAAGTATATTGGACGCACAATAGGAACTCGTACAGTTGTAATGTAAAGCGAGAAGAAAGGAAGACACATCCATTTGAAGAAGACAGGATGTATGGTTTTCAGCAAAAAAGAAGCCCAACACGAGAGTTAAAATTGGAGATAGCGAAATCATGCAAGCCTAAAAATTTAAATATCTACGAAGTATTTTAACAGAGGAGGGAAATAAGAAACGAAAAGCGTATTGCGACAGCGAAAGATGTTTTCTGGAAGCTAAGCAAAGTATTAAGAAAGAGCAAATGTCAGAAAGGAAGGAGAGAGAGAGTTCTAAAAATCTGAAGAGTTGAAAGTCGTTGATAACGTGTGCACATTCTTCCTAGTAAGGAACTAGTTGCCCTACGGTCTTTACAAGTGCCCTGAGCTTCAAAGTTATTGACCAACTTGAAAATCTCACTCCTCTTTGGAAATGTGTTGATATTGAACTTCTTTTTGTATCTTGCTCGAACAATCTTGAAAGACTTTGGTAATATGTCTACACACAAAAGATCTTTATTGTCCAAGGCATGATGTCGTTATATTTGATTGAATAAATCAAAAGGTTAACTATTTTCCAGAAATAATATAGAAAGATAAAGCGGAGAAACATGAAGATCTGGGGATCCGCATTTTTGTTTCAACAATTATGAAGCACCCTGTACACTGACGGAGAATTGATAAAAAAAACTTGTAACATCCTAAATATGTGTTCTATTTACTGAAGATTAAATTTACAAGTAATATAGCTAGATTAAACTAAAAGGCGTTTTTAGATATTTAGTTATGAAGCTTGGTTCGTTAAGATACGCAGACGACATTGTACTGATAGCAGACACGGAAGAGAAATTACAAAAGCTCCTAGAGAAAGCAGCGACGGAGAGTGAGATGAAAGGACTGAGTATAAACTACAAGAAGACAGAATACATGGAAGAGCACAAAATGCGATTTGAAGGTCGGGAACATTAGAATCAAGGAGACGCAGAAGTTTAAAGATATTTTCTGGAAGCTAAGCAAAGTATTAAGAAACAGCAAAAGTCAGAAAGGAAGGAGAGAGAGTACTAAAAATCTGAAGAGTTGAAAGTTGTTGATACGTAGACGACACTGTACTGATAGCAGACACGGAAGGGAAATTACAAAATCTCCTACAGAAGGTAGCGACAGAGAGTGAGATGAAAGGACTGAGCGTAAACTACAAGAAAACAGAATACATGGAAGAGCACAAAATGCGATTTGAAGGTCGGGAACATTAGAATCAAGGAGACGCAGAAGTTTAAAGATATTTTCTGGAAGCTAAGCAAAGTATTAAGAAACAGCAAAAGTCAGAAAGGAAGGAGAGAGAGTACTAAAAATCTGAAGAGTTGAAAGTTGTTGATACGTAGACGACACTGTACTGATAGCAGACACGGAAGGGAAATTACAAAATCTCCTACAGAACGTAGCGACAGAGAGTGAGATGAAAGGACTGAGCGTAAACTACAAGAAAACAGAATACATGGAAGAGCACAAAATGCGATTTGAAGGTCGGGAACATTAGAATCAAGGAGACGCAGAAGTTTAAATATCTGGAAAGCTTCTTGACAGAGGGCGGCAAGTGCAACACTGAGATCCGTTGACGTATTGGGATGGCCAAGGACACATTTCAAAAGCTGAGCAGAGTACTGCGAGACAGGAGGATTTCTTTGGTAACAAAGAAAAGAATACGGAGGTGTTACGTGACATCTGTTCTTATTGACGGCAGCGAACGTTGGATGATTTCCTCAAAGATGAAGAAGAGAATCGAGGCGACGGAGATGTGATTCTACAGAAGGATGCTAAGGATATCAGACCGAGCATGTGAGCAACGAAGAGGTCTTAGAGAGTTTACAAACAAGGAGAAGATTTATACTTAACATCGGAAAGAGGAAGCTGAAGTTTCTGGGACACATAATGAGGAAGGAGGGTCTGGAGAATCTGATACTCACGTGTCGAATAGAAGGAAAGAGAGACAAGGGAAAGCAGCGCGTGACATACCTGGCGAGCTTGAGCAGGTGGATGACATAAGGTGGTCTGGGGGAGGTGGCAGAGGGAAGGAACTTGATGAGAGCTGCAAGGGATAGAGAGAGGTGGAGAGCTATGATCGCCTACGTCCTGAAAGGACATGACATATAAAAATAAAGGATTGTATGATCAATGTGTAGGGATGCAAAATGTGGTAATCTCCTTTTGGTGGAGATTAGTCACATGGGTCACAAGACGACCGCTTAGTGACGTCACTTCATAGGGTGACAAAAGTTATCAAAAGAAGAAACTTGACGCAACAAAAATGTCGTTCTACGGAAGGATGCTGAGAATAAAATGAACTGAACAATGTCGAAGTTTTAGAAAAATTGGAAAAAATGATTATGCTTAACATCAGAAAGAAACAGATGAAATTTCCTGGACATATTATTGAGGAAAGAAGACTTAGAAAAATCGACACTGACAAGACCTATTGAAGGCAAGAGGGACAGAGGAAACCGGCGCATAGCCTACAAAACGTGCTTGTTTAAACGGTCAGAAAATCAGGGATTAGCTGAGCTATCGAAAAGTCAAAATTTACTAAGTTCTACATAAGACAGGAACTTGTGGAGAACCATGATCGCTCACGTCCTGAAGGTTTAGGGTGAGTTCTTTCTTCTCTCTTTCGTTTACTAACTTGTCTAGGATTTCGTTCAGTTTCCTTTCTTTTACTTTTTTTAATCATTTCACCCCGATTAAGGAAATAAAGCTACTAAGACGTAGGCGATTACTGCGTGTGAAAAATATGAGAAGAAAAACATTATCAAAGGAAAGAAACAATAAAAGCCCAGGAATTAAGAAAACAGAAAATAACCATAAGCGTTGCGTAGAATTTTTTGATAAAAATAAATTTACTTTGGTCTGTATACGTTAGTTACGATCTAAATTTCTGTAGCGCTCGTAGTAACCATTGTCTCCGTCTGACACTTCAAATTACTACAAATTAAATGAGCGAAGCGAAAAAAGTTTTTGCAGAACTGGCTATCTAAATTAAAAATAACATTTTCATTAGAATTTTTATTCAAATTTAAAAAAAAAACATATAAAAGCAAAGATTCTGTAGACATTTTAATTCATCGTGTGTGTAAGAAACAATATCTACCTTATCAAAATTCAGTCGGTATAACTGCATGAACTCAGGAGATGGAGGTAAGAAATGCTTATTACGAGAATATGCAGGAAAGAGAATCATTTGATCTTTGACTTTATGTAGTGATCGAATAAGAATTTTTTGTTTCCACAAAGTAGTGGCTCTTGGGAAGAAGAAAATTATTTTCAGCTCTGCTCGTCAAATTTTGAGTAATTTGAAATGTCAGACGAAAACAATAGTTACTACGAACATTACATGAATTGAAATTTCATCTTAAGTCGTTGGGGCTAAATTTATAGAATTCTTTAAAAATGTATTATTTTAAAAACATTACATTAAAGAAGGTAAATACTGTAATAACTTTTATTATATGTGAAAGATTTCCGCTCAAATTCCGTTCCTTATACATTGATTAACACTTAGGTTTGCGTTGGCTGAACAAGATTTAAATCAAATGATTCTTGAAGGGATGCGTTATTAGAAAAAAAAGTTGCAATAAATCTTCTGATATTGGGCTTTTATTTTATTTTTATTTTTCTAGCGGTTCTTCATTGCCACACAATTGCAATTTGAAGACACATCTCTATGAATTAAACTAGAGTATGGAATGGTAACACGAACATCGTTTCTGCTTAAATAAAAATAGAACGACCAAAGAAAAGGGAAATTCAGTTGAACTCAGGAGAGGAAGTCATTTCGGACATTTCTAAGTATAATTAGTCTGCATGTCAGTAAACCTACGACAGGAACTAAATTGTCCCCTACATAGGGGACAGGTTCTGTCAATAGCAATAGCTGCAAACCCAAAGTGACAAAATGGATACGCATTTAAAATATGACTCCAGGGCAAGTAAATACTTTCCACTTTGAGAATTAAAGCCTCCACCGTTATCTGAATGCTTTCAAGGATAATATTACATTTGAAAGGAAGGTTGAATTATCGATAGAGTGCACAATAACGAACCAGTCCTCCTATAGACACAAAAGGGACACACCATATATATATATATATATATATATATATATATATATAAATGCAAAGATTTATATATATATATATATTTCCTATTTTATATATATTTACATACACACACACACACACACACACACACACACACACACACACACATATATATATATATATATATATATATATATATATATATATATATACTTGCAGCGTTTCTTATTTTGGAATATTCAAAATGCTGGCCGAGAATAGAATACAGCGTCCTCAATCCCTGTAGTCTGGCGACGCCTCAGGAGAACGGCATGACAAGTAAATACTTGTAGAAGCAAATATAACTGGCCATTATTTATATATCCTCGAACCAAGTGAATAATACATAGAGACTCAACAATGAACGGTTAATATTTAGGTTTATTTATTTTAGTTTTTGTTTATGCCCAAGCCAAGTAAATACTTTTAGAAACAGATATAAACGACAAATATTTATCTGTCTTCGAACCAAGTAAATAATATATATTGTCACAAATAGGAACGCCCAATATTTACTTACCAAGAAACCAACTTAATTCTTATAGAAACAAATATAATTGACCATTATTTATCTATCCTCGAACCAAGTAAATAACACACATAGACTCAAATTTGAACGAGCCAAATAAATACGTATAGAATCAAATAGACACCCAATATGTATGTGATTTATATTATTCGGACTATTGTCCTCATCTTTGTTGCCATATTTATTACAAGTTTTCGGCCATTGTACGCTCCGGCCTTCTTCAGGTGGTTAGAATGTCGAACTGAAGCCTTTATTTCGCTCACTGGGTTAGACTGTTTCTAGTTCCACGTGCCATGTTTAATTGGTGTCCGTTATCAGTTATCTCCTGTTAACTTCCCTCTGAAAATTCTCCACTGCCTTAACCGGGTATTGAACTCACATTCTCTTTGGGTCCTGTCACTGGATCTAACTAAAGCCTTTATCCACTGTGCCATGTGTCCTTGAGGCAGATTTTCCCGCTGTAGGTTGCCATCCTTGAGGACACATGGCCCAGTGTATAAAGGCGATGGTTAGATCCAGTGACAGGACCCAAAGAGTGTGAGTTCAATACCTGGTTAAGGCAGTGGAGAACTTTCAGAGGTGAATTAACAGGAGATAACTGATAACTGACATCCATTAAACATAGCACGTGTAACTAGAACAGTCTACCCCAGTGAGCGGAATAAAGGGTTCAGTTCGATATTCAAACCACCTGAAGAAGGCCGAATCGTTGTATGGCAACAGAGATGAGGACAATAGTCCGAATAATGTAAATAGTGTACATAATACTTAATCTCAGAAATATAGACAGATATTGAAGAGCCGAAACGTTGTAATAAATATGGCGACAAAGATGACGACAATGTTCCGAATAATGTAAATAGTGTACATAATACTTAATCTCAGAAATATAGACAGATACTGAATGGCCGAAATGTTGTAATAAATATGTCGACAAAGATGAGGACAATAGTGCGAATAATGTAAATAGTGTATATAATACCTTATCTTATAAATATAGACAGATACGGAAGAGCCGAAACGTTGTAATAAATATGTCAACAAAGATGACGACAATATTCCGAATAATGTAAATAATATACATAATACCTTATCTCAGAAATATAGACAGAAAATATATCTATCTACGAATCAAGTAAATAACACATTTAGCCTTAAATATGAACAGCCAATACTTATTTATCCCCAACAAAGCAAATACTTGTAAATGCAAACTTAATCTACCAGTATTTATCTATCCTCGAACCAAGTAAATAATACATATAGACTAAAATATGTAAGGCCAATATTTACCTATAACAGAACCAAGTAATTGCTTACAGACTCATACACAAGCGTGTAGATATGTATATATGTATGTATAGCTGGTCACTCGTATTCAAGGATATCCGTCTACTAGGGCAGCTAGCCAATCCTTATTTGCAGGTGCTTGCTCAGGCTCATTTATGTTTGTTGAACACCCATAGAGCCAACCTGTGGTTTATACTGCAACTATGCTGAGAAGACGTTATTTACAGTTTCTGAGAAAGAGCGTGTTATCAAGCGTGATAAACAATTTGAACAAGGCCAGCACGCTCAGTCCCTCGGCCATGATGACTTGTGACTTCGTGCTAGCACAGCTATCGACGGCCCCCAAGTGTTTCGTCTGCCCAATTTAACTCACAAGGCTTGGGTCAACCCATCTTATGGTTTTTGGGTACTTTCAAAAGGTACTGCACGCTGGGATTGACCCCTCCGGGATGATAACATCAAATCGAACATGATGAGATTCGAACCAGGGTCTCATGATCAGAATGCGAACCTTCTAACCACGTAATGTGTAGATATATTGGCCTGTTTGCTACAAAAAAAAAATTGTTGGTCATTTTACGAGAACTAATTTATATTTGGTCATTTTACTAATAAGAAAGAATTGCTGCTTATTATTAGGTTGGTGCAAAAATAATGACGTAATAATGTCGTTTTTGACGTATTTTTTAACGTCGAAAAACGACATTATTACGTCATTATTTTTGCACCAACCTAATAGTATTTATAAAAATCTATGTCTCGTAATCTTCTATAAAAATGTATTTGTATACTTTCATATTGTTTTGTGTTGTTCGGGAGTTCGCGATTTGCCCAGAGCGCTTGGGCATTAACTGATACTACCAACTCCTTGTCTGGTTGAACCTGGAAGCAATAATAATTAAGAAGTGATTCCCAGCCCCTCAACACCTCAATCTCCCGATCAGAGGCTTTGCTGCCGAATGTAGTTTCTTTTCATTGAGGTATAATTTGATAAAAATAACGATCCTCATTGTGAATCCTATTTTAAGTACTGAACCCCAGTCCCTGATAAGAGTCTGGAAAACTCCCGAAAACACAAAACTCTATGAAATTATACAAATACATTTCACAGTAGAATGAACATCAATACATTTTATTAGGCTAGTGCAAAAATAATTACGTAATAATGTCGTTTTTTGACGTAACGTCAAAAAACGACATTATTACGTCATTATTTTTGCACCAACCTAATAATAAAAAAATTAGATTACTACCTATAGATTTTTATAAATTAAAATAATTCGTTCTTATAGTAAACTGACCAACAATACATATTTTAAAGTTACCAACAATACATTTTTCTTGTAAAAAGACCAAGAAATATTTTTTTTGTAGCAAACAGGCCAACAATATATCTACACGCTAATGTATGAGTCCGTAAGCAATTATTTGGTTGTGTTATAGGTAAATACTGACCGTTTATATTTGAGTTATATTAGGTTGGTGCAAAAATAATGACGTAATAATGTCGTTTTTGACGTATTAACGTCAAAAACGACATTATTACGTCATTATTTTTGCACCAACCTAATATATGTATAATTAACTTGGTTCGAGGATAGATAAATATTGTTTGTTTATGTGTGCTTTTACCGTATGGTTTAGAGATAGGTAGTTATAGATCGTTAATATTTGTATCCATAAGTATTGTAGGGAGACACAGTTGTTTTCCCCTGAGTTGAGCTCAGGGGAGTTTGGCCTCTTTAGAGAGGAGAACTCTTCTGTCCCTTTAGTTTTTGCTTCCGTTTCTTGAGGAACTGCCTTTTTACCTTCCTGGCCACCCGGGCGTCCACACACGTGGAAACTGGTCAACATGTGCACGACCTAGCGAAAGAAAAATAGTAATTTCTATTCACTTATCTACGGATGATCAAAGGTCATAAAATTTGTTATGTTATTTCTTCGTTCACGTTCTGTAAACATTCTCGTTCCTTTGGGACAATATGAACAATCATTTGTTTTGGGACATATGTAAATCTTTTTAATATATGTAAGTTGTTTGCCTTATTAAATGTTTTGTTTATTACGCTCGCCTATCTCGTCTTTTCATATTCGCATTCAGTGTTAGTGTATCAATGGCTACACTAATGCTAACATTAGTATCGGTGTGCTACTTGGAGGCTAAAACACATTATTCTTCCTAACACTAAATAGCCGGTAAGCTTTGACTGTCGGATAAATAAGATAAATAGTATCATTTTCTTGGTTTGAGGATAAATAACTATTGACCTTTCAGATTAGCTCTATATGTATTATTTACTTGGTTCGAGGATAAATAAATATCGATTATGCTTGCTTGGGTATAGATAACTATTGGCCTTACATATTTAGCTTTATACGTATTGTTTACTTGGTTCGAGGATAAATAAATATCGATTATGCTTGCTTGGGTAGAGATAACTATTGGCCTTACATATTTAGCTTTATACGTATTGTTTACTTGGTTCGAGGATAAATAAATATCGATTATGTTTGCTTCTACAAGTATTGGGAATAGATAACGTTTGGCCATTTATATTTGAGTCTAAATGTGATATTTGCTTGATTCGAAGATAGATACATATTCGGAAGATATTTGATTCTACAAGTATTTAAATGGTTCGAGGTTAGGTAAATTTAAACCTAAAATCTTCATGATGAATGAGGTGTGTGGTATGAATAAAAGATTTGGAAGGAGATAGAGATTATGAGAATAAGAATTGATTCTTGACTTGATGAGATTATCTTTAGTGTCTGAGGGATTACTCACGCGGAAGTATTGCCAAAAATGGCAGTTCTTGAGCGGTTCCTGCTTGTCTAAGAAAAATAAATTTATCATTTTTTATAACATAGCTAAACGTAAAAAAAAAAAAAAAAAAAAAATTCATTTTGGTTGGACAATCCACTTCACTGCACCTTGGATAGTACACGATTTCAGATACCTTATTTGTCCTTCCGCAGACATTATGCTATAACCAGGCTCTACCCAAACTTAGAGCAGTTGCGAGATACACCGGATATCACGGACTGCTGTTTACCAGATCAAAGTTGGTTTTGGAATCATCCTACCCGAGACGCCGATGGAAATTGGCAAGTCATATTTAGTTACTATTTGAATACAGTTTGTTCTTTCCGGTTTTGAATTCAATACAAGCCTGTGATATGTTCAGCTCGCACCAGTCCCTGGGCGCCTGCATGATGGGCGACTGTATGAGACGAGATCGTTAAATATATGCGTTGACACAAGTTTACCAATATCAACTTGAAAAATATCTTTTTTTTTCTCCATATAAATACATGCATGTTTATATGGAGAAAGAGAGATCAAAGCACATGCAATAAAATGGAGTAGGAATATTCGGATACGATAAGTAATTGCGCAAAGATTGGCTTACATTTGGTCATAATGGCAATAAAACAAGTACTGAGGTTGAGTTGATGCTTATGGCAGAATTTATTATGCGAAATTGTCGGGAAAATATCATTCCAATGGTTTGAATAGTTGTTTTTATACAGTTATCATTAGGCATTCATTGATCGAACCGATAATATCACTGTCGGTTGAATAAAACTTTTGATATAAAAAGAGAATTCAGGGCAATAAAATTATTAAGTTCTCTACCTGTTAAAGTATTTTCTTATGAGTGATTCGTAACAGTTTATAGCTTTGGTAGTGTAGAAAATTAACACTTAACCTATTCGTAAAATAGTTTCAAAGTTTGCATAAGGTTTCTTAGCTTTCTCCTATTCCGTTTATCAATCAGTTATGTGCCTTGCGTGATACACGCTTCGGCGATCATGTATCTTTCGATATATCACTGACGAGGCAGATTTTTTTTCCGCAGTAGGTTGTCATTTCTTCTGCGGTAGACCAGTTGCCATCAAGCCTATAAAACCCAGCTATCTTCCTGATAAGATCATATATGTGCCAGTAGGTATCCATTTCTTTCTAACAGTTTTTTTCTCCCAGTAGACCAGTTGCTATCCAAGGCTATAGAACCCAGTCTTCCTTCAGTAGGTTACCATTTCTTTCTGCAGTAGACCAGTTGCCAGCCAAAGCTATAGAACCCAGTCTTCCTGCAGTAGGTTGACATTTCTTTCTGCAGTAGACCAGTTGCCATTCAAGGCTATAGAACCCAGTCTTCCGGCAGTAGGTTGACATTTCTTTCTGCAGTAGACCAGTTCCCCTACAAGCCTATAAACCTCAGTCTTCCTGCAGTAGGTTGTCATTTCTTTCTGCAGTAGACCAGTTGCCATGCAAGGCTGTCCTGCGATTTACTCACAGCAGGGGGTGGGTGGTAAAGAGGATTAATACCTTTCCCAGGGCTATTAGCACGTGAGTGAATGCAATGGATTCGACTTGAATTCGAACTCGGCTCTCCGATTTCTCAATTCCAGTCGCTATCCATTATTCTATCGTGCCTCCTAAATCAGTTATGTGCCATGCATGATACACGCTTAGGTGGCCATGTATCTATCGATACATCACTGACAAGGCAGTTATTTTTTTCCGCGGTAGGTTGCCATTTCTTTCTGTGCTAGACCAGTAGACATCCAAGGCTATAGAACCCGGTCTGTCCTGCTATTTACCCATAGCTGGGAAGATCAGTTATGTGCCATGCGTGATACACACTGAGGCGATCATGTATCTTTCGATACATGAGTGACGAGGCAGATTTTTCCCGCAGCAGGTTGCCATTTTTTTCTGCAGTAGACAAGTTGCCATCCAAGGATGTCCTGCGATTTTCCCAGTGATGTGGGTGGAGAAGAAGAGGATCCATACCTTTCCAAATGTTATTAGTACATAAGTGAATGTAATGGATTCGACAGGAATTCGAACTCGGCTCTCCGATTCCTCAATCCGAGTCGCTATCCATTACTTCACCGTGCCTCCTAAAGTCAGTTATGTGCCATGAGTGATACACTCTTAGGTGATGATGTATCTTTCGATACATGACTGACGAGGCAGATTTTCCCGCAGTAGGTTGCCATTTCATTCTGCGGTAGACCAGTTGCCTCCCAAGCCTATAGAACCCAGTCTGTCCTGCTATTTACCCATAGTTGATAAGATCATATATGTGCCATGTGTGATACACATTGAGGCGATCATGTATTTTCGATACATAACTGACCAGGCATATTTTTTCTCCGTAGTATGTTGCCATTTCTTTCTGCGGTATACCAGTTGCCAACCAAGGCTATAGAATCCGATTTGCCTTGCTATTTACCCATAGCTGGGGGAAGACGATTCACACCTTCCCAAGGGTATTAGCACGTAAGTGAATGTAACGGATTCTTTCTTATCCAATGATAAGAATTATTTAATAAGATTTATATTTTCATATCACTTCCGATTATACAACTCAAATTCAAAAATTATGTGCTATACATCTCAAAACACCCAACACATGACGAAGTATTGTACAATATTTGTCATTTTGACTGTTGATAACGATTCGCTTAGCCGTTGTTAGACGACCTGTAAGCATCTGATTGATGATGACGCTGACCTGTGCCTGCTCCCTCTTCAACACTTCAAGAAATATCCATATATTCAGATGGAAGGAAGTAATATTAAATTGCATGTGATTATGCCGTCCTTTAAAGGAGTTGTTGGTGCGACGTAAATCTTCAGCTACACGACCAGAAATAATCCATATATTAGGTTGGTGCAAAAATAATGACGTAATAATGTCGTTTTTGGACGTATTTTTTAACGTCAAAAAACGACATCATTACGTCGTTATTTTTGCACCAACCTAATACTAACGGGGAAAGGTAGAACCCACCTGTTATGTCGACATCTTTTGCCAATATGTATATCTTCGAAGTAGGTAGCAGGGTTTCTTCAAGTGTCTTAGATGCATTAGTTACTTTATATGGAAGAATGAATACCAAAACTGGTGCCATATGAATTTGCAGGCCAGGATAATCCCATAAATTAATAACTGTCTGGTTAAAGTAATTTTTATAAACAAATATTCAATAATTACAAAGATCAATTCTTATATTTTATGTTATTCAATAAGAAGAATTATCCAGTAATAAGATTTATATTTTCACACCACTATAATTATACAACTAGAATTGCAAATGATTGGCTATACATCTCGAAAAGTACATTATATGTCGGTTCTCGAAAACTTGTACAATATTTGTTATTCTGACTGCCGAATATTAATAACGTTTACGCTTAGATATTGTTAGATGTCCTACAAGAATCTGATTGATGGTGACGCTGATCAATGCCTGCTCCCTCTTCAATAATTCAAGAAATGTCCATATATTAAGGTGGAAGGAAATAATGTTAGCTTGTATGTGGTTATGCCATCGTTCCAATGAATTGTTAGTGCGAGGTAAAGCTTCATCTACACGACCAGAAATATATCACATACAAACAGGGAAACATGTAGCCCATCTGTTATGTCGACGTCTTCCTTTCAATATATGTATCGAAATAGTCAATGAGAGGATCTGCTTCAGGTGGCACAGTCTCTTGCAGTGTGTCAGATGCATCAATCCCTTTATTTGGTGGAATGAATTCTAAAGCTGGTATTATATGAATTTGCAGGCCAGGATAATCCCATAATTTAGTAACTGTCTGGTTGAACTAATGTCTATAAACAAATAATTAATAATTACAATAATCAATTCTTTTATTTTATGTTATTCAATAAGAAGAATTATCCAGTAATAAGATTTATATTTTTACATCTCTATAATTATATAGCTAGAATTATTGGCTATATATCTCAAAAAGTCCATTATATGTATCTTCTCGAAATCTTGTACGATATTTTTTTTATTCTGGCTGTCGAATTTTGATAGCATTTCCCATTAAAAGGTGCTAGATGCCCTTCTAGCATCTAATAGATGATGACGCTGATCAATGCCTGCTCCATCTTCAACACTTCAAAAAAGTCCCATATATGGATAAAAAATTCCCATATATGGAAGAAAATGTCCCATATCCGGAAGAAAAAGTCCATTACATAATCATATAAGCTTCAAGATGGTTATAGAAATGTTCCTTTCTTATTGAAGTAAAAGCACAACTTTAAAAAATCTGCCTTCTTCATTGTCCGAAGGCAGTTGTCCCATGGGGGCAATTTTCCAGGGGTAGTTGTCCTATGAGGGGCAATTTTCCAGGGGTAGTTGTTTTATAACCTGGTTATCAGGATCATTTGGATGTCGCTATGTCTGCGCTCAGAACGGATCTCCTACATTGGGTCAATCTGATGCAGAATGGCTGAAAAATACATTCCGGGGGAATTGTTGGCACGAGTCAACTAGACCTCCATAAAGATTTGACATTAATCCTTTGGACTTTGCGATATTGAAGAGAGACATTTTAAGTATCTCGTACTCAAATGAGATAAGGAAATTCATATGACAGCGTCGTACAAGAGGTGGTGAAGTGTCGGGTAATTTAGTTGAAATTATATTAAGGGCTATGTAGCAAGCAAATGATGGCGTTTCGATTTGTATGTATATGTAAAATAGTGTCAATAAATATATCAATCAACATTTAAAGGATCATTAACCAAAATCTTAGTATAGAACAATCACGTTGACAAGACAAACACTCAGTTGTAGAACAAGCTGAGAAAAGAGCCCTCCATCTTGAGAAAGAGAGCTATTTATGGTGCCATGGAGCATCTCATTTTGCTCAAGTGGGATAGTCCATTGCTTGGGCTGTGATTGGCTGCTGGTACATGAGTGGAGGTATTTCTGTATAAATACCAGCTTGATTCCAGTCAATTTGCGGGATTTGTATTGAGTTACAACCTGCTTTATTTTTGTCTGCAAGCTGGACGCTAGCTGGGCCCATTACGCCGGTAGGTGTTGTTATTCTCTTGGTATTCTACACTTAGCCCGCTCGTACCACCCGTTCAGACCATAACAGGTAATATCCGGCATTGAATATAGGTCGTCAGAACATTTGTCACGGAAATGACAATAGATATATTTTCGCTTGTGGGAAAGGCGAAGTTAGTTGTATGATTTTGTTTAGAGTCATATCAACACATCTATGTATTATATAATGGCGAAATCTAAATATCTTGAAAGCAATTTTGTGCCTTAAACTATAGATAAAATATATTGTTGGTTATTCTACGATAAAATGTATTATTTGTCATTTTGGTATAAAATATATTGTTGGTAATTCTACGATAAAATGTATTACAAGTCATTTGCTTTAAAATTGTATTGTTGATAATTTTCAAATAAATGTGTATTATTTTGCGTTTTTTGTTTTGGTTTTTAAATCGGTATCACACCAAGCAAGGCACTAAAGCCACTAATACACAATGGACTATAGGGTGTGAAAGAATTCGGAAGAGAACAATAAATAATTAAGAGGAAGAGACACGAATAATCAGGAGGACAGTAGATAGTGATTGACAATGCATTTAATTTTTTCAGATTTTTCAGATGAAATTTGGCTGGAACGAATGGAACAGAAGGAGAGTTCCAATAGTGAGAAGAGAAAGGAAAGGAACTGTTAGCATAGAATTGACGGTTACAACTAGCCAGCTCAACTGGAAATAGATGAAATCTCGACGCCCAGGTTAGCAATGCACTTAAATTCATGAAGTCGAGGTACCATAGCGAAGAGATCATCTGAACAATGAAAGTATTTACAGAAATTAAATGCTAACCGTGTTTGTAAAATGAAACATCTCTATAAAGTTCAAAACATACACAACGCACAGCCCCAATTAAACTGAAAAAACAGAATCATCCTTGATAATGGCTAAAAGTATAGCTGAAAGCGCTCAGAATTATGGAATATTTGGAGTGTTTCTACCCACTCTGTGTCCAAAAAAGAAAGCACTTGTTCGAACCGAAGAAAAATTAAATAAAATGTTAATCGTAGTAACTTTTCTGTCGTTTTTAATGAAACATATATATATATATATATATATATATATATATATATATATATATATATATATATAAAATTGTATCTGAAACGTGAGATAAAGGGATTGTATTATCATCTGAAATAATATATTGGGAGTATGTAACTGCAATCTTAGCTTTTTGCAGGTATTGTATTTTTCATATGCGGGAAATATGGCAGGACAAATTGTCCCTTTTTTC